>JAFBJU010001010.1:3451048-3813162 GCA_016785305.1 Colistium nudipinnis | reverse complement strand
ACACACACACACACACACACACACCCCCACTAAAACCTTTTAGACAATGTCACTCACATAAAAAAAACAGTGCAGGACGCGTGATACATTTTGCCTAACTTTGCTCCCCACAGTGACATTCTGCTCTCTCTTTTTTGAATGCTAAATCTGCTTTAGTTGCATGAGGATGTCCAGGGGCGGAGAAGTGAATCGTAAATCTTGCAGTCTTTGCAGCGCAGCCCGCTGCCCTGATTGGCAGAGGTCAAGCTTTAGCCTACTTTGCTTGTACGATCGGGCTTATTAGCTCCTGACTTAAGTTTAATATTATGATTTGACCATTCTTTTTGTCCCTCGTCACCTAACCCAACTAGACATCCTCACCCCAAAACCTGACCTTCTTAACGACACTTGGGTGGGTGTATGAGGTCTTCTTATTGTCTGCACACAGTACACACCAGTTATTCATGAAACACACCAACATTCCACATAATGCAAAGGATTACTTTGGTGCAGTACATTAAGTTGTCATTTTTTCTGTGTCTAGAATGCTGTTATATTTGTCACATCAAATGAAGGGGAACTATTCTGGTTGTATTTGTCATGCATCCCTTTTCAACTGCCTCATGGCAAGTAATTTGTGGAGCTTTGTGGGAATTTCAAATCTAATTATCTGGGCTGTAACTGATGGAATTCACGAGGCTCACGTTCTAGCAAATAATTGAAGAGTTGCACACAAAATCATTTACTTCTTCCTCCTATTTAGTAGGATGGTGTCAATGGTATAGCACAGCCCAGGGATTCACCAATGAAGTGTAAGTGACCTTGTGAGGGACTCTTGACACCTGAGAACAGGTCTTATGGGCCACTTTAGACACCATTTATACGGTTCCATTCATGGTGTGTATATAGTGGATAGAAAGATAGGTTAACTGTATACATGATTGTTGCTGAAAGCCCTGGTAATAGAGATAGACAACAAGAGGGAGGGGGTTAGCAGGAAACTAGACGAGAGGCATATACAGTGGTGAAAAGCATTTAGTAACGCACTACTTGGTAATGTGGTCACGAATGCCATGCGCACGCTGCCAGAATGAAGGCATTTCATATGTGATAATATAATAAACCAGTTGAGGAATAAGCATGCTAAATCAAAATGTAAAACGAGCTTCCTCCTCGGACAACACTGAAAGCCAAACTCACTCTGTGCCACATTTTTGTTAGTGCACACGTGTGGGAGAGCATTATTCACAAAAGGCTCCCACATAAAACATAGTGCAGAGTAATGCTATTCCTCCTACACCGAGGGTTTTGTATCGCTGTAAACGGCTTATTGTATTTATGAATGAGAATTTTTTTTTTTCCTTATTTTCGGTTCACAATGAAACTACACAGCGGCTGTAGTGCATTGTAGGTGTGATATTGTTCAGAGATGTCAGATCCCACAGAGCATTTGTACAGTGTCTAAACCCTCCCATCACTGCAGTGCTATTGCAGCTGCAACCAACTTGAAATGTGATGTGGGATTTCTGCATAATTCACACACATGCACGCACACACAGCTGCATGGCACTGGATGAGAGGCTATTTCCAAAGGGGACTCGCTATAGAAACCTCCCTGCGTGGATGATCCTCTAAATGTAAGACGAACATATTGTGTCTGTGATTTTATTAAAATGAAGAGAGGGGTCAGCCGAAATTATTTGTGCCGTTTTTTATCAAGAGTTACGATGCTGTTGCGTGTAGGTGTACCTGCTACGTATGCACACACACTGTACACGGGGGAAGAGGTGTGTACGTGGTGGTATCTGCACAGACAATTTCTTCATTCATATGTAACAGTTTTTTCAGGAACACAACAACATGACCAATAGTCAGCTGCTGTCATCTACCACCTGTTTTACCACCTTGCTGTGATAACGGACAGATGATAGCGGATGATAGCAGCAGCTCCCGCCTGTATCTGTTAGTGATTTCCACTCTTCCCCTTTTCCGACCCATTGTTATCTTTAATTCTACTCACTTTAGTAATATCTTGTCCCGCCTTGACAGCCGACCTACTCGAACCCTCATTTTCTCCCTCAGTTCTCCACCCGTCTTCCTTAATGCCTTGTCCCCTCCCTCTATCCCCCTCCTCTTCTCTGGCTTTATCTCTATCCTCCCTCCCTCTCTCTATCTCTTCCCGCACCCTCCCTCAGCTCTCGTCAGCATCCTGCTAAATCGCCCCCCCTCCCCTGCCATCTCTGTGCCTGTGTGTGCAGGAGTCACTGTGTGTGGCTGTGCCCGAGCGACTGTGAGTGACCATGTGAGTGTGCATGTGCTACTTTGACAAGAACAGACAGCGGAGGAGAAAAAGAGAGGGAACAAGAGGAGAAGGAGGCGGGGGCCATGTGCGTGGCCATGTGGAGGATGGTTTGGCACCGGGACAGTAGCTGACCTTACGGGAGTGCGTGTGTGACGGGCCGTGCGTCCGTGTTTGTGCGCGTTTTTTGAGATGGGATCCGCTCTGGGCAGACGACAAGCGGCCGAGAGAAGGGAGAGAAAAACTAAAGAAACCAGGAAGGCCAGACTCAATAGTAAGGTACCCCAATTGCTCTCACCATCTTTTCTATTTAATAATACCCATTTCTCTGGTGTAAAGGCATCTTTCTATTCTTCGCTCACTGTTCTCTCACGCACTTTCCTACCCTCCAATTATTCATAAACAGTCCCCCACCCGTCCCTGTATACCTGTCCCTCACCTTCTCTCTCTGGCTCTCGTTCTGTTGTTATGCTCTGCTGCATGTTGGCTGTGTGAGGAGCTGGTGCAGTCGTGTCTGACACCCTGACAGAATTTTAATGTTTTTCCACTGCACTGGTTCAGTTACTAAGCGTGAGCTTTGATGAGTGTGTTTGTGTGTGTGTTTGTGTGTGCATACTGTATGTTTGTGTACACTTTGTATGTCTAGATGTTTTTTGGTTGTAACTGTGGCTGTGGCGAACGGTTTTGTTTTTGCGTTTGGAACTGTGACAGAGACATTCCTGTATGCAAGTGTGCGGGGGTGCCCATTGTGTGTTTATGCATGCGCATGATGATGCGTGCGTAAGGATATGCCAGTGGGTCTCTCTTAGACAGATCTTGCCCTGTGGTCTTTACTCTCTGTTATCACAATGCTCTGCTTGTTTCACATTGCTGTCATAACCTGCCATTTATGCTCTCTGATGGACACAGCCTCACTGTGTGTGTGTGCGTGTGTGCGCGCGTGCGTGCGTGCGTGCGTGCGTGCGTGCGTGCGTGCGTGCGTGCGTGCGTGTGTGCGTGTGCGCCCGTGCGCCCGTGCAGGGACAGACAAAGCTGTAAAGCACTGAAAAGACAGCATACAGTAATGGAAGGCCACAGTGGGAAAACTTGTTAAGTTAACTAAGTGTCAAATTTTGTGAGTCTCTGAGAGTCTCCAAGCTGTGAGTTTTAGTATCTGAGGGCACAGCAGCTGGCAGCTGTCAGCAGGGCGCCCTGCTGCAAAGGTGACCTGAGCTGCTGTGCAGCCTGACCTACACTACATCATATTCCACTTAAACATCTTACATCTGTACACTGGGTTAAATATTGATAAGTATTTATGAAATGTGCTGTGTATAAAAAAAAAAAAAAAAAAAAAGTGAATAACCGCAATGTGCGTGCGTGCGCGCGCATAGCAGCAGTCCCTTTAGCAGGTTTTTGTACGTGTTTTGACAGATATTGTCTCACTGAGTAAGTCACAGCCCTGCGTGATACTGTCACAACTCTTCACAGGTGTGTAGCTGACATCAAAACAAAGGTCAGTTTCTCACATTGAAGGGGTCTGACCTGTGGTGGTCATGTGATAATATAGTTCTGACCACTGAGTGGTCAGAACTATATTATAGTGATCATCTATTATTTTAGTAATAACTACAGGGAATTAATAGTTTGGGAGGTCAACATATTGACAGGCATCATGGGCTCGTCCCATGACTGGATGTTCACTATAAAATAAGGATATTTCCGTTGTTTTGTGACACAGTTTTTAATCAGCTTGTGTAAGGTATAACCATTAAAATAGGCACTCTAAAACTAGAGTGTGATGGATTTTACATGAGTTGAGTCTTAAATATTAAATATTACAATGCCTGCTGCTTTTCTCGCATGTAGAAGTTATTCTTTGAGAAATTCAACTTCACTGAGTTGTTATGCTGTCTATTATACCTTTAAATTTGGGAGAACCCTAACAGCAGATTTTACATATTGTTCATCATGCACAGTTTTACTCAAACTATTCTGGATTGTTAATGTATTGGCGCTCGCGAGAGAAAGCGTGATTGATTCTGTTTTGTTCCGTATGCTCTGAAAGCAGGCCATGTAGGAACCACAGCCCCAGGCTATTCATAAAACACGCCAGTAAGCTCTGTTTGCGTCCCTGCTTGTAGTTTTTGCCAAGATTGTTTTTCGGAGGGTCTGCTCGGCTTTTCACATTCAAGTGAAGAACATACTGCGCGGACATTGTGTGATAGTCCTGAACACATCAGCCCATGAGAACACCTTGAAAAAGACATGTTATCCTTGCCAGTTTAGAGATCATGTAAAGCCAACTGCTGCTCCCCACTGCCACGTGTGATAAAATGGTGCATGTAATACCTTTTGGATCTACTTTTTAATCTACTGAACTGGAAGTGGACTTGCTGTATGGTCTTGATGTTGTCGTGACTCATTAGCCTACTTCCTTTAACAATACAACATAAAACATGGTGAAGCTTTTGCTTCATACTGTGCAACATCCCACCAGCATTGGAGACCTGTATTCTAGGTCAGCCAGTATGAATAGATACATCTAGTACAGGATGCCGGAGGCCTAACGTACAACGGAGTTCTAATAATCATATGCTTGAATAAATACACTATCCACATACCCCCCCCCCATCTCAGCCTGGAGCGTGCTGGCTGCCCTCCTCTGTTTTTGTATCAGTAGCCTTATTTGCTATATTCCTGATCTATATTTGACATAGGTTTTACTAGGACGAGTTCCTGTTTATCTTTAGCCTGTGTTATCCTCGTCCGGCTGCCCGTGCACCGGTGTTAGTTTGTCTGAAAGCGCACGACTGGACCTGATTCAGCGGTTTCTTTCTCTGGACTCTTTGATTCTGATGACAGCATGCATTCCACTCATTCTCCCTCACCTTCCCTTATAAGCAGGCCAGTCTGTTGATTTATGGTTCATAGTCTCTCTTAAGTATATAGTATTGAAAAAACCCAGCCCATTGATCCACATTTGAATACAACAGCAACGGTCTTCCTGTCGTTGATATTATGCTAGTGTGTGTTTCCTGTTTTACCATATTTTTTTTGCATTTCTCAGTTGGCATGTAAACCAGAACTCAATCGCACTGATGGAAGAGACAATGCTGGCCAAAGCCATGCAACCAGCGTAGCCAGGAGGGTGGGTGGGTGGGTGGTTGGGTGGAAATGGTTGAGGGTACAGTAGAATGTGTTTGGGGATGCGCATACAATAAGCCCATGCTCTGCATGTTTGTGAGCACGTTGATGAGTGGGACAGAGGCCATGGCCTTCCCCCGCTTTGTTCCGGACCGTGAGCCAACCCTTTCAGACCGAGCTCTCACCGTCCCGCCTGTAGTTCATCAGGAAGAATCCGAGATCATTTAAAAAGCTAAAATATAGTGTCCCAGTGCTTCTGAACAGGATTACTCAGGAGACACCATGCTTCTGCGTTCAGAGAGATCTACCAGGAGCCGGGCCACGGAGGTTAGACACAGCACACTTCTACAAAAATGACTTGTGATATCCAGAGTAAATGCAGGTGGTTGTCACAATGGGACTACGCAGGTAGCCTTCAGACTTTGTTCTCATTTAAATACCCTTGGAGAAATGAGCTTTGTGTTGCAATATATAGTTTGGATTACAGCAGTGAGTTTGTCTGGCTGGTTGAAGTTTTCTGAACTTCCATCAATTTAAAGTTGTGGCCAATGTACTTTAAACTCACACTGAACCATATAGTTCTTTTTGCATGGATCGAGCTCAAACATCTATTTGGGTGTGTACTGTATGGTCAATTCATTTAATACCAGGACTATGAGCACTGCTTTGTGCATAGATGACACAAATTACAGCAACAGAGATCCTCACGTTTCACAAAAATGTGTTATGGTTAATATTTAAAGATTAAATGTCGATGTGGAAATACCCCACATAATACAGTGCCATGTACTGGTATGTGCATGCTCTGTAAGCACATGGCTTGCGTCCAGATAAAAGCTAGCTTTGGACTAGAATGCTTTGTCTTTTCTTCTTCTTATCGGCCTGTCATCGCTCTTCAAAAAACAGCAATAAAAAGATCACACGCATACATACTACATAATCAAAACACACCACTCTAAATCTCAGTTTAAGGGCTTTCTGAAATATGTGTTTGCCATACAATAGAATATTAGATACTCTGCAACACCAAAAGAAACCGGAGGAAGCAAGTTATTTTGAAGTAGTGTCATGATGAAACACAAGAGCTGTGAATTTCATTAAGTTATAGTTACACCGAAACATTAGCAGTCAATTATCTGTTAGATATCGTTGCTATAGTAACAGCATTCATGCATCATGAATGATGTGTTTGTTTAGTATGATGAATTATGAATCGGTAAGTGGGGAAAGTGTGTGAGTGTGTGTCTTACTGCTCACGTAAGTATGCGTGTGAATGACTCAAACACATTTTATCCTCAAGCCTCCGGTTCTTTTTTTATATGTGGCGTTAGTCTCCCTCTAAGCTTAAAAGTGTGTCAAATTACCCAGAGATTTATTTTACTGCTTTACCGAAAGGGTGAAGATTCCTTTCACAGAAAATCCTATTTCTTGGGATCAAGTCCACGCTATCTGTCATACAGTATATTTGTCTTTTTAGTTCAGAGCATTACACTCTAAGCTTGTTAGTATGGATATTGGAGATTACCGAAGCTCTCGCACAGCCAAATCTACCGTAGGCAGAGGTCCAAGCAGACTGACGGAGGCACAAAAGCTTATGGGCACACACAGATAAATTGCACAAAAAGCGCTAATCTGTGTTATTAGGTGTGAAGCGGCATACAGCAGCTCTGTGTCTTTAAACAAAGCAGTTAAATGAACATGTTCTTCGGTTAGGTAGCTGCACGTGGACTTTGCCTCCGTGTGAAAAGCAGTGTTTACTATCCACAGAAAAAACGATTTATGATGGAAAAAGTTATTTTTTGTTTGGAAAATTGTAGCTCAAATGTTAATGGGCCGCAAATATTTGTTTTTATTCAAAAAATTGCTTGCATTCAATGTTTCTAATCTTACCTCCTTCAAGAACACCGTTTTTCACATATTTGTGCGATAGAGAAGTAGACAACTTGGATCAGCTGGATTGTAACCTAAGTATCACATTTTTATTCAAATATATCACATCACATCTGTACCACCCAGGCCAGTTGTGTGTAGTTGTATTTCGTATTGATTGATGTGTAGTGTGTGGCTGTCCGGTGCGTGTGCAAGGCTGGAAGAGGATTGGCTGTGGGAGTGATGAAGGCAGAACAATGTCACAGAGCTTTTATCATGCTTTACCATGGAGACTGAAAAACAGACTTTGCCGCACTACCCCGTTTTTTTACAGTAGCACATCACGATAGCTGTGGTACCCATATGGAATACGAATGAATGCACTGTGTATAGATCCATCTCTGCAGTACTTGTGCAGGCTTCTCACACAGTCGGCAACAAGGAAAGAACATTTTAGTCAACACTGTGACAGGAAAGTGGTGATGCACATAAACGAATACATTATAAATATTAAGTTTCACAAAGGACGGCATTGCCATTAAAATATTGATGGAAATCAGAAAAAAAAATCCTGGCTAATATACTGTATTTCACGATACGGACTGTCAGTATATTAACACATAGGACCAAGTATCTGCTTTGCATCCCCCAGCAGCTGCAGGGGTAACATTGGTTAAGCAAAAGAGCCTGAGTGGGTGTTTGCTGAGTTGTGCAAATAGATTTTACATTGTCATTTATGTGATGATGATCGGATGTTGCTCATTCAAAGAGTAACCCCTTGCCAGGAGCTGAATATCTTTCTGCTTGCTCACTTTGGTGTTGATCAAATTAAGTCTTAACCAATCATGTGGATCTCTGCTGTAATGCTCGATGGAATAAAGAATACTCAAACCACACATACACACAGGGTTGGATCTACATCTGGTTCCTTCCTAGATTAACAACCCAGGATTTGCACTCGAGTACTAGTTCTTTTGTGTAAAACCAATGAGTCTGTCAGACAGGAGCCAATTCAACACACAGCCATTATTTTTGCTATAATTAGATTGCCGTGCATACAAAAGTCAGCAGGAAACTGACTGAGACCAAAAGCACCTGTACCCTTTTCAAATAGTCTTCATGAAGTTGTTTCCCAGTGAACTGTTAAATATTGTTAAAAATATGTTATTGTTTTTTGGTGCTGTGCATGCGTTAAAGCGTGGACTGAAAAGAAATGGGTTCTGAATTCTGTTACCTTTATCTACTACTACACCATCAAATTACAGTGTAGTGTATTTGTAAAATGCTTTTAATTCACTCAAGAGAAACCAATATGATGCCATAGATTATAAAGACGAGATATTTAAAGAAAAAGTGCTGCGCTATTTTCTTTATGCTGCTGCACTCCTCTTCTCTCTCCCTCCCTCTTCGTCTTTACTCTCCTCCATTCCTTACCCTCACATGTCCTCATTTTCTTGTTTCTGCCGAGCCTCGTCATTGTGATGCATTTTTAATGGGACCATGCTCAGCTATAAATCTATGAATTATAGAATAAAGTGACAAATAAAACTAGCTAGGTCACTTAACTTTTTTTTCTTCTTGTGATGAGAATAGTATGAAAACGAGGGGCTTATGTTTTCAGAATCAGAATCCCTGAGTCAAGAGGAAGATGCTGTTAACTATCGACAAACTTTCACTATTTGCATTTGGTTTTGCCAAAGTCCCGAAGTCCATCTTAATCACCTCGGTCTTTGTTTATCTCTCTGCTTATTTATCGGAGACCACTTTAGCGTCTGAATAAATAAATAAATAAATAAATAACCCAGAATAACCCGAACACTTGTATTTTTTTAGATACACTTACGCTTATCACTGCTGTTAAAAGCTGATGTATTAGTAGGGCGAATGAAACTGTAGCCTGATTCTGCATGTGTCTAATCTGGAATGGTGTCTCTTGGTTTGTGTTTCTAATTAAAATGCAGTGCCCCTGCAGCAGGACAGCTTCTGTGCAAAGCATCTGGGAGAAAGGGGTCAAGGCCTGCCCACTCATGCTTCAACCTTTACATGAGTGACTATCAACAAAGTGCAGACAGAAAATCGGAAACACTCTGTGCCAGATAAGGGTGTTTGTGTTTGCTGACGGCCTTTATAAGTAAGTGCTCCTCTGCTCCATATAGTGGAAATGCGTTTGGTGGCATTGTATTAATGGGCACTCCCTGAATTGCTTCCTCCTGCGTGATAATACCAATTTTTAGGGAAATATAAATTGGACTGGGGCTCCAACTATGGGTAGACTCACATTCAGAAAATTCTATTTTATATTCCCACATGTTTCCTATTAATGGATTTACATTGTACGTTATGAAGGCAATAGCTCTAGAAGGGAATGTGGTAATATTTTTGACTGTAACCATATGCTTTTTTTTCACAATACACAATGTTACTGCTGCCACTGTCAACTGCGGGACTTGTTGTTGACAGGCTAAAGCATTAGTTGTGTGTCTGCTTGAGGCCAATGCTGCTTCCCATCTATTTAGGCGGTCCTGTTATTATCCTGATATCTGATGGTCCCCAGAGCATCCCCATGACCCACTGCACTGGCTCACTGTGTGTATTACCTAAGCAGCTGTGACACGTTGGAGCATGTGTGCATTTTATGGGCCAGCTCACATTAGGCCAGCATATGATCCCCCTGAATAAGCATTACGTTGGTGAGCATCGGGAATACTTTTCAGCCAGGGCACACCGTACAGTAGGTCAGCGGCGGGGGACCAGGGGCTACGTAGCCATGTGGTGATGAGTGTAAAATATAGGGCAGGGACAGTGTCTGACATGCAAACCTCCTGCTGTAGGGATCGCACATGGGCTGTAAAACTGGACATTAATTGTGCACACATCCTTGCCTGAATCATTGGTTAAAAAAAAAAGTTATAAATGAAGGAGAAAGACCATAAAAAAATGGCTGCAGAGATAGAGTATGGAAAGCGAAGCGGGGGGGGGGGTAATTTCTGGCCTTTCATCGATGCTCTTATCCAGTAGTGGCAGATAATCCCCCTATAGTGTTGGAGGAGATGAGAGCCTCCTCTGTGTACTCAAAATAAAACAAATCTTTATACTGCTTGTCCTGGTGGCCGGACTATAGTTCTGCCATTCATTTTCTCCCACTGATCAGTGACATGGCACTGGGGGCTACACCATATTCAGGACACATGTCCAAATGTGCCAGTATTTAAAAAGGTGTCCAGGGGAGTAAAGGGTCTACATTTCCTGAAGTCTAAATCTGATGACAACTCACTGCAGGCTCTTGAATGCCTAGGCTTTATAAGTTGTAATTACTAATAGAAGTTGTGTCAAATCTATCACGTTACCAATATTCATTTACTTGCAATAACGATCTCTCCTTGGATTCTTCACCAGTACCTAGTGTTGCAAATCAAATGTATAAAGCCGGCCATCTCCTTGGCTTAAAAATGTGCCATAAGTTCTTCAGGTGGATTATTTCTGCTTTCTCTTCTGCACTGAGGTTAGACACTGACATTTGTTTTCCCTTCCTCTCTCTTTTCTCCTGATCCCGCACAGAAGGTTCACCTTATCCACAAAACAAAACTAAACAATTGGCCAAGACATGAGGTGCGAATAAGTAAAACTCTGTGTCTGTAAATCCACATCAAGGCAACCCTTTTATGTTTTCAAATTGTGTGTGTGAATTAAAATGCTTGGATACGAATGTACTATTTATTTAGAAGAAAATAATCATATTTCTGATCCTGTTTGGGAAAAATATCACTAAGTTAAATAGTGCTTTTCAGGTACATTCAATATAATGTATGTGGCCTGTACATGACTGCACAGAGAAATACAATTTACTTGCGGTGGTGTGCTGGCATGACAGGGTGACCAACTTCCATGCAGAGACATTTGTAGTTTAGTGTGCAATGACAATTAAAGGTTTTGTGTTTTACATCCTGTGTTTAGAGTCTACACGCTGAGAAAAGAAACTAGTTACAACAGTGCATTAATCTTAGATTTACCTAATGTCATTTTATTAACCTGGACCGGTCACCCTATTACAGCTTCCGGTCAGGAGAGGGTGACATGACTCCCACGCAGAACAATCCTCATCGTGCATCGTTACGATGACAAAAGCCTGACGTTACCTTTACACTCTAATCACTATCTGTCTCACTCACACGTGTACTCGCACCCCTGTGATATAGATGGTATGCTTGATGATTGGGGGTGGGATTATTTTTACTTGCCCATTTACGCTTAGTGATAACATTGAGTAGCACTGTGGTCCAAAAACTACTTTTCTCCGTATATTATGTCAACAAATAAACATAATGTTTATTTATGGTTAAAACAACCATACACCCTTCTCACAAAATATAATGGAAATTGGTATCCTCACACGGACAAACAAAAACATAACCTCCTTGGTGGAGGTTTTGCTTTACACTGTACCACATCTATCTCTTTGTGAGGGTTGCCCTTACTCCGTGGCGGGGATTGTTGCTGTGATATAAATCCCAAAAGAGTAATAAAATAACATTCATGGTGCATTTTTGCGTCCGCTTGCGATTGTGATACTTTGGTCATTGATCTTATCTGTGGAGGTAATCAAAATACATTTCCATAGAGGGAAAAAATGAAATCAAGCTGTATAGATGCAAGAATGTTGCATGTGGTCAATGAAAACTATGCCTTAATAGGAGTAGAGTGCCTGAAACAATGATGAATACGCACCATAACTATAATATTTACCATTATTTACCTCATCCGTAATGTGTCAAGCTGGTAATAAAAAAAATTATTTGTACTTCACAAAATTAGGGGCATGTAAGGCACCGTAGCTCACCGACTTTCCCTGAGCAATAATTGTACTGTTGTCAGGAAACGGTGACCAACAATTCGGTGGCAGTTAAGCATTTACACATCACCTCCCTCAACAGTGAGCCCAGCCCTGACCCGCTTTATGATTAGTGTGATTGACTGGCGTTTCTGTGTCGGTGGGTTATTACTTCCTGCAGCAGTTCACTCCTTGGTTTCAGACAAACTGCCATGCCGATGCTGGCAAAGCTAATTGACACTCTGTTAATCATTCCTCATGTAAAGTCTGTGTAATATATTACCTCCATATATCACAGTCTAACAAAACGCTCAGTTTGTGTTTCTCAAGAGGATGAGTGCCTAGTCACCAGATTTAATTTTGCCTCTGCTGTCATTGTTGGCTTTGTCCCCTCACAATTTATTATTTTGTTATTCTATAAACTTCACATTTGCCACATCAGGGTACATTTCAGTGATGATGTGACTGGTCCTAATGATTCTTTCCTCTCCTGGAAATGTAGGTGTTATGAAACACTATACTATGATTTACTTTACTCGAGCCTAACCAGTTTATTATCCACTCCTCAGCTGTTTATTTGTGTTTTTTATTATTATCTGATGTTGTATTGCTATTGCTAATACAGTGGTTTATATCAGAGCAATGCTTTCTACTGCCTGTGCATTGTGGCACAATATATATTTTTCTTCTTCATCTTACATAGGCTGTCACATAAATTGTAAGATTTTTTTGTTTTCAATAAAATATTGGAAGAACCCATGGGATACAGTAGTCAGATTTAGAATTAGAAACTATTTTTTTTGGCCAAAATTGATGTATTTTATGAACTGGGGAGTATAGGTTTTATCACACTTGTGAATCACTGCCGTGCCATGCTAAGTACATGCACTTGCTTCCATGATGATTAGGAATTAAAAGGCAAAAGATAGGCCAATTTAGTATCAAATTGTTGCAACTAAAATTATTGGGTAATCAGTGCACAGATGGTCGCAATAAAATGGTCCACACTTATGTCTCTGTATCAGCTCAAGGCTTTTCTGCAAAATGTTGTTCAAGCCGGGAACATGACACAGACTTTTTGATTAAGTCAGGAAGAAAGAGAATTGCAGTATCTAAAGGAGGAGACATAAAAGAGGTGCACATTTTAAAATTTGGAATTAATAATTTATATATCCAAAGGATAAAATTGGAGAAACTACGAAAATGTTCTTCAGTGAAATTGTTCACCCACTG
Organism: Colistium nudipinnis; assembly: GCA_016785305.1. NCBI lineage: Eukaryota > Metazoa > Chordata > Actinopteri > Pleuronectiformes > Rhombosoleidae > Colistium > Colistium nudipinnis. Next base: position 3,799,828 of record JAFBJU010001010.1, on the reverse strand, counting down.
TATATTGAAACTTAGTCACTCAATTTCTGGCTGTCACCTAACACGAACAGACCAAGAGTTATATTAATGTTGGGTATTACCTGGATTAAAAAAAAAATATATATATATATAGTAATAATAATAGTATTTTGGTATTCATAGTTATTTTGGCTGGGTTTCAGTATTTGCCATTTTATGATAAATGAATAATCTTAGAGTTTGGCACTAAATAACATCTATCAAAATGCTTGGTTTATAGCAATTAAGAAGTCCTATAACAGTGTTCATTTTGGGTCTGCTCCCACATTACAACATATGGACACAAATGTATGCTTTTGCCAACTACTGTAGGCTCTCTGACTTATTTATAAGAGTCTATTGGACTGCATGAGTGTGTAACAGCTATCTCTACCTGCTTTCCTGAAGTAAGTTCTTTGTGTGCGCGCGAGTGTGTGTGCTTGCAGTCTGTGTGCAACGTGATATCTTCCCCTCCTAACTGTGCACACTCCTCACACATCAGTAGCTAAGTAGCACTTTTACAGTGAGTACCCACAGTATATTTCTCTCTCACTGCAGCAATCATGTTGTGCGAGTAATTCTTTCCTCCTGATTATCCTAACTTGGAGCAGTAAACAGTTGAGTAGCCTGCTTCTTGGCTTAATTTACCTTTTAATAAGTAATGTAGTTGCAACTGAATCATTTGATCACAATATTCATCTGCTTCTATTGATCAATTTGTCCTGGAAAGAAACTTTACTGTAATTTATTCCTTCCTCGGTCAGACATAGGGTTGTGACTGTTTGTGTTTCTGTAAAGATGTGTATTTGCGTGGGTTTATGTGTTAAAGAGAGATAGACAGAGGGAGAAAAAAACGAGAGGGAGAAAACATTTTGTTATCATCACTAAAGCAGATAAATCATCACATAGCCTTTTAATCTGCCCTTGGGTAAACAGGCAATAAAACACACATCAGGTCCAACTCCAAATCATCCCCGAGCATCTCCAAGGTATCGTCCAAGGTTTTTTTTATGTAGGATACACCAACACACGCACACACACACACGCACACACACGCACAGTCGAGTAGCACAGCCTCAGTGCTCTTCCCACTCGTGTACATTGGCTGCCAGGGCTGTCTTTGTGTCCCATCACCATAACAACTGGCTCACAGAACATCTGAAAAAAAAGGGAAAAGCTGAAGTGAATTCCACTCACTCAGCTTGACTTGGAAATGGGGAGAGTAGCGGTCGGAACTACTTCGCCGTGTGGTTGTGTGTGAACACGAAGCAGGCTTGTGGAGCCTGTGTGTGACGAGGATGCCGTGTAAGATGTGAATTTGTTGTGCAGTGTTACTTCAGTGCAAGGGATATATACTGCAGACGATGCCGCGTATGGTGAGTCTCAAAACGGCTGCTCTATTCTGTTCTCATTCATGCACACGAGTGTACGTGTTCGGATGTGTGCTTTTGAGTTCCTTTTCATATCAGCTTTGTGCAAAGTAATTAGTAAAAAATACAGTGCCTTTGTGTGTGTCTGGAGGCTTGTGCACATGTGGGTGTTATGTAATGACTTGAGCTCAGAAACCTTGGGAGTGCGATTGTCATGAAAGTTCTGTGTGAGGATTGTACCGCAGATAGATCCTCAATACATAGTTAAGGCTTACATCCATGTGTGTGGAATATCAAACTATTATCGTGTATTGTACATTAAATGTTCACTAAATACATTCGGCTCCACATGTAATCCCATATTACCTACAATAGATTTTTGTCCGGGGGCTTCAAGTTGTAGTATAGGGAAATAGAGCAGTTATACATCCATTGGCAGAGGTGATGAATGTTTTTAAATAAATATCAGCGAGGAAATGAAATGTTTGCATGAGTTGGCATGTTGTGTGTGCAACATTTCAACTCAGTCTGTGAAGTGGGCCTCGAGGTGTCATTCGTTTTGATATCCTGAGGTAGCAGGAAAACATCAGCCTTGCGCCGTGTGCTCCTTGGTGATCGCACAGGGTTTACCGCTCAAGAGGTCTCTTCTATTGCACTGAACAGCGCCACCTGACTATAATGCGGATATTCGCTTCATTCGAGAGACTCCCCGAACAAAGTAGCTGCATTTGCTTGTTGTCGTTTTGTCCGGACAGTTTGTTATGTGCACTTCTGGAAATTCTGTTTTTTTCTTCCACACATCCCTCTGTTTAGGCCCTGGTCAAAAGTGATTGGCGTTGCCCACATGTGGCTCAGTTGATGGTTCAACACATTTCAACTTTCGGAACACCGCCGCTGACCTCCGTGCACTGCAGCTACCCACTCAAATCTATGGCAATGCACCACTTACACAGCGACGGCGAGGAATGTGCAAAAGCTGCTTTTCCTTCATGGTGTGAATGTGCCTTGGCTTTACAGCACTTCCCCTGTCTTTTTTGGTTCGCCCTATAATAGCTTTATTCGTACTACATATGGTCCATTTGCTTGGTATGAGGGAACAAAAATAAAGCCTTCACACACCGCAGGAGAGGGAAGACACTTTAGCTTTCATCTCTGAACTGCATTATTAAACAGCATCCTCCACACGAGTCTGACATCACCCGATCACAGCTGTCTCTTCCTGTTTCTTTCCTCACCTCCCTGTTGCCTTGTCCCCCTCCATTAGGCAAACCTGAAGAAGTTTATGGAGTATGTGCAGCAGAGGAACACTGAAAAGGTTTCGAGGTTCCTGGAAAAAGGACTGGACCCCAACTTCCATGATCCAGATACAGGAGGTGAGGGAGTCGGGTCGTGTGTGCCAAGACATATCCCATGCCTGACCTTTTCTTGTTGTTTTTATTTGTTTTTTTAACCTTGACTTGCATATCCTTTGTGCTATCTTGCTGTCTTCTCCAAAAAAGTGACCATATCTGTATTTTCAGAAATAGGCACAGCTGCATGCTTGGTAAAGCTGGATTACTCTTTGCTAATCTCCTCATGTTTATTCAACGGTTTGTCCAGCCATAAAGCAGATTTCCCTGTCGGGTGACCTGTACTCTGACAGACAGAGGAGCTGTGAAGCAAAGGGAACATGGCAATAGGTTGGTTTAACACCAACAGGAAGCAGCCACTTATGCGCGCCACATGGTGACGGTCGTGACAGCCGAGGTGGTCTCCCAAATGAAGGGACTCTGCGAATGTAAAGTTTTAATAACCGTAGTGGGCAATTTTATCACCAAATATTGACTGCTTCGCTTGTGAGAAGTGAATTTCTTGGAAGAATACACAATGTTGTCTTGGGAAATCTGTAAACTTTTGATGGTGCCTGCTTACACCCTCTTTGGATTTTTACAGAATGTCCTTTAACGCTGGCGGCACAGCTGGAGGGATGTGCAGAGCTCATCAAGGTGCTGAAGAGCGGAGGGGCACATCTGGACTTCAGAACAAAGGATGGCATTACTGCCCTGCACAAGGCTGTGCGCAGCAAGAACCATACAGCACTTATAGTGAGTGTAACACACACACACACACAATCGGAGCAGAAAGCTGACTCATCTCTTTTGTTTCTTCTGCTACACCAGTTGTCTGCATGCACAGGAGAGTTTGCAGGCATTCGATCTCTGGCAGAGGGGGCTTGAGCAATTGAGTACAGAGGGTACTTGAGCAATTTATGAATATATTAGGCCCAATGTGACCTCGGTGAATGGGCTGGCGTACCCACTAAATGGCCTTTCATTGGTTTGGGTCGAGGCCTGCAACCTAAATGAACGGGCTGTACGTGAGTCATGTCTCCTGACGCTGCGCCAGAACTGCAGAAATTGAAACGGGCCATTGTCCCAAACTAAGTATCCAGTGACGCTCAGCTGTGTAACATAGGTTGTGGGTGCTACATTAGTAGTTGTAATTTCCCCACAATCCCCTTCTTGCCTCCACCAGACGCTGTTGGACTTGGGTGCGTCGCCGGACTACAAAGACAGCAGGGGGCTGACTCCCCTCTACCACAGCTCAATGGTAGGAGGAGACCCGTACTGCTGTGAGCTGCTGCTGCATGATCATGCCCAGGTCGGCTGTGTGGATGAGAATGGCTGGCAGGAGATACACCAGGTAATACACACTTGACAACCACATACATAAAACAGTGATGGCTGTGTGAAATATATGAATGGACAGGCAGGAGAGAAGGTTTTGCCTGGATTCAGGGCGTTTACTTGATTATTTTTTGTTTACCTCAGTTTGAGAAGTTCTTCTGTGGAACCCCTTTTTTTTTTTAATAGAGCTCCACTTTTAACTGCCTTAACAGGAAGTCTGTTCAAAATTAGGAAACACAAATAGACCAGAAATATCAATAGACCCAGCTTGAAAAAGTCTTCCCATAAACGTAGGTTGGCTGCACACATTTTTTTTGGAAAAACACTAGATGCATGGCATTGTGTTCCTTGTGGGATCACCCATGCCTAAATATACAGTACATGTACACACACACATTTTGTATACTTTTTAACTCATATATTTGCCATAAACTAGCACAAACCTTGAATTTTGACTAAAATGTATTAACATATAGATTGAGGTCTATGTGAGTCTTTACTATGTGTCCTCAGAGATCATTGGTGCATTTTCTGCAGTTCCAGGTAGTCTAAATGTATGTCTACAAGGTACAGAAACTAATGAAGCACAAACCCAGTGCATAATGTGTGCATTTCATATACATACCGCTTTGAGAATTGCCCTGCTCTGCAAACATAATGGAGGCTAGTGGCTCCGTGCACTTTTGTGAAAGACTCTCAAGGTCGGAATGTTCTTGTACAGTAAATGGATCCAAACAGACAGCTGTGGGATTCAAGTCTACTGTTGCTAACACCGAATACGAGTAAGCAGCAGAAATGTTGAATAAAATATTTTATAGTAATGAGAGGAGTACAATCAGAATAATTACAATGTTGAGTGAACACAAAATTACTGGTGTTATTAATGGTACATTTGAATGCAAGCCGTCTTGATTCTTTTCTTTAAGAAAATTGCTTTGCACATTTCTTTAAATGTAGGCTGTCTCGCTAGTTTTTCTCCTAATGGAATCCTAGACAGACTCCCATAGGGTTTGGAGATTTTTTCTGCATTTGTCACAACAGTTTATACAATTCAGTACTTATTAGGAAAATACTCTTCTTCTGAAAGCTGCCTCGGGATTTATCTGCATGTTGCTGTCCAGTATCATCCCTTGACGGCTTCATACTGCACTGTACTTTATACTTGATATATATTGGGTTTTCATATATTCTGTAAGGTTGTTTCAAAGAGATGGCTGGCCCCATGACCACCTCTCATATCAGCCATAGTCCAACCACATTTCTTTAGAAAGATTTTGTTGAATTCTGACAGCAGGGCAGTGTTTGCAAAGTTTTTTTTTTTTGTTTACTCTTTGGACAGTTTTGTGAATGAAACTTTCCCACACATGCAAAACAGAACATCCTTAAATGGCAATTATAGGGGAAGTAGATTAGGATAATGAGGAAATCAATCAAATAAACGTGGCATTCATCGGTCTGAAAAACGTGTGTTACATATTTCATTCAGAAAAAAATGTTGTTAGTAATAACCCTGGTGGCCACTAAGGCCTTTTAGCAGGTTTCTGATGTCTTATCTGTGGGCCTGCTCGGCTAGTAGTGCTTTTCCCATCACTTCTTACGTCCGTTTTCCATTCTGCTTACACTTTCCCACAGCAGCACATTAGACATTAACAGAGGGACAGAGGACTGTAAGGGATTGGTTTCATACTTGTGCCCTTTCAATGTGTGAATACACTCAGGGGTTTAAGTTGAAGGATTGATTGAAGTAATCAGTAACTCAGATCCCCTCCTCCTCCTCCCTTGTTTTTTTCTCAGTCATCACCAGCATTATTATTCTTGCGCTATGCTGTATATTGTGTGTAATACCATACACCGTGGAAAGTCTGATAACCAGCAACAATGCCAGCATCTTTTGTGCACTATCTCACTGCTGTCACATACACTTACCCAGAGAGAATACAGGAGGTAGAGAACAATTGTTGGCGAGAATTGCTGCATTTTTTTTTTGTCAATGACAAAACAAAACTGGGGACTAGGAGGAAAGGGGAGATTAGATAAAAAGTGTATCGCCTCCAGTTTTGTGAATCAGAGCTGAAAAAAGGGAGTCCTTTTGCCAGAATAACTTTTTAACTCAGACTTACATGTAGCCTCAGGTACTGCATGAGATACAAACAAGGTTTTACATTTCTTTTAGTGACCCATAAGCAACATGAGAGAGGAGAACTCCACAAAGCAATAAGACCAAGGAGAAACACAAGAAAAAGGTTTTACCAGTTCAGATATTATAATGTTTATAACTTTCGAATGGTCTGAATGTAACTGTGTTGCATTGCTTTTTGTATTGAAGGAATATTCAAAGTATTCCAATATAATGCCTGATCAAAATGTATGTTGTGACATAGGAAAAAAGTAGGTTCCATGTTATGTACATAGACATTAGTTTTTTCCCTTTCTTTATTGTGCAATTGGATATAGGCTAATTTGGTGAATTTGCTTATGCTTCATAGAATGGATAGCCCGTCATATACTGTTGGATTTTTGCCTTATTTTTTTTCATTCCGACAAAGACTTACTAATAATGATTAAGTAAATAAGGGTACGTTTTATAAAAAAAATAACATGATTATGTCTCCTTTAGGCATGCCGCTATGGCCATGTGCAGCACCTGGAACACCTGCTGTTCTATGGAGCCGACATGAGTGCTCAGAATGCATCGGGAAACACGGCACTGCACGTCTGTGCTCTCTACAACCAGGTAACGGTCATTAAACATACAGTATGTACAATAGCATGTGTGCTCAGGGAGAGAAGGCCAGGGTCAGCTCTCAGCTATTAATGTAGCAGGGTGACAAGCTGGAGGTCAGGATGATGAATGCATTTACTTTGTCCAACGTTTTCTTAAAAAAATGTTCACACTTTGTGTAAGCAGAGGTTTCATATATCTGGTCATGTCACTGTATTTGTTGCCAGTTGTGATAATGGACTGAAAGCAGAGATTAAAACACAAGTGGTCCAAGTGGGAGTATGGCACTACAGCAGCTACATTGATGTACTTTTTGTGCTGAAACTTGGATTAAGAAGACTTGGAAGCAATCAGTGCCAGGCGGAGTGTGTGTAGTGTAATACAGGAGCAATGTTGAGAAGCCCTTAAAATTAGAAACTTCAAATGAAAATAGGAGTAATTTGGGAGAAGAGAATGAGTCAAGTGAATTATTTTTTGGGAAACAATATTCATAGCTCGTACAGTTTAGTCCACTCTTGATTTTACATAAAAACAAAACAAAAAATGTTGTGTTTAACTTCTTGAGAGTCTACACCGTGGTTAAAGGCCTCTACTTCCAAGCGGCATGTTGAGCTGATTGATCCCAGAATCAGTGCGATTAGGCAGGGGGTTTCTGCAAGCTCAGCTCAGCTGATTATGTACAATCACAGAGAGACAGTGGCCGGTGGAATTGACGGGGAAAATGGTCAAGATCAATAGATCCACACAGCGTAAAAGAGAGTGTGTGCCAGAAAGCGGGTCAGAAAGATGAATTCTGCGGTGGGTGGATGAATGAAAAGATTACATAATCAGCAGCAGAAGCTGGGTCGATGGCAATCCCCATTCCGCTTGCCATTTACTTAGTGGGCTTTTACCTTGACATGTGTGACCATCACTTTATGCCCGTGTGTTTGACTGGTAAACTGGTCCATGGGAGGTGGCGGAATGAGTGAGTGATATTAACCGGTGCAAGTAGGGGTGCAAGAAGACACAATTGCCCACATCTTTAGTTTGTAGTCAGATAATAGTCAGATATGAAGCATGTTTTGGCACTACAATGTATGAAGTGTGTGGTTTATAACCAGGAAGAATTCCACTCTTGCCTAAAATCTTTCAAGCTTGAGCCATAAATCCTGTGTGCTTTAGCTTTTCGACACTATCAAACGTAAAAGCGAGCTCCACGTTCAGTGGAGGATGGCTAATCAGCTCCTTCAATTTTAATTAGGAAACCTCAAATGTTTCGAAACAACTGTGTGAGGCCCATCTGTAACACTCTTTACACACGACTGATCCGTGGCATTAGTGTAAAGTACTTGCCTTGCTCGCTAGGAGCTAATGTAATCAAATGTAGTAAACAATGAAGAGGACTCCCAGAATGGTTCTCTTATTGAATTCCTTTAGGAGGCTTTGGAGAGAGGAGCAGGACAACAGATGGTCACCACTGCAACCATGTGTGCATGTGTGTGTCTGCTGGGTGAATGAGTAAAGAAGCTCAGTACATGTTAGTATTGTAGGTTATCAATGAAGCTGCTGGGGTTGTCAAATCTTAATTTTTATTTTTTTTTATTTTCACACACTTACTTTAGGGTTCAAATATTGTGACACATGATAAATGTTCTCTGGGTGTAACTCTCACAGTGCTAAATGGTTAATCATTGAAAAAAAAAAAAAAAAAAAAATATATATATATATATATATATATATAATGATGTTGGCATAGTGATGTGGTATTTACCACTATTTAGTCGTTATACATCCACATAATTTAAGACATAACGGCAATCATTTTACCCTACTTCTTACTCTTCTCTACTCGATCGGATTTATGGAAAACAGACGAGTTAACGTAAACACATGGCATTGGTATGGCCTCTTAATGCTGTCTGCAATAAGAATACAAGCGGGTAATTATGTGTTTTCTTCACTATCCAGCTCTTCTAAACCTCCCCATTTGATATGCATCTCTGTTAATTTGTGCCCTCTGTCCTAATAAAACATAGTCATGCAGGGACAGCTTCGCCTTGAGCGATCATTGTGACACGTGAACGTGCTTGTGTATGTTTATAGCTGTGTGTGTGTGTGTGTGTGTGTGTGTGTGTGTGTGTGTGTGTGTATGCGTATGCGTATGCGGACGGCTGTGCATGAAACTGCACACCGTATGGTTGATTAGCAATTGGCCGAGCTAACGGCCAAAGGCGTTTATCTGTATGGATTTTTAGCTGGTTTGGCCCCTAATGGTGTTACAGGCTATTAGCAGCAAGACTAATCGCGCATTATTTACAAGACTTGCTCCATTAAAATAATAATAATAATAATAAAAAGGAACCCTATTTCCACACTATGTTTTACATGCCCTTTGTAGGTGTATGTAGGTGTTCTGCTCCTCCGTAGTCTTCGTACAGACGCAGCACCCACAGCCATTATCCCTGAGTTGTACCAGAAGAGGGTGCTCCACTACATGAGGGCTCGCTTTATCCATCAATGTGTGGGGTTTTTGAATATACCCAGCTCGATGAGTAAGGCCCCCTGGATGGTATAAACTGAACCACATGTTAAAATCAATCTCTGCATCTGCTGTCCCTGAATGTGTGACTCAGTGGTCACGGTATTCACCAGAGTCACTAAATTACGACTCTCAGCCAGCCAGTACATGGACACATAACCATGCCTATGAATCTTTGATTGGACTTTTTTTTTTTTTGCCAGAGGCGTCTGTGCTCATTTACACGCAAATATATATGGTAATATTCTGTTCTGGCACATAGTCATAGTTGACCTTATATAATAATCAAATTATATTATTATTAAAGTTTGAAAGTCTTTGTCATACTACACTGATTTTCACACTTTCTTGAAACCATCTAGTCTTTGTTAGGACCCTAATCTCTTTGTCCTTCATTTTATTCTAGTAGGGCTAAACACCCTATTGTAAGGTATCACCAAGATGAGTAACGGCTCTTGTTTTGCAAATTTGCAAACAAAAAATAAAAGGTATAAATTATAAGTAATGTTATTAAGCATTCAACAGATATTCTAAAGATAGATGGATAGATTAAACCTTTTTTGATCCCCGTAGGGACATTCCGGAAAAATGAAATATGAAATTAACCCTAATTAGATATGAGATTTTGGTCATATCACCTAGCCCCAAATCGAAAAAGACATATCACCTATTTCCATCCGCAAAAAACAAACAAAAAAAACAGGACTGTGAAAATTAAACACATTCATCTCTGTTTTGTCATTCAGGATAGCTGTGCACGAGTCCTCCTGTTCAGAGGGGCCAATAAAGAAATGAAGAACTACAACAGCCAGACAGCCTTTCAGGTGTGTGCAGTATCCAATGACTTAATTGTGTTACAGTGTCTATTATCACACGTCGTACATCTTAAACGTGTCATAGCGTGGACTAGGCCTGGGCCTAATGTTGCGCCATTGAATATGTTGATGCTGTTAGAACTTAAAGCCACCCCCCTTCTGCATTACAGTTTTGGCCAATCTCCCAATTCCAGGCTTCCTGGTTCGATAGGTCTGTGTAAAATGACGCTAGCACAGATTTCTTGTGCAGAGCAGAGTCATTTTTTTTTTGTACAATTTGTACATTTGTACAATTCAGATTTTGCACACCTGGTACATTTAAGGACTACATTTTAAATGGTATTTATCCGAAGATTGGGAGACATAAAATAGACAATTTAGTGTTGATTTTTTTTTTGTCGTAAATGATCTTTATTCCTCTCTTTTCCCCTCTAGGTGGCTATTATAGCAGGAAACTTTGATTTGGCTGAAATCATAAAAGTCCACAAAGTATCGGATATTGGTAAGTTAAGAGCAGTGGTTGCAATATACACTGGCATAACCTCCTGTTTTAGTGGTTCAAAGGTGAATGTGGTGTCGGGGAGGCATCGGATAGAGAAATTAATGGACATAGACGGTGGAAAAGCAAAGAAGTGAGGAGAATTATTGGGAAATAATGGGAATGCGAAGGAAATGTAAGGGATGGGGAGACTATTTCAAGAGTTAATTATATTTATGCTGTTGAACAGTGTTTTTGTAACATGAAAAGGAAAATTCTGCCATCTACTGTGGACAGGATGTAATACCCCTTTTAATTTTTTTTTACAGAAAGGAATTATTTCCAAATAAGCTATTCTATAAACAGCTTCATATACGTTTTCTGCAGAACCTGTTAATACCAGAACCATGGTGTCATTTCAATCTTTGGGTGAAATATTTCATAATAGAGTAATGCATATCTGGCCACAGACATCAATCAAATCCTACATTCAGGATAATGTGATTTAAAGAGGGAGTTTGTTATTTCCGCATTACGGCATTCCGTTCATTACGATTGCCACAATTGATTCACATGATATTGTGACGTTTTTGAGGTGCTTTTGGCCTTCACGTCTTTCTCCTCTCAGTACCTTTCAGGGAGACCCCCTCTTACACCAACCGTCGACGTATGATAACTGGCCAACTGCCCTCACCTCGCTCCTTGCTCCGCTCTGCGAGTGACAACAACCTGAATGGGGACCACGATCACATCCACAGTCAGGCCCCGCGAGAAAACCGTGGCCGTCAGGGTCACTCCCCTGTCCCCTCACTGCGCAGTCTCCCGGCCCTCGGCCAGCAGCACAGCAGCCTAGGAGAGGTGAGATGGAGCCATTGAAAATGTGTTTGCGCACACAGAGAACACGCCCGGAGAAAAGATCATTCGCTATAATCGCAATGGATGAAGCACACATGGAATACATGCATACGATGCTTCCCCCCTCAGAGCCGTCACGGTGAGATGCCTGACTGCAGTCTCCAGAGTACCGGCAGCTCCAGATCCTCCCATTCCCGCTCGCCTTCACTCCATCACATGCATGATGAAGACAGGCCGATTCCCCGAAGGTCCCACAGTCATGGCTACCCTCATGGACACGGCCCCCGGGGAAGACTCAGGTCAGCAAGATTTGTATAGTAGACCTCAGCTCAACTTCATATGTCATTTCCAAAGATTTCTCATCGCTTTTCCTTAACGAGCATATAAAGAATCAAAGTGTTCCCTTTCTCCTCCTACTCCATGTCTCACTTCAGTTTTGGCACTTTAAATAGATAATCAGCAGCTGGCCTTGTGATAATGCACCTACTTTGGTATTCAAACCTAATTTTGAAAAACAAAAAGTCTGTCACTAGGCAAAACGCTGCATATTATTGCACGGTGGTGACGAACATAAGTGCCATAACTTTAGTCGGCGCAGAATCTTGGTTATTCAATCCCAGACGGACATTAAAGTTGTTTCCATGCTGAAACTGTAATTGCAATCAGCCCCGAGATGTCATCTATATAAAGAATCATGGGGAACTGAACGTGAAAACGTAGAGTACAGTAATTCATTTGGGATCAGATTTATAGTTTTAAACTGTGTTTGTGTGACTTGTCAGCGTGTGAGATAAAGGATCAGTGGCATGGTGTGTCTGGCACAGGCAACAGGCTGGCTAATGATACAGGCTTGGCTGAACTGCGGCATTTGTCCTGCTGTGAGGACAGAGGGTAAATATTGTCCTTCAAATCCATGTCTACAAGTAAACATGTATGTATAACCACATGTGCATAGCTGTGTGCATGGGTGCCTTTGCAGTTCAGTGAGAGACAGATGGAAAGGGGCTAATAATCATCACCATGGGGACCAATTGAAGCCTGCCAAGCTGTGAGTCTGTGTAAGTCAGTTTGTGCGAGACAGGCTGAGAGACAGCGGACGCATTTGGAAATTAGAGCAATGAGTAATGTCACTGGAGCGCCACTCGGATCAAAACAGCTCGTTACTGCATTGATCTCGGTTCAACGACGAACCCTCAGAAAGGGAACACAGTAAACTCAGACTCCGATCACATCTCGGAGCAAAACACTGAAGGTATTCACTGACCTTTGCGGCTTTAACGCAAACGCAACACGACCATCCTTTGGTGCTCTCACGCACCCATCTGTGTGTTCATGTGTCGACCTTAAAAGGAGGTTTGGTCAGTAGCATTGTTGCTTAATTGTTATCGTCAGACAATTACATTTTGGACTGTCAAGAATCTGATGAGAAATCAATTGTGCTGGTATTTTTAAGGGCATACCGTTAAGATATTAATGCGCCTACACACGGTGCACAACGCACATCTGCCCATTCATGAAAGTAGTTTGCACCTCAGCAAAAACTGTCCTTCTTACCGTCTGTCAAATCCACCCTTACAGTAGAAACGACAACTGTACAAAGCCCAAGGCTTTTCAAGGTAACCGACAACCTCATTGATTTGTTGCGTGTTGCACACAATACGCGTCGCGAAACACCTCCATGTGCAACACAACCCTTTTTTTTCTACTGTATGTTTGTCAAAATTGGATTTGGCCTTGCGCTTTGGAGAGCCCTTTGTTTATGACACCTTTTATGATGATGACATGTCAGAGCAGCCACTTATGTACGGCACACATCTAATGCGATTCCACAGTGTGTGGACGTCACACACTGTGGACGTGTGTGTTTGTGTGAAACCATCTGATGTCTTGACAGGGGAATTGCATTAAAGACACAACTCCAGCTGTACTCCCCTCTGCTCTAATACTGTCCTGTCACTTTACTCCATCCATCAAAGACATCAAAGACCGCCCCCCCCCCCCCCCTTTCTCACTCTGTCACGTCTCTGTCTCGTATAAACACGTACCCCTGCAGTGCAATTAATCTACATTTCAAAACCAGAGAGCATTTAACATCTTTCATTGCATCATGTATGACAGCAGAGACCCTGAAGCTCTACAATGTTGAATATGAAATCCAATTATATGAAGGGAATTTCATTCATTCATTCATTCACACTGCATTATTAAACCTTCTTTCTCTCTCACTCTCTCTCTCTCTCCATCTATCTCTCTATGGTGTTTACCTTGACAATAAGTGCATCATCCTTCACAACATCTGCCACTACATTCATTGATAGAGGTACCTGGTTGTGCGCTCCTTAGTACAAGGTTGATTAGAGCGTGAAGAAATTGAAAAGGGAGGATCGCAGGTTCATTACGTCAGCTGTGTCCTGGCCTCACTGGCCTTCTGTACACCGGGAGTGGAGACCTTGCTCTTCTTTGTGCATCAGGGTTACACAAGTGGGGTCAATATATAAAAAGCCCAAAACGGACAGCTGGTCTCCACGGCCGGAACCTGCACCCAAGTGAGACGGAGGCTGTCCTTGAGTTTGGTCTCTCTAATACTTCTCCGGGTCTCCCTTTCTCTGACCTTCTGTTTATGCCCACGGTAACTCTGGAGGCATCGTGGGTACCAGGGGAGTGTGAAATTAGCTTGGCCGGTCAACAGCCCGCTCAGCAGGCTGTCTCCAGCAAGTTCCTGGGGAAAGGCATCACATGCTCTCCTTTTTTTTTTGACTTTTCCTGACAATAGCCCAGTAACATTCAGATATCAACCAAATTAATATTATATTCATGTTATTAATATTAATCAATGATATTAAAATTAATGAACGTGATGATTTCATTTTAAATCAACTTCCTTTGCAGTTGCTATGGTGAAATTAGTGTTAGTTAAAACTATTGAATTACATGTGTTCAGACTGTGAGGTTCACATGTTCAAATGTTAGCCTAGGAAAATTAAAAACTAAAAGTTGGAGAGGATTTTGATTTTAGAATTAGTTGCTTAGCATTCTGAATCATGTTGGATTTTGTGGTAGCTAGAGGTGTCAGTGAGCAAAAATTATAATTACCTGATAATGCGCTTCATCATGACCCCTCGTTTGATGCATTCTGGCAAAAATCCCAACATTTGTGTTTTAGTTGCTGTTCTCCTTGCCTCTTTTCAATCACATATGCCTCTCTCTTCCATTAGTCACACCAGTGCCTGTTGGTGTGTAGATTATGCATGGTGTCTTAACACAGCCAAAGTAGTGATGTATGCAGAGAAAAAGAGGACAGGAACAGGCTGGAAGAGGAGAAGGAGGAGGGGATGCCGAGTCAGGCGTCTTCCTCTGCTTTCGCCTGTGGAGAATCCACAACATATTTGGCAGTTGGAGACAATACTTTGTTGAATGCAGACATTCCTTCGTCAATTCTTCAAAAGCTTTGTTTATGTTCAAATAGATAGGATGCCAGGTAGTTCCCTTTACTTTGTGACATAGGAGAAAAAAAAGGTGGAAAGTGTGTAATTTCATCAAATACATGTCATTGTGTTCAGGATTTGAATTAGTAAAGATAGACAAAAGGCCTAAAGCCTACTCTATGTATATTTTTGACATTCAGAATATAAAGTATATGTCCAATTGCCTTACTTTGGACGTTAGTTAAGGGGAAAAAAAAATCGTTCTTTCAAGGCTTCTCTGTCAACACTACTGCACACGAGGTGTTATATTTGAGTTGGGTCTCAATGTACGATCGAATCTCCACCACCCATAGTGTTTGGACCAAGTGCTTTGTTGGGTCCAGTCTAGCATTGTTGACAGTCCACGATGCAGATAGATTATTCTGGCACACAGAGAGGGAAATGAGCAGCACAGCTTTTCAGAGGAGGACATTTAGAATACATAATTGTTTTTATTTGTGAAACCATAATTGATTATTAAGATTAAGATCTTATTAATATCCCTAAGTATTTTTGTCAGAAATAAGTGAGACTACAAGCAAAATAATAAAATATACTTAATTTCAGGTGGGAACTGCAGATTTACAATGGATTATTTAGCAAAGTCATGTGTAAACAGAGTTGCTGTTTTGTTGTCAACCCCTCCATGCATTCTGCCCAACGATCAGAGTCTGGGTTCTGCATCCTTCTTGATAGCCATTAACATTGCCACGTTGGACAAGAAAGAATGAGAGTGCGTCCATCCATTCAAGTGCAGCAATGCAAGGACAGACTGAAGATCATTTGGATGCAGAGTGTGCTGCTGATTATAATGTGTGTATAATGGGCTCCTCTCACCTTGGAGAGACGGGCTATTTGAGGAAAAACACATTTACCTGAGGCAGCAAGGCAGTCATGTGAGAAAAGGCTACACTAAAGCTGCTTATTTTGATAGCATCTGTGGAAATGGCATTTAATGACATTTGCTCTTGCATCTTCAGTGGAATGTACGGAGTTCATAGATTTTGATATCCGAACGGATGTGGCGACTCATTATTGAGCTGTTCAAATGTTAACCTGTCTGGCTCATTGATCCAAATCAAGTGTCTGATGGCAGACATCCCCACATTATTGGCTTTCAGTTTTCTGATAAGGGACACTAATCTGTAAAAATCTCAAGTTTGGTCACAGATGAAAGGATGAAGAGGGGCGAAGCACCTTTTACATAAGTCTTTGCACAAAATGCAGCTAATTTGCTTATGTGCAACTCACAATATAGAGGAACATTCATTTTAATGTAAATTCATCTAGATGTCAGAACCTCCCCATGTACATTATTTGCATCTGTTATATCTGTTTATTATCTTATCTTGTTTTATCAGATATGCTGTTTCCAATCTCACAGATAAAATAGCTGGTGTCTGAGATTTTTTTTTGTATCTGTGTGTTATGGTTGCAACATTTTTATCTTTTGGCCACATATATATATATAACAAAGCACAGCGGAATAGGAAATTTGCCAGGAAAAAAACACATATTTTACTGATACAGCAGTAAATCATATCATCCAAATAACTAAATGTCATTTGTTAAAGTACTTTTGGCAAAAAGTAAACACCATGCAGTAAAAGGCCAGATGGCCCTCTATTTTATGAATGGTCAGCTTTAGAGTTTGTGTACGAAATGCCATGCACCTTACCCAGAGGCTTTTTGTTCACCTGTCAACTCTGCTGTTGCTACACTGATAATAGCATCAGTTTCTGCTGTACCACGTCGAGCCAAACTAGCAACTAGAAGGGCATGTAGCACATTACCTGGTGACATAGACACACACACTCTTACATAAACACACACACAAACATTCAACTCTCACTGCATCTCTAAGTTAATGGAGGGGTATTTCCAACCTGGGGTGAAAAAAATCTTTGCCCACATACACCCATTGATTCTCTGTGTAAGTTGTACATTGGCATTTGCCCCTGTTTAACACACGAGATAAGAACGTTTATGTGGGTTGTTTTTTTTCAGCACTTTAAACAGCATGAAGGCCCTTGCGGAGAGAAAGCAGTTTGCACTGCACTGGCCTCAAACCATTGACGTATGTAGAGCTATTTAGGGGGGCAACACGAAAACGTAAGCAATGCCCTTGCTCAATGCAGAACACAGAAAACGATGGGTCTCAGATCACAGCAGTTCTGTTGAAAACCTTACAAGCATATTTTTTAATTGTAATCTTGAAAGAGAGGATGACATTGAAAAGAAAACCAGAACTGAGAGAGGGAATATTGGCACGCAGGGAGGTTCAATTAAAAACTATAACACAAGCATTACAAAAATATCAAACGTACCTTGTTTTATTTTTTACTTATCAATGTACATATTTCTTGCAAATGTGCCCTTAAAATAATCATGAAATAATGTGCCGCTGTCTTCACACCAGAGTGTTGTTGGTCAAAAGAAAAATCGCTTTCCACTGTCTCAAGTTCGCAACGCCTCTTTACATGCATAATTTTAAGACCAAGATTGCCATTCACAGATCATATGTGCGTTCTCTTTTTAAGCTTTAGTGTGGGAAAACAATCATTTTTACAATTTGAAAGACGTGGATTGTGCACGGTGGTGTAAGGTGGGGCCCCCAACCATCCTCACCCTGGCTCTAGGGAGCAACTGGGGTCAAGCTGTGTACCTAACCTCACAGATTGTGTATGAGGCAAAGGTGTGAGGGCACAGGAGGCAAATCAGTCGTGAAAAACAATCGCCCTAAGAGATCTTCCCGCCTGTCTGTGTCACTTTGTCTTAGCTGCATCTCCCTCCTTGTCCGACCCCTCCGTCCCGGTGTGCCGCTGATGTTCAGTGCCATGGCTCAGGCATTAACATGCCACAGCCATCCCAGCCCCTCAGTCCCTGCGATAATTGGAAAGCCGTCAGGGAGCCGTTGTTTCGATGGAGATGGGGACAGAGAAAGAGAGGCTGAGCGAGCTGGGGAGGACGGGAACAGCAATAGAGAGCTGGGAAAGGACGGCGACAAACAAGGCTTGAAATGAACACCAGAGGAGACAGAGGTACGGAGAAATAAAGGGGTAGGGAACGGGAGGCTGGAATCAGGTGAATGAAAGAATGAAGGTCTGAGAAAACATGCATGGCGGAGGAGTACCACAAAGTCTGCAAATGGCTTCAATGGTAGATAGACAGTTATTCACTTTAGCTTGGAGATTGAAATTCTAGTCTGTCAAGGACATGTCACTGAGACCCAACTTACATCGCAGTGGCAAAGTAGTGATGAATGAAAACTAGGCGGAGCTCTGCTGCTGCTGCTGCTACTGCTGTGTTGGACAGAGAGAGAGAAAAAAGAAAGAGAGAGAGAGAGAGTGTGTGAATATGCAGTGCGAATAAATGTTAGGAAGGAGAGTAATGAGAGGGGAAAATGGAAGCTAGAGAATGAGAGGGAGAAGGAGGGGATTCAAGGCAAAGCGAAAGAGAGGGAGGAGCAACAATTATACTGACAGGGCTGGAGCTTTGTGCCCCCCGCCCCGCTGCACACAAGCACGCAAACACAGACACACGCACGCAGACACGCACGTACAGATAATCTCACAGCCTGCCTCAGGGAGCCACGGCGCATGCACGCTCGAAGGCAGGAGATCAGTCGTGCTCTGGGACATGTCTGCGTATGTGCGTGTGTCAGCAATGTGCTAGTGACATGCTGGTTTTGGCGTATTCCATGCAAGCGGAGGTGCAATCTTAGCAGGAGCGGTGGTGCTGGAGTGTGTGTGGGGGGGTGGGGGGGTGTCTGTGATTGTGCCTGTGCGCAGGGCTGTAGAATGCACATAGAGGGCTTGTGTTGTGTGAGTGTGAGCGAGCCGTCAAAGGGGAGGGGAGCCACGGATCGTTGTAGCAGCGGCGTTGCCAGAGTGTGTGTGAGTGAGGGTGCGCGTGTGATTGTGCGTGCATGTGTGCGGGCGGCGGAGGGGACAGCAGACGCGGCGGGAGTCCCGGGAGAAGGAGCGGGAGTCGGGGAGAAGACCCAGCTTCGCTTCTCCTCCACAGCGGGAGGACCAGGAGCCGAGGACGAGGAGAGATCTGTTCTAGCCCAGCCTGGAGTTGCAGAGCACTGTGGACACACCAGAGGAGGGTGGGGAGGGGGGGGTCTCTGTCCCTCTCTGGAGGGGTCTGCTGCTTCGGTCCCAAGTCGGGATGTGTTCAACTGTGGGGGACTTCCAGCCGGATCTGACGGAGCCACACAGAGAAGGATCAGTGCTGGCCCTCTTACCAATTAGATATTTCTGCCTCTACCTTGGTTAGGATGTCGGGTAGAGGGGAGAGATAGAGGACAGAGAGAGAGGGTAAGAGGGATTTTCTCTGGGCTATTAAGGAAGGGAGAGAGGGAATTGGGTGGAGGAGGGGGGAGGAGTGCACTCTCCTCTCATGACTCTCCCACGGACCGACTGTTGACCGCTGATCGGCAGGCAGAGGGGACTCGTTTACCAATCCCTCCCTGGCCACCGTACCAACCCGGGGAAGCCACCCGGCTCCCGTCCCGCCGGCGAGCATGTCGGTGACCACGGCTTTCAGCTACCAGCTCCCCGGGATCACCACAGTAACCTATGTGTTTGTTTACAGCCCTGGCTCAGTGCAGCGGGATCCCAGCCCCCCTCATCACACCCCTTCGGCGCTGGCGGGCCCCCGCGGGCCCAAGCGGAAACTCTACAGTGCTGTCCCGGGACGCACCTTCATCGTGGTGAAGCCCTACACGCCACAGGGAGAGGGGGAAATCCAACTCAACCGTGGCGAGAGGGTCAAAGGTACATTGTCTTCTTTCATTTTATTTCCCACTACACGTTATCCTCCTCGCTTAACCCCCGAATATAACCACTACTTATTTGACAAATAATCTACTGTGTGTTTCTGAGCATGACAACAACTCCATCACACACTGTCAAAGCAGGGATTGTTTTTTTTTTGCAGATTAAACATAATTTTTTTGCACATGCTGTTATCTCTTAGATAAGATAAAAAGCTCACCATTACTTCACTATGATTTTCTCGCATTTGTGTCATCTCACGACCTGGAGGTTCTTTCAGTTTGGTCTGAGTTGACGTTGTGATTTACCATCCCATCCACTTTGTATATATGCTGTCCTGTGCTTTGCATAAATATGCCGTGGCTTTGCTTTCATGTGTTTGTGTGTGTGTGTGTGCTTTTGTCTCCATCCATGCCTCACTCAAGACTATGACTCTAATGACGTAGAAGGTAAACTCCATCATATTCTTCTCCCCCTGTTTCTCTCCCATACACCTCGGTGTGTCAACCCCTACACCTGCAATGTAGCAGCTAGTTCTTGGCCCTGTTTGAATCCACTTGGAATACCTTTACAAATCAATACAAATCTTTCCTTCGAGGAGAGGGCATGCAAATTCAAACAGGTTGTGTTTGGTATGCATACCACTCTCCTTCCTCCACTGTGAAAGTGCCTTTCCTTGCTTCCCTTCCGCCTCCTATCACCTCTGCACAAACACCCCCACACTGACCCCACACCCTACCTCCTGCCCGGTCACATGCATCGCTGTGGATCAAACCCGCATTAGCTTAATGGAGAGAGTCCCCCCTCGTGTCTTCAGAAGGGCTGAGGTAGGCGAGGGGAGCGACACACGTGCTGAGACCTCTCATGATCAGATTGGCAGAAGCACAGGAGGCAGGGATTAAGTGCCAACTTGGCTTGTGTGCCTAGAGTCTCAACACACACACACACGCACACACACACACACACACACACACACACACACACACGCACACACACACACACAAATACACTCTTATCTTTTTTTTCCCTTCTTACTCATTCAGGAGAAAATGACTTACAAAAAGTAATCTAAACCCCCTGACAAGACCCTCTGTGCCTGGATACATTCTATTCCCACCCCTTGCTAGTGTGTTAGGGTGTTTTCTGCGCCCCAGTCTCTGTGTCCTCAAGTGCCCTCGCCCTGTTTTGTGGAAGCTTTGCTGCTAAATTCCTAATACGAGCGTTAAACAAGTCAGACAAAACATTTCTCTACTCGTGTTTCCCCTGAACAAAACGGAACACTATTGTCTGCAGCTGTGGTGCATACTGATGTTGACACAAATGTTATCAGAAAAGTGATGACTCGACAGCAGCCAGAATACACTGAATGGATCTGCTGTCACTGACTTTTCTGTCGGTGCGGCCAAATCCATACTGCTGCCACCAATGTGAATACAGGGTCTTGCCATTTTTCCATGATGGCCAGGCAGGAAACCAGCATAGAGTCCCATAGCTGCCTGCGCTGTGGCCCAGCCAAGTACACCGTATGGCACTGTTATGCAACACTGACCATCAAAACCACCACTTTGTTGCATTCACTGTGCTTCAGCAGTTCTGTCATATAAACTGAGAAATACAACAGCTTTGTGGAACTGCTAAAGCTACCTGGGTAATCTGTGTTCTGCTTTGATGACCAAATTCGGTGCAGTGCATTTTACTGTATGTGGTCCGAGCAGGAAGTAACCAGCCCCCCTGGTGCATAGAGAGACTAGGCTTGAGAAGCCACTTCCTGTCGGGATGAGTGACCCTTGGTTTGATACATAATGCATTTCATCGTGTCTGCATTCATAAATGGATGAGTTGCTAAAAGTAATAGGGCTCATGTTCAATGGAGGACAAGAAGAGGTGAGGCAAATGAGGTGAGACCGAAAAAACTAGAGGGTTTTTATTTCTCTATCTTTTCCCGTCTCGTCCTCCTGGCTACTTTGACAAACAAATCAACCTTGTACACTTTCTTCCTTTTGTCTTCCTCTAAATGTTCTCGGTTATCTCCAGCCATGCCAGAGGAGCATCTTTATGATGAGATCAGACTGGGTAAATTTGAATACATTTGACTGTTGTCTGTTGGTGTTTGTTTGTGAGTGTTAGTATCCATGCTTAGACGTGTCAGTTTTAGCGTAACAGTTTATAAGCTTGCCGGTTAGTAGGACCAGCAGATGGTCTGTTAGGTGGGGAATTTGCCATACCGGGAGAGATGTGTCACACTGGGTAGTTTAATGAGGACCATTGATTTTGTTCTAATGGAAGACATACTGTGACTCTCAGCAGGCGACTGTAGCACGCTCCTGGTCAAGTGTTTGTGTAATTAAGACTTTTGGAGCTGTAAGATTATTAAAAAAAACTTCAAAAATCCTTATAAATAAATTGCACAATATACTGATTTTCCACGCTTTGTTGTGAAGAATGACTATCTGGATTCAGAGCTGGTAAATACAGCAGCACTTTATTACAACTCTCTCCACAATACTTTGCTTTATGTAAGCCCCTCAGCTGAGTAAACTGAGTCCAGATAGTCTAGACCAGAGTCATGTTACTTAATTAAATACATTAAAGTCTTGATGTTTGGATTAATCATAAATCTTTAAATTAGTGTCTGTTTGATCATATCAAGCAGTTTAGCCATATATATAACCGTGTATATATGTAGACCGTAAATAATGTGATTTATAACCTAGGTTTGACAACGGTTCCCTCAACATCTCAACCAGTTAGTTACCTTTTGAAAAGTTGTGGCCAATCGAAATGCAGTGTGTAATCCAGGTTTTAGCAGTGGCATACAGTTGTGTGTGTACATAGAGTATGCTATGGTGGAAGAATATTTTAACTGGACACTCATTAACAGTGAATGTGTACAGTGGTGATGTGATAGGGACACGTTTAATTACTTATTTCCAATCATTTATGTATTCATTTGTGAGTGAATTCTTTATAGCTGACATCCTGTTCAGTGATGACGATGAGGATATCGCAAATGACATTAATGATGATGAAGGTAAAATGAATGGGATTTTTTTATTTTAAAAGAAGGATGACAAAGTAAAACTTCAAATCATTAAGGAAACACAATTTTGACCCCAGCAAACGATTTTTTGGCACAAACTTTGATCGGAAGTGTGAGCTCATGAAAATGAAAACCTAATTTGTCATCCTTCAAGTTCACGTAGACTGTCACTGATAGACGCACATAGTGTATAACCTCAAAGTAAAACGCAAGATGAGATTTCGTTTTTTGTAGTGACGGAATCAGCTTCTAGAGTCCTCTCAATCGCCGTGTAGCCCACCTGTTTCACATCCCTTATGAAGGTTTGACTTGGAAAAACTTCACTCAATGACTGTCAGTCCATCGGTCGGTTGCGAGATCAATGTCTCGAGACAGCCGTCGTCTAGACTAACAGCTCCACTGTTCACTCTGAAGAAGGGTCATCCACACACGGCTCACACCAGCACACTGTTAGTGAGATTTGTTGGTTGGTCCTCACTCACTCACTTGCACACTGCCACTGGACCAAAAAACTAGGATGCACCGCTATCACAGGGTGTTATTTGTTTTTGTTGAGTGTGTGTGTGTGTATAAAATGTATAATATGTGTGTGCTCAACGACCCAATGCTCCTATTCTCGTGCATCCCATTTCTTCAGTCATTCCCCTGCACACCCCTTGGGTTTGTTTCTACTTTTTTCCCCCTTCATTAATGTAATCTGATCTCATCTTCTGGATGGACATCTCTTAAAAGGTCTTTTATTGTCACCATGGTAACACAAGGACACATGCCACTGTACGCTAGTATGGCTTTTCACACGCTTGGGTGCACTCAGAGAGCCATGCACAGACAACGTTCACGGACACAGTCGTGGGTACAAACACAACCCACATAGGAACACACAAGTACACTCAAAGGGACAGATGTGTGTATCCACCCACCCCCACCAAGGAGCTTTGGCTGCACACTTAGGATATCTTTCTCCTCTACAAGGTGACACACTTAAAAACATGCTTCCATAACAGCGTATTACTTCTTTCGCACACACGTACACATACAGACCTTCTCCAAACGCCATTATAAATCTTACAGACAGCCATGAAAATTAAACCAGCGCAAGTAACGTTGAGATTAGACATTCACAAACATGATTAATGGGGTTTGTCTGAACCCAGTGTGTGTAGAATATTAATACCTTTATGGGCAGTGAAGGATTCCTACACCAGCTATACCAAGACAAACACACATACATATGCTGGATTTTAATGGATTACTCCAGATCTATCGTTACACACGCTCAAAAAGCAGCTACCACTGCTGTGGTGATCTCTAGGAACACACAGTGCAGCTCAGTCATTTACTACTACTGGCATACTGAACTCCTGCTAAAGCTTCCTGTTGAATCCTATGACAAAAGATAGGCTACTATTCCTGTTGCACTTTTTCTCTCCAACCATAGCAACACATACTGTATTTGTACGTTAATGTGTATGTGTGTTTTGAACAAGGCCAAGAGTCAGTATATTATACAAATGAAACAATGGCAAATTGGACACAGCATTGTTTTTTTTCAACCACACAGCTTGCATTTGTTAAAAGTAAAATGCATATGCTGCTGATTGTTACCAAGCAACAGGTGCTTGGTGCAAAACAGCTCTCCCATGTCATTTCAAGACTGAACTAAAATGATCAAATTATGCCTTTCGTGAAATCAATTGGGTTCTTATTCTTATTCGGCAATAATCCTATGCAAACATATTTTTCTTTCTGTGATTGCCAGAACTTTTCCTCCATTTGCTGCTCATGTACTGCATGAAAATCCGGTTGGATCAGAGTCTGAGTGCTAAGTACTGAATTTAGACTAATATCACTGTTAGCTTCACACAGGGAGCTTAAAGTGAATTAATTATGTCTGCCTGGTGGTAGTGTGTGTGTGTGTGTGTGTGTGTTTGTGCACGTGTGTGTAAATGTGGGAATTTATGTCTGCCTGTGTGCTTGCTTTAGTTTATGTTTGTATTTGTGCAGCAAAGTGTAAGTAATTGCCTCCCACAAGTTAGATAAACAGCATCCTTCAAGTATTCAACAACCAGCTGTCCTAATATCCAAAGCACATATGGAAGAAATGTCTGTTTCTTTCCTTCTTTTTCTTTCCCCGGCTGCCCTTGCTACCTCCCTCTGTTTGTTTTCTTTGTTTTTTTTCTTTTGTTCTTTCTTTGCATGCTTGCTTCTATCTTTTTTTGACTCAGTCACACACTTTGAGATACACCCGTACATGAACATTTATAGTTTTATACCTATGCAGATTTGATTTATTTAATTTGATAGGGTTGATTTTGCGTACATTTGATAATTACCACTAATTCCTTAGCTATTCATTAACGCAGTTAGCACAGGGTCTTCACTCCCAATCTTTTGAGATGTATTTTATGTATCAAATGTTTGGGACCACTAATTCACTGTTTGTTTCTAAAAACTCTATTCTGAGCTTTCAACTTAAGCTCCTTCATGTGGCTTTTGTGCAAAAGAGTGTAGCACCTACAGTATCCCTCTGTGTTTTTAACAATGGCATTATTAAACTGTCAAAATGGTGGAAATGTCTTTTCAAATGAAAAACTTTGATCGACCAAGCAGGATAGAATCCACATGAGATAAGATAATGCCAAGAAAAAATAGATTTAATAGATGGTGATGGTTTCTTCTAAGCAGGTGTAAGTATAGGTAAGTACATTACACTGACAGATAATCACTCTGTCAGGTATCACAAAGTAATTAGTAACCGATTAATTGATTGTAATTGATTACCAAAGTATCTATGCTGTAATCACTTGAGATAATGAATTGGATCCAAGAGACAATTCCTGTGCTACCCAAAGTTTATATCTTCAACACCGGATAAGGCAGACTGCAGACTAAGTGCCACCAAATACTCTGTGATACTCAAGAGACCACAGTGATATGTAGTGTACATGGAGTCTTTTCATAAAACAGTGTGTTGGGGTGAGGGTGTGTTTGACATGTTTACCATGTATAAATGTATGTGATCACAGTAAGGACCAGACGGCAGGCAGTTATTAGCAGATTATTGTTCATTCATAACGAAACTGCTTTGACCTTTGTTACGGTCACATTATCGTCACCTATCAACACCTAACCCTTGTTTAAGGATTAAGAATAAGATTCTGTTTAGAAATCAGATCAGGCTTCGAGATGGAGTGAGTCATTTATTTGTGATGTTTATGGCAGAGATGCTCTCTAAACACAAATAAGGCCAACAGTGCTTTACTAGTGTATGGTAATATACAAATAATTGTGGTGCAAACAATATATTGGTCTCATTAAGAATGTGATGTTTTCTTTTTGCATTCATCTTGTGGCTGCAGTAGGTTATTGTCCCTTGAAGCTAGCTCGCCTGCCAGCCATTGTATTTATCATTTCACTCATTGTCATGGGTGTGACCATGTCCTGTTGTCAAAGGCTGTTGAAAATCCTGAGATCTTTGACTGGCTACTCACTATAGCAAGCTCGCTATAGCCCACAAACAGCAGTGTTTGAATCAGCTTCCACTGCTATGCACGCTTATACATGCTTTTATATACAGTATGTTAGAAAATGATGTAAATTATTTATTTCAATTCTGCTATGCTTTTTAGGTACTGCATTACTATATTTTTCTAGTGCTGGGCAATGATAACATTTTTTAATCGTGATCAATCGTGTGATTTCCTGTGATTAATAGTGATTCATCGCATTGTTTTGTTCGAAATTCAATAATCATAAATCATCTTAAGTTTCTGCTAGATATAAAAAAATGTGAGTAAATGTGATTTTTTATATATTTCTCAGTTTTTGGTCTACATTTCATATGTTCACAGTCAGAACATAATATAATAATAATTATTATTATAATACTTCTTTAGCCTAGAAAGCAGGAGAGAGAGAGATTTTCTGCGCAGGATTGAGAGGCAGCTTGAAACCATAAGAAAGGACGGCCCTGAATTTTAGAGAGATTTGCTATTACCACGTGGGAAGGTGTATTTGGTGTATTCTGGTCCGGTTTCTCTGAACAACTGAATCGTGGATTGAAATTGTATTTTGTTAGTGGATTCTTCATCTCTGCTTTTCTTTTTGTATAACTGTGAAACTGGGTTTAGGATAAAACTGGGAATTGCCTTATGCGAATAAGTGTCCTCAGATATACTGTATAGAAATGTGTGTGTGCGTGCGTGTGGATGTGTTTTTGTGTCTTCTATTGTTGCCGAAGTAACAAGCCTAAGGCAAGGACATTGATGTCACAGCTATCCTTCTAGCTGTCCAATCAAAGTATCAGCGGGGTGTAAAGTCCCGCCCACACACCTACCTGATCCCTGCTGAACTAGCACCTGTCCCAATCTACCCTTTTTTTATTGTGTATTCCACAATTATATAATGCACGATTGTCTGAAATTAGAAACATTTTTAACCCCGTTTCGTGCCTAACAAACATATAATTTATTTAGATGTAGCCTCACACAAAAAGCTAATTAGCAAACACAGGCGAGACATCAGTTGCAATCAGTGTATGAATAAACATGAACAGGAACAATGCTGCATAAACAGGGGCCATTGGCTGACGCAGTTACATATTAAACAGTGACGGATATTCTGTGGAGTTACCGTCACATCATGTGCAGTGTGACACAGTGTTTGAACATTGGCGAGGTCAGAGCTGAAGTGACTGAATGACTCCAGATGGTTGTTAACAACAGGACTTTTCCGTCTTGCACACTGACAACCTAGTGGGGGCGTAAATATGGACATGCAAAGGTCATGTCGGTAGCTGGTTTTGAAAAACCCTGTGCCGTCACCTTGTCAAAGTGCACAGAGACTCTTGTCTGGAAAGAAAAACAATCAAATAGAAGTAAGCTATAAATCCTTCATATTGCTTTCATTAATGTCATTGAACTCTATGACCACTCATTAAACCAACTCACCCGTGTGGCCACTCGCAATCACGGTCAGTGGCAGGTATCTTGGTTGTAAAACATTTGGTTAGTGGCTTGTGTGAGTCAAATCCGACTCAGCTCGTATAAGTGTGTATATTTATCACCGGTATCCGATGAGACTGACTTTCTTGTTCCTTGCCTGCCAGTGCACTAGGTGTTGATATGTTTTTATTCCCCAAGGCCATGGTTTGATGTACAATGAGTGTGTGTGTGAATATATGTTCTTGTCTACATATTACATTGCAGTCAATACATTGGCTTCTATTTTTGTGCTATCTCGGGTAGCCTGCTCTATTTTAGGCTTCACCTTAGGGTTAATGCAGAAGAATGAGAGATGGAATAAAAGGCAATTGAGTGTTAAAAAAGAAGGATGTTATGTTGCGTCCCTTAAGGCTAATGAAAAAGAAAAGAACTAAAATAGGAGAGAAAACTAAGAAAGAAAGAGGGATACCTATGAGTAAGCCTTGGAGTTTTTCTCTATCCTCTCCTCATCCTCCTCCTACTTTGATTGACAACACTCCGGCCCTCACCAAGTCTCTTTCTCTTTCTGGCTTTTTTTCTTTCCTCTACTCCCTCTTCATTCACAAAAAGGACTCATTGCTTCTGCATTCTTTATTTTTTCATAAGCTTGTCAAGTCTCTCTCTCTCTTTCCCTCCCTCCCTCCCTCCCTCCCTCTCGATCTCTCTAGAATGCTGATGAGCCAGAGACTGCACCACTCCCTCATCCTCTTACAGGCAAAAGAAGTCCTGTGAGGACGAACACACATCAAACCACAGCACATGTTTGACCCAGAGCAGTGTGACTGTCCCTCTACCTTCTTATTTAACGTCTCCCTACCTTCATCATTCTTGTATCTACTCTGGAGTCCACTCACAGTTTTTCCACATCACCTTTTTTAATTGCCAGCCATGTCTACTTCTATTCTATCTCCTTTTTTATGAAAGTGCTTATGGTCATTTGAATGTTCGTGGGAACAGAACAAGTTTACATGCTGTAGAATTTGTCTCATGCATACATTGCTGCAGTGCCTCTTTGAACGCTCTGCCCACATCTAAGCTAGTCTGCATCGATTGGTCTTGTGGACCACTCATATGGGATTGCTTACCCACTTTGAGCTGAGGCATCATAGCTGTTACCTAGAGGCCTTTTTGATTAGCTATTTAGCACTGCAGTAGCCAAGGTAACAAGGGGCTTGATTCTGCCATATCATTTCAGGCCAAACTAACTTTTGGGTGACTCCTGACTGGAACCGCTCCCTCACAAAAGCTTCTCAAACGATCAGTAGCACACCTGAAATTGGGAGATGGAAGAGCTGTTTCGTAGACGAGCCTGGCAGGGGAGTTTGTTGTAGATTTGACCAAAGGTCCTGCAAAAGAGTTAAGAGCACTGGGATCTATTTCTTGTTGAACCAAAGTGAGCTGTGTCCTCAGCACTAAGTCACACGTCTCCAGTGCATTTCCATTTGTCTACAAGGTATTGTGATATTCATGGACACACCGGCTTTGCTGGATTGAGGATATCAAGTTTTGTAAAGAATTCCCTGTTCTTTGCAGATGTTGGGTTTAGTGGTCCTTCATCAGCCCTTGACCTCTAGCAAACACGGAAGCTGTTTGAAGCTCTTTGCTGTTTAATGTCAGTACCTCCAAATCTAAGGAGTTTCTGCTGGAATAAAGTGGTTGAAGATGACTTGCCGCTCCAAGTAAAGGAGTTTAAGTATCTTGGGGTCTTGGGGCTGGGGGGGATGGACAGGCGGATCAGTGCTGCATCAGCAGTAATGCAGATGTTGCACAGGACTGTTGTGGTGAAGTGGGATCAGAGCTGAAAGGGGAAGCTTTTGATTGACCAGTGGATTTATGGTCTGACCTTCTCTTATGGTCTTGAGCGTTGGGTAGATTCCAAAAAAATGTGATTACATGTACAAGCAGGTGAAATGAGCTCTTGTCTGTCAGGTGGTTGGGCACAGGAGATATTCTCTCACTATGATGTAATGTATTGTGAACAGTATTAGTCCCCCTATTTCTTCCTTGTGTGATTGAGTGTGGTTGTGTCTAAGCATGTCTCAGGTTGTGTCCCCCTTGCCTCACAAAGATGCACCTGTGCTCTCTCGTTCTCTACTACTCTGCACTGAACCGAGGTTTATTGAGTAACGCAAGGATGAAAATCTAATAAGAGCTCCACTTTGGTTATTGGAATTCTCTCCAAACCCATCTTTTAACACTCTGTTGCACGTGCATACACATACGCTCGCGGAGCTTTGTACCCTGAGATATATTTCATTCAGAAAAGTCTTACGCAGCATGTCGCTCCTAAATGTAATTTCCACTACACTGTATATGGCATGCAGTCTTTTAAGTTAACCATCATATTGATTATTTAATCAAGTATAGTAGAATTCCTACAAGGGAGCTGACCCAGATGTTGAGAGCACAGATGGGCGGGCAAAGACATATTCACATCATTCAAATCATTATATATAATAAAAATATATACTTTGAAGACAGGTAGAGAATTTCGCCTGATTCTCATATGCTGACAGTTTTCTACACCAGAGAGTATTTATACATTAAGAGACTACTTCTCAGCTTCCTCAGAAGCAGAGCACTTGGCATCGGGCGAGCAATGGTGAAACTTTTTTTCAAAAACATTATTTTCGTAAAACATCTCCTACTTATGCTAAAAATAAATGATAATGCTTAATAATGCTTTGCAGCACTCAGACAGACAAAGGCAAGACACCTGGACATAATGTTGCCACAAAGCAGCATGATTAAGTTGACTCACCAGTTAAAAAAGGAATAAGTGCACACATTTTTTTTTCTTTCATATCCCCATTATTCTATATATTAATAGTCAAATTAGATGTGGTAGGTGTTTCTGTGTTTCCTACAGAAAATCCAATGAGCAGAAATCTTACCAGGGCATCTTATGGAAATCAAGCTGGATTTTTGTTTGGCAAGTTCTCCGTGGTCTCTCTGAATCAGAGTGAGTGCATCATTGGCAGAAAGCCGTCAGGCACTCTCAGCGCAGCTGCATCCTTATTTTCTGCTTCTGCAGGCAAATGCAGGAGTTTCATGGACAAATAAACTTAGTCTCCCGTTCATCCAGAATCCCTGGCTAAAAATAATATAGTCTAATATAACAATTTGCATCTAATCCTACTTGTCCTTTTTTGTTGAAAGTGTTCAATAAGTGTTGATTAAGCTGAATGATGATTTTGGGTGATGTCATCTATGGTGCCGGTGAACTGCTTTGCCTTACACTGACTCCTGTTCTTATTATTTTATCCGCCTCAATCCAATCAAGGAAAAGGCAAAACAATGGACACACCTTTTTGTAAAAAGAAATACTGATCTGAAGTCTCCAAAGTGATCCACCAACAGTTTCAACAAACAAAGGCAAATATTCATGCAGGATGTATTGCAGAGCTGCAGTATTTGACTGCATTATGTTTTGCTAGGTTTACCAAACAAACTGTGTGTGTGTGTGTGTGTGCGTGCGTGCGTGTGTGTGTGGGGGGTGGTGTGGGGGCGGGGGTGTGTGTGAGTGCGTGCGTGTGTGTGGGGGGGGGCGGGGGTGTGTGTGTGTGTGTGTGAGCGCTCCCTCATTCATTCATGCCAGTTGGCCTCACTCTGTCTGAGTAAGAATGATATGATGATGAGAGGAGGAGAAAGAAAATTAATGACTCAGCTCGAAGCACAGCGAAGCTATGAATTAAAATGAGCTCAGTTGGTCACACGCGCACACACACACACTCACGCACACACAAACAGGAATGCATGGAAGCGTGCAGGCACTGCAAAGAGTATAAATAGTTCTGCATCCTCACTGATGCTATTTTTAAACCAGGAGTCGTGACTGACTTAACCAAGGGCAAAACTCTAAAGCACCCAAAGACACAGAGAGAACAGTACTGTACCAGATTTTTCACCAGGCGGCAGACTTTTTGGACAGGCATGAATAACTCCACCAAACCTTGCACCTTTTCCTGAGACCGCTCGTGTATGTGTCAAACTTGCTCCGGTGTCTCTTTTTCATTGCCGAATGTAAGCTGATCTGTCTCTATTTCCCTTTGTTTCTTTCTCAATGGCTCTATGATGCTGCTCTCCTCTCCGGTTCCATGCTTTTTTTTTTTTGTGGTGCGTTATTTCTACATAAGCTCACAATTTCTTCGTAGTGGCCAGATAAGAAGATGCAGACACTACTGTGGGAAAACGTTTTGGAGGAGGTTAGAGAAGATGCAAGGTCTTAGTCTTCAGTACAGCAGAACTGTTAGTTTAGATAAAACAAGATAAGGTAAGATAAGATCATTCTTTATTGTCCCACAATGAGGAAATTTGCGGTGTTGCAGCAGCAGAGGTAAAAAAGTATACAAACATAAAAAGACACAGCTTCGGAAAAAAGTAAACTAAGGCTGTGCCAGAGTAGAAGAAATATTGATATACTATATATATACTATAGTACTAAAGATACAATATAAACAGTGAAAAAATACCATGTGAGGTTTAAATAACAGTTTGAATGGAATAGCTAATCATAAGGAATTGGAAATTCACAGAACAAAAATAATAAATGGAATTGAATTCACACTATGTAACAGGTTAACAAAAATATGCAGTTTCAAAAACATGCAAGTGGAATAATGCAGATATTGAAATTCACAGTATACAGTGATTAAATAAGTTGAATTGAATGTGCATTATCTTACAAGTAAAACAAATATATGCAGTTTTAACTTTAAAGTGTGAATGGAATAAACTAACTAAATACTGAATAATGAAATTCACAATAAACAATTATGCATGTGCTTAATGAACAGTATGTAATGACTAAAATGATATGCAGTTTTCGATTTACAGTGCTGATCGGAATAATTAACCGTACAGAGTACTTAAGTTTGTATATTGAGATGGTACCAATATATTGACATTGATGGTAGTTGTTAATGTAATAACAGATATCAGTGTGCCCTGATGAATTTCAGCGAGTGTGTTTACAGTACTGAAATACTGTAGATGCTGAAAGAGTTGCCACTGTACAAGGTAGTCTATGTTACTCCTGTAAATGACCTGGCCCTTAAGTGTGTACCAATATGTGCAATGGTGTCTGCGTGTGCTCACATGTGACTGTGTAAAAATACAACCTAAGCTGTGTCTTCCATCCCACTGGTTTTACCTGTGGAGGTGCTTATGAATCTGCGTGGTCGGTCTCTGCTTGTTGTGATACAGTGGAGATAGGCCAGACCCCTTGTTGTGCAGTAGAGAGATATGCTGGTGTCCAGCTGAGGTGTTGATTGCCTTATGTTGTGGACTGCTGTTTTGTTAAGTCTCAATATACTTCTTTGGCAAGTAGAAGAGAACAGAAGAAAAACAAATAAGGTTTTGTTCTGCCTACAGTAGTTTAGTATATTTGTGTTTGAGAGCCTTCACTCCTTTTTATATCCTTCAATATAATTATTCATACTGGAGGTCAGTATTATTCATCTGCATTATTCATTTTGATATTGGTAACCCATTCTTGAGTTGTTATCCTATCTCCCATCTCACTCAGTAATGTGGTTATTAAAATGGTGAATCATTCAGGAGCGACTCGTGAAAATATCACTTCCAAATTTGGAAAAGATTAGGCAAAATGACTCACTTTTTCTCAAATTCGTATAAAGTTTTACTTCATGTTTTTAGGTTCAGCTGTCCCAATTTTATACAATATGTGTTATCTGGAGAGAATTCACTTATATCTGGCACAATCATCTACTTGTTGGCAGAGGCATACAACCACATGGTGGTGATTCTAGTTTCAGTTATTTTGTCAGTTGTGACATATTGTAAAGGCACTGTTAGTTGCCAAAAATTTAAAATTTTTCAACAACAGGCCTTCTCCCACTACCATCTACAACTGTAGCTCTCCACATGGCAGTGGTTCCAAAGAAGTCTGGTGGGGAAAAAAACCCCCATCAATATGGCACACACATTGTAAATCCTCCTGCACAGACATGCACTGTTTGAGTTCATTCCTGCCACTCGGCTCCTGTGAGCCCACATCTGATTCATCACAGAGACAGGTGTCATGCCAACACAAAGCTGGCCAACACCCAAAAGAGTCCACTCTACTCATCCAGCAGCAAACTTTTCGGAAGTAGTGTGCATGCCTGTCTTTTTTTTTTTTTTGAGGTGTGGACTAAAATGGAATATATATGTAGTTGTTATGTGTTTTTTTCAGATATAAAGTAAATTTGCATTCATGCGGGCCTGCAATGTATTTCAATGTTAACAGACGAGGACATTAGTTTAGAATGAGGCCATATACTGTATGTGTGACAACAGCAGCATACATGATGCAGGCTACAGTGTACATGCTGTACACTGTAGCCTGTGATATAGTGTGTTTTGCTCTCATTACTAGATGATCAGTGGTCAATTCTGCCCATTTTGTTCAGCGTAAGTGGAGGCTCTTGCAGCTCAACCAGAGGTCTCACCTTTTCTTTCATTTTTATCAATAGAGAACAAAGAACAGAACCACCAGACACCATCACAGTAGAAGAGGAGGCTGAAGACAATTACCATTGGGACTCCATTCAGAAATACAGGGGTGGGAGCTGGGAGAGGAAGACTTGTAGTAAAGAAGGGGCTGGAGAGAGAATAAAGGGGAAGAAAGATTCAGGTAGTGTGTAGTCTCAGGAGACAGCCGGGGTAAAGCTGGGATCAGAGAGAGGGATCAGTTGGTGTATCCTCTGTTCGAAGTGTCATGTTTTTTTTTTACAGCGGCGAGTCGATAAACAGCCGTACTCCCCTCTCAAACAACACTTTTGTCTTGGCTAGTGAACTATATGTTCAGCCTAGCAGAGGTGAGGTTTCAAGCTGTAGGTTTCGTAAGTGCATATCAAGATTTTACCAGCCGTGAGCATGCCGCCCTTTTTTTTTTTTTTTTTTAAGCAATGAGCGAGTTCTCTTGATTCGGCAGCGATGATTTCTTTTTATTGAATTGACTTTTAGGTGAAAGATAAGGGGCAAAGTGAGGTCGAAAATCTTCAAGGATGTATGTATGTGTTCCAAAATACGGCAAGGGATTCATGTTAATGGACAATATTTGAATTTTTACAATAATTTCAGGTCGGTTTGCCTGCTCCTTGTACACGTTTGTCACATTTCCCCATTCAAGAGCGGAATGTAGTTTGAGGAAGTAGACTACATCATTTAGCAGGATGTGTGCTGGCTGCAACATCATACTGGCGTATCCTAGCAACCGTTTTCGAAGAGGGGCTTGCTCAAGCAATGCTTCAGTTCCAGCTGCTGATCTCTGAGGAGAGAATGTGTTTCTGTGTGCGTGTGTGTGTGTGTTAGTGTTGGGCCATCGCTGTGGTTGTGTGCGTGTGAGCATGCTGGGATAATTGATAAGCTTTGTAGATATGAGCACGCTGGCTAAGTCCTGCGGGGAAGATCAATATCAACTACACATTCATCTCTAATTACCACAGCTGAACTTTGTGGGAAACACTTCAGCCCTTTCCCTGCCCACTCACTGGCCACAGCAGCGGCTGAAAGACACTTCACGGTTCTTCCCTGTGCCTGCGTGGATCTCGTATTAGAGACTCAAGTTACCTGTAGGTGTAGACGGAGAGAGTATATAGTTGTGCGTCAGCCCTGTGATGAACTAGTGGTTCATTCATGGCGTACTATATGCCACCTCCTGCCAGAGTCAGCTGGTGATGGCACCTTATGTTGATCTTGTGATTTTTACTTTTCATTTTTGCAATAAAGATTGGACAAATATGGATGTACACTGCACCTGGACTGGTTGACCTAAGGAATACAGCCACAAGGCATTCATTTAGTTACTTTTCTTTCCCCCAAACTAAATTAACTTGAATGGTATATCACTAGAAATGTATGTTTCTGTATTTCTTCAAATTTG
The DNA here is from genome assembly GCA_016785305.1 of Colistium nudipinnis. Lineage (NCBI taxonomy): Eukaryota > Metazoa > Chordata > Actinopteri > Pleuronectiformes > Rhombosoleidae > Colistium > Colistium nudipinnis. The sequence goes on along the minus strand of JAFBJU010001010.1, from coordinate 3,764,249 downwards.
ATAAAAGTTTATTGAACAAAAGAATAAAAATCCAAGCTGTCCAAGTACCTCTGTATGGTAACTTAGTTACGGGAAAATGTCTTCACGTTTGAAGTTTCCTCTGCTTTGTGTCTTTTGATTTTGTTTGTGTATTTTTCAAAATGAAATCTGTCTCTCCCTCTTACTCTTGTCACCTTCTCTCTCACTCTATGCACATTCCACTATAATTAACCCAGAACATCAAAAATCAAAATGCCTCACGCTCCCATATGGCCCCCTTTGTCCATTTTTTTTCTTATTTTTCCAATTCTCTTAGGCATTCACAAGCTCACAATGACTTCAGCCATGTTTGTTTTATGTCAACCATTAAATAAATGAACCCCTCCCATTCTTCTCTTTCTCTCCAAGTGCTGAGTATAGGAGAAGGAGGTTTCTGGGAAGGCACGGTCAAAGGAAGGACAGGCTGGTTCCCGGCAGATTGTGTGGAAGAAGTTCAGATGAGGCAGTATGACCCACGGCTAGGTAAGACACCAACATGCGCTCACAATAATCTCCATGCCGTAAGCTCATAGTGCCATACACTGGCGTGCATGGCTCTGTCCGTGGTGCTGAAAAGCAACATTCTCTGTCCTATAGCTCCCTCTATGGTGTCAGGACATCTGCTTAAATTATTTGTTGTAAATAACCAAATCTGGCAGTTAGAAAAATGTGTAAGTACTACGTGAGTAGTATTGGAACATCATACTTTTCACTTAACTGATCACTTTCTTAAATGTCTCATTCCTTTCAATTTAATTAACCAGATTTGAACCAGATCCATTGATTTCTCCGAAAATTTTGAATCAAATTTAGAAGGAATCTGAATGAAGATATTTCTATCGGGAATATATCAAACAACAATGGTAAAGTGGCTAGGACACTGCAACAACTTAACTTGACCACGTCTATAAAGTCATGTTGTTAGATAAGTGGGCAGGAGAATGCAAGAACAGAATTGTTATCCATTTGATACAGGGTTGTTTTGGTGAGAGTGAAAATGTTTGTTGTAATGTAAAGTTTTGATGTTGTAGCTGATCGTACACACCAGTCAGACAAATTGACACCAGTATCTTGTTTTAATTTTGTGCCAGATTGGATATGGTCCGGTCTTGACATGAATAGGAAAAGGCAGTTTAGTAATCAGTTTAAAAATGAATTCCCAAGAGAAACATTGCCAATTGATTGCTCTCAATGATGCAAGTGGCAGACAATATACCACTGACCACCCTGTCTACTTCATTAGTTGACTATTTATCTTGATCGCCATCTGTCATCATATTAGATTTGTTTCTCTCCAAAGCTTGTGGAGCTTTAAGTGGCACCTAATTTGTGCCTATAGAATCCAGGCCAACAGTTAAGTTTCTGTGAGAGACGTGTTGACAAGGACCTTTTTCAGCAATTGCAACCAACTTAACCTTTGGTGATTCACACATTGCAAATCATTATTTTTTGCATTATTCTCTTTGACTTTTAACATTTTTATATTTCTTGTGTGATTAACGTCTTGTGAAAAAACGTGTGCACAAACAATACAATTTTGCACGCACTAATCGTTGTGAGAAAACGTATTGTCCTAATGAATCTCGTATCCCCTTACTCTAAACATCACAACTAAATGCCTTACACTACTGGTTACCTCAACTGAAACCTTAACCTAAATCTAACCCTAAAACCAAGTCTTAACCCTCCAACAGACTCTTAATGTGACACTTGTAAGTGTAACCCCTTACCAAGAATCTGCATCATCATGTCTTGTTATTTCCCAAAATGTCAGCAGCCCCCTGGGAATGTGGCTGTACTTGAGTATATTATGGGCAAGGGAGTTTTTTTTTCTTTGCCCAATAATTCACAGAGAGACTAATGACTAAAACCCAACACACCCTATTATACATGATTATTTCCAAATGAGAAATCAATATGTAATTTCAGCAGTAGATTTCTTGATGTATTCTGATTTTCTTTTTACCGTGACACAACATCTTCAGGCTGGCAAAAATCTTGACATAAATTGCTGCTGCTGAAAATGAAAGCCGTCATCTATCATTGTGTAGTTACACAAGGATCTACACAACTCAGAATGAAAAAAACAGCGTATGACAACACTGGTCTCCTCTTACAACACTGGTCGCCTAAAACTAATAAATAACAAAATAATAAATTAACTTATAAAAGTGTATTATACTGTGGATTACCATCCATATTGGACAATGTAAATTTACCATGATGAATCATCTATTTATGCTTCTATGACAGTTCTGAATGGATCAGATTAATGTGACCACATCCCAGTTTAGATTTAATTAGCAGATGACACATTTCATTTGCTGTGGTCTTAGTGGAACAATGTGTGCAGAACTGACCTTTGATTTTTAAAAAAAATATGTGCAGCACCAAAAACAGCCATCATGAAAACCATCTGGTCTGTAGGAAAATGTATATTGAGGTGGAAAATGCTAGAGCAAGTCGGCTATGTACAATATACTGGAAATGGGACAAGGATAAGTTTGTCATAAATGTCTCTGTATTCCCTTCGTGTTTGTCATGCAGCTCCTGAGACCTCTTTCTTTTTCAAAGGGGTTGTTGAGGGAATGAGGTTACCTCAGAGTAGGTGCGAAGAGATGAGGGAGGCCGGAATCTCTAAATACCCCATTTAAATGCATTGTGAGCAGGGGGGAGATAGGGGGAGGTGGAAAAGAAAGGGCCAGATAGCGTGGGAGATGGATGGTGGAGCATGCACAAAAGGACAGCAAAGTGGGGATGGCAGGGTTTGTCTCAGAGAGGCAGAGAGAAAAAGAGCCAGTGGAGTGAGATGGGCCTGAAATTGCCCCCCACCCCTCCAAGAGTTTTAAATTTATTTCTTAGGGATAAATGCTGTCTTGTGTTTCCTCTGTTATCATGTGTTCTCTTTGATATTAGACTGGTATGCTCATCAAGACACATTTATTCTAACTTTGAATAAAAAGATTGATCAAAAACAACAGGTACCATTAAATACAAATAATTTGCCGTCATCATTTTGCAGTTTAGTGAAACTCAAACCTCACTCCTGAGAAACTATTTGGAGACCTCATGCAGAAGAAATGGTCAAAATCTTTATAGCTTTTTCAATGAAGGTGAAGTGATTATAATTGAGTTTAATGATTCAAAATAAAATATATTATGCAACACAATATGTGTGTTGTATAATGTGATAAAATACTCATTTTTGGCATTTCAAAGCTAATTTCACCCTCATCCCTGGGTTCAGCGATACCATGACAAAGTATACACAGGATGAGTAGTTGTAGTAGCACACACATGGAGACATACTAAAACGCACACTGAGTTTGTTTATCTGAAGGTAACCACTGAGGCATCACTGACAGTTAGGGTAATGTGTCTCAGCCTAGTGAAGCAGTGAAGACAGCCCTGTCAACAATTAAGTAACCCAAATATTACTTCTTGCTCTCTCTTTCTCTCTCTTTCTCTCTCTCACACACACACACACACACACACAGCCACTATACATCACCCATGAGTCATGACTCTGAAAGTGCTATTTCCTTTATCTCTTCCCCCTGCCACATTTGAGAGAGCAATGATAGAGAATGGGAAAGACAAAAAAAAATGGGATGATGGAAAAAGGTGTTTCAGTTTGGGAGAGCATATGGGAATAGTAAAGGCAGAGACAGAGGGGGGGGAGCAGGTGACCATGTGAAAGAGGCACACTTTAAACCATCACTGGCTCTCTTGGCTGTTATCTGTCACCATACTGCTTATCTCTCTCCCAGCATGGCAAGAGCTGAGCCATCAGTTCATCTTTGGCTGGTGGGGACAGACACAGGAGGCGAAGACAAAGGCCAAGTGTAGACGTCAAAGGGAGAAGAAATAGGGGGAAAAAAGACAGGAGCGACGGCAAACCAAAGACTATTGATTGAATTCATTAAGATGGTGTTAGAGCCAGCAGTGGGCTGATATGTGCTTGTGTTGGGGAGATGTGCGGCATCTTTGTGTTGTTATGAATCGTAGTACTGTTAAATCTAAAAAAAAAAACACACACACACAACTGCGGCCGTCCAGTCATATCTTTACCCCCGCTCCTTTCCTCTCAAACACACAGCACCCTTTGTGTGGGGGTTAATGGTACATGTTTACTCGTGGTAGTGGAGGGAATAATGATGTGAGCATGAACTGCGGCTAATGATGCCACCAAACTGCCAGGGGCCACTCATTTTCAACAGTAGTTCTGTTAATCGGCAATCTGCTGGGATCAGACAGCCCTACAGCCAGAAAATCCAGCCCCCCGGCCTGCCACCCCCTGAATAATAAGTAATTGTCATGCTACAGGCAAACAGATAGAGAACACATTCTACAAAATGTAATATGAAGTACCAATACACATTTCCCAGCCCTAGTTTCCATTATGTTGGCCTTAACTGTGGCTTACAGTGCCCTGCAGCCTCGGCTGTCCTCAAGGACCTCTACATGCTCACACACGCACGCATACACACACACACAGACACACACGGCATAATGACGCGTAAACTTCATGATGGGATAAGCGATGCTTGATTTCTCGATTTTTTTTTACATCTTAGCACGCATGCAAACGTTTGTGTCTTTTCTCTTTGTGCTCGTTCACTCGCTCTTCTCACACCACCGCACAGTTGAATGACTCAGAGCCGCATGAATCAGCTCAGTCAGATCCAGCCTGAGCTATTTTTAGCCCGCCCATTAAGAAGTTTTGGAGTGTGTCTGCACCCCTCCAGAATGCATAAACATCAGTGTTGCTGCGGCAGCTGAGACTGACATGGGCACAGCAGGTTGGAGGCTAGGGCGTAGGAGAGAGGCGGGGAGGGATGGAGACAGGGTGCAATGGATTGGCCGGGATCATACAGGAAGTCGTCTGGACGAAACCTGGAAGCCAATGTGCTTCTTTTTTTTTTTCGCGTGGTTCTCCCTCACTCATGTCCGAGCTGCAAGGTCAATAGTCTTTCTGCCACCATGATGGATTTCATTCATTATAGGAGCCTGTTTAATAGCCGTATAAGACATTTTGGCACTTTTAAACTGAGTTGCACGACAAACCTTTTGAGCATATTTACGGGCGCTGTCATGAAAGGAGGATACGGTTGTGACAGAGAAAGTCAGAGATATTATTCAAAAAAATTGGCTCTGACTATGTCGTGATGGCTGATTGGAAAGCCATATCTTATTCAAGCTGGGAAAATGGAGAAACCTGAATACACATAGATATATTATAAATCCATAATCAGGGAGTCATGGAAAAGGAAAAGGAAAAGAATGATCTTAGAGTTTTAGGAAAAAAATAACACCAGTACATGCTCGTAGAGTCCATATGGACACATGTGGATGTTAGCTCAGAGGCTGATCAGTATGACTTCAACTGTATCAGAATATGCATATGTGTAAGGCAGAATGCATTAATACTGTACATATCATGTTACGTGAACACACTGCACGAGTCCTCTTTTCTTTGCCACTTGTAGGTTAAGTTATCAACCTTATCAGATGAATATTCATATTAATATTTCTGTTTGTGAACAAAGCCAGTCCCACTGATTGCATGTTGGTTAATCCAGCTGCTTCCTTTTCATTTACTCTTTGCTTGCTGTGCAGTAAACAGGAAATCATAAATTTATTTCTATTTTGGTCTATATAGTCTTCGAAACTGTGCATGTTTAAGGCTAACGGTAATCAGTGGCTCCTCACCAGGAGCTGTGAATTGAGAAAAATGTTTATACACGATTAACATGTTTAGAATGCACAGGTTTAATATATTTATTGTAATTGTTATTTCTCAACATTATGTTATTTATATAAATTCATTTTGTGGCGCACCACTGTCATTTCAATAGAAGCCGACGATACGTTGTGTTGTGCTGTTGTGATGGGATAAAATAAAAACTTGCCTCCATTAAACTAAATAATGGATACTCACACAAATAGGACTTTGATCCTCCAGTGTGTCTTCATCCCTCATCAAGCATACCTCTGCTCAGATTTATTCAACCTGTTTTAAAAGGTTAAAATGAGCCCATAAAAAAATAATAGAAACAGAGCATATTTACCTTTCCCTGAAATACTACTCTCTAGTTCTCTCAATTTGCCTGTACATGCCCCACAAGGCAAATTAAATAAACGATGAGTTTAGCCAGGTAACTCCCTGGCAACTTGTAAAATACCAAACAAGTATTCAAATGCAGTCAGGACAGTGTTTTGTGTGTTTATTTGCATGCACATTGACAGCCCTCAAAAAAAAACTCCACATGAAGGATCCTACTGTATCTTGTCTCACACTGTAAGTGCGTGTGTATGCACTTTTTTTGTCAGTATCTGTTTACTTGTTTGCAGCAGAGTGATGACCGCTATCTGTACTTTTCATCAAAACCCAGTCGAGTGAGCTGAGCCATCGCTCTCTCGCTCTGGAGGACAGAGCCGTATCAAATCATAATAGATGGCAACGGTATTTGAACAATGAATCAAAGCTGAATCAGGTCCAACAGTGGAGCAGAGACATATCACTCGTGACAAGTGCAGCATTGGATGACAGCAGGTCAAATTGACAGACACACATAAACAAGCGTGGCCACACACACACACACACAACCAAACACACAAACACACAAACACAGGGCGATCTCTAAATTTCTCCTAAAGCTAGGTCTGTCACCTATGCATGATATTTACCTGAAATAGTTATAGTAGTCTTAAAAGAGGTCTCTCTCTCTCTCTCTCTCTCTCTCTCTCTCTCTCTCTCTCTCTCTCTCTCTCTCTCTCTCTCTCTCTCTCTCTCTCTCTCTCTCTCTCTCTCTCTCTCTCTCTCTCTCTCTCTCTCTCTCTCTCTCTCTCGCTCTCTCTCTCGCTCTCTCTCTCTCTCGGAAGAGTCAAGACAAAAAGCTCCTGAATCAGTGTGTGCCATTGGTAATTCAAGGGCACTCCATTCAGCCTGAGGCGTCTATGTTAGAGATACATTTGTTCCTTTACTGAACACTCTTCTGATTCCCCTGTGTTTGTAAGAGTATGTGTCTGTGTCTCTGTTCGTCTGAGTGCATCTCAGCTTCTCTTGACCTTGACTCAGAGGCGTGCCATGACACGCCGTCTCAGTGTTTGAAGAGCTTGTACAGCAGAGGCTTGTTGTTGTCGGAATTTGAATGAATTATTATTCAAGGCTTCTTCCAATTTGACAGAGCTGTGGTATTTATAGACGTTGGTCTCTGCCTCTGACACTTACACGGTAACAGCGAGCTCTCGGAAGGCTCTTCAGCAAACCAACCACTTCTGAGTGAGAGGAGGGGAAAGCGAAGCCGCAGAGATGTGAAATATACGCTGGAGGCGGTATGGGACTGCTTTCAGTAGCACTCGTCCAGGGGCTCTCTTTTTCCGCTCATAACAAAGAAAACCTGTAAAAAAGAAATGGACGTTTTGCTGGTAGATGTCTAAAGGCAAGGACGAGTGGGAGGCCAGGCCCAACTTTGAGAGATGGACCGGTGGACCACATGGGCAGTGTGGATGGACAAGCTCCTGGCCAAGGACTTTGAAAGGGAGTTGTAAAGCTATCGTTGGGAACAAATGGAGTGTTGTCCAGTGATGGTGTCAGATCTGCCGGTGCTGTGCAGCAGGATAGATGGCGTGGTTACACTCGTGATGGCAGAGCAGCAAATCTCCACATTCCAGGAACTGTACTGGGGTGAGTTGTTCTCCGCTCTTTACTATACACTCTGTATGCACAATGGTATCATGCAGAATAAACTAAATATACCTCCTCTTAGAGATGTGAGACACTCGCATTGTGACTCAGCACAAGGGGGAAATGTTGACAGAGATAGAATAGTAGTGTCTGTCTGCAAGCGTACAAACGTTCCTATTTTTAGAAGAAGGGGGTGTGCACTACTACAGATTGAGGGAGCGTGATACTGCGCTTTGGTCTCATTCAAAAATCTCACAAATTAGAATTACGGAGAGTTTTTGACTGCTTGTCAACTAAATATTGTACAATTCAAAGAACTCATCAAAGGGCTTATCAATCTTCTTTTATTTTTCTTCATGGTATCATCCGTCTCCTCCTCATCTCCGCTCCTGTCACTTTGTATTGCTCTTGCTGAAATATGACATTTTAACTTATAATTTTGATTTTGATTAACTTTTTTCCTTTGGTGGAAAATAATTAGACCTGAGCGACTGTTATATTAAAAGCCTGTCTTCTGAACATGCAATTACTTTGAAGAGTTTCCTATAGTCTGACCAAAACGTGTTGTCAGACCTAGTCTTTATAACTACCGTATATAACTTTAAAAATGGTGTGTGTATAAATCATGTTGTTCAATCACAGGTTCTATCCATGTCTTGGTTTTGAAATAACAGAGATCGGTCCTTAACCTTAATCATTTCCTGAAGTTGGAATTCTCAACATTCTGGATGGTTGTGCTGCAGCTGTGGTTACTGTGGTAACAGCGACTCGAAGAGCAAATGATGCATCATTTTCAGTACAGGCGCATAAACACACACACACAGTTTTAATACGGCACAAGTAGTTTTCCAGATCAATAACAGGTCATCATAAAACTGGTAACCTTTTTGATGAGTTAGACAAGTGCAGCCTGTTGTCTGCAGTACTTCATCTAACATCTCCATGTTGCTTTCGTTCTATCACTTACTGCAGTTTGCTTTTCTGCAATAAGCCTGACATTGAATGCACTGTATCATACGCAGTACACACCATTAGTAATTTACAAATTGGCACACTCAAAAGCAGGGGGGAAACAATGCCGTTTGCCCCTTTTACACATCCTGTGCAATGTGGGAATGTTCTACCATATCATTCTGTATGAAAGGCACAAACACGGATTCGGGGTTGCCTTATCGTTTTGCCTAATGCCAGTAGCAGAGGTCGCTGTACAGCCGTGTCAATGTTTGTGTTGATAGGAGAGCCACTATGGAGGGACAGACGGTGACGCTGTTGTGTTACATCTCATCTTTCTATTTCTGGAACACCAACGGGCAATCAAAAATCCCACACTGAGGCAGCATTATGCCATCTTGTTTGGTTTAGTTTGAACAAACAAGGTGGGATCTCAGGTTAAAAGGGGATGCGGAGAGCAGCTATATGTGATAACTGATTAAATGTGGGCTTCATGGCACCAATCTATAGACGTTGGGAGTGTCTTCGGAAGATCAGAACCACTCAGCAGGCATGTGAATTACTTAAGAGTACAGAGAAGATAAACCTTTTTCATTCATTTCTATATTTTGTATTTATTGCTCTTGTCCTTCAGTGTGCTTTCTTCACAGTGTCCTATTGTGTGCATGACATGACATTTTAATTAGACGTGACAGAGAAATTGACCTTACTTTTAAAGTGGTATTTTTTGTAGTGGAACACAAAATTGTGGATTGACAAAGGAATATATAGAAGATAAAGAAAATGAAGACGCTACTCTGTCTTCTGTGCTGTGTATAAACCTGCATGGTCCAACAATTCCTTGTCCGATCTGCTAAATGATAGGCACATTGTGTTACAGCACAAAAGAGAAAAGAAAGACAGGGTGAGTCTCTCCTGCATTGTTTTTCCATGTGTGTCTCAGCACAAGTTGTGCATCTATTGAAGTTGTCAGAGATAAAAGTCGAGCATTGTCGTTATTATTTAAACATTTGTAAGGAGCTCCCTTAGCTCACCGCGCCCCCTGCTACGTCTTCAATCCACCTGAGGTTGAGAGAGAGAGAGAGAGAAGGGGAGGGGTGAGTGGGTGTGTTTGTGTGAAGACATTTGTCCGCAGCATTTATCATTATCATTGGTATAACAGCGCAGGTTGATTCAAATTCATCAGGGTTCAGAGATGTTGTGTCTGTGTTGTTTTTTTTATTTAACATATAGCTTGATGTGCTAAATACTATAGCTCGGTTCATGGCTATAACGGGTAAGAGGAGATTAATAGCTTATTCTCACAATTTTTATTGATGAGTTAACCCTTTTGAATCATAGATGCAAATATAATACAAATCGTTGTTGATCAGACGGGCATCAGGACAGGTCTAGAAGATCAAAGCACATTTGGTCATAACCTGGTATATTCTTATTGATATTCATAACTTTGTAACTTTCAATGTGGTTGTTTATCAGAAGTGCAACAGAGAATTCCACCCAGGACCATTCCACCAATTCCACCCAGAACGTAGGACCAGACAAAAATTGTAAAAATTCTAAAGAGCTTTGTTGTAGGAGTGAGTGCTGTCACTCACTATGACAGAGGGGATTTGACCTTTTTTGTACCTATAAAAACTCTGACTCATATTTTACCATTCACATTTTCATCTAATACACATTGTTTTTCTAAGTGCTCCAGTCTTCCCTAATGAAAATGCCAGTCTCTCCAGATCTCTCTTGTCAAACCACATTTATTACAACAACAAAACTAATGTGCACTCACATGCAATTTCACCCCCCCCCCCCCCCAAAAAAAAAAAACAGATCTTCATCTCTTTGTTTGAGTGGTTTGAAAAGGAATAGGCACAACGGATGCTTCGACGATACTATCTCGGAGACGTCGTGTTAGTCGTAGTTTTTTGTAAGGCCAAACGCTATCTATGTATTCGCAGTGCTAGCGTTGCAAACATTTTGCACATGTATTGAATTTAATCACTTTAGAATCTCATTGTGAGGCAAGGATTAAAGTCAAATCGAATCAAGAGATTTTCTCAATCGTGCACCCCTCTTTATAACCTCTTTAAAGGATCAAGTGTGGCTCTTTTTCAACTTGGGGAAAATTGATTTGCAGCCAAGGGCTGACATCTATCAAATTAACACAAAGGCAATATCATCTGTGTCAGCAACTAATTTAAAACATAGAGCAAGCACAGAGAATAGTTTTTTTTTCCCTGTCTTGTAAATGCAACAATGTTTAAAGCTCTTGGCAGCCCCTGGTACCTGGCTTAGAGAAAACTGGCACATTAACCTAAACAGCTTTTTACAATCTTGCGTCTGGTATCACATGGTGTAAACACAAACACATGCTGAACATAAAAAAGTACATACTGAGTCACCAAAGATTTCACACTCAAAAAAGTAAAAAATAGTTTTGCTGATGCTTAATTCTGTCCCTTTATGAATTGAGGCCTTTTTTCATTATGTGCGAGGACAAATGTTTATGAAAGCTGAGTGAGGGCTATAAAAGACAGTGAATGCAGAGGACAGGACAGGCGCTGACTCATCTACAAACATCTCATTAAATATCAACTTTCCTTTCAACACTGCTTCTCATTGGCAACTAGTGCTAACAAAATGCCACCATCCATCCTCCCACGTCCGGGGGTAGAGTAGCCTTCTAACCTAGACAAATGCCAGCCCTTTCCCCCTTCTACCTGCCCTGATATCCGTTGGCTTGGTCTTAATTACATATCTCAATCTTTGACCCTCTTGATCAAGCTAAAATTTGAAATGTATCCTCTTTTGTGAGGCGTGTGATGCATGTTCAGGTATGCACTTTCCCCCAACCTGCCCTCCCTACCCGTATTTCAAGTTTGTGAGTTTGCACATTCGTTTTTCTGTGTAGAGTCGTTTTCCACATGTAAAATGTCAAAATGAGTGAATGAAAAAAAAAAAAAAAAGGGAGCTGAGGAAACCCTTTCTGATTCGAGGAAAGGCATTGGGTCACCTCTTATTGTATCTGCTGATTACAGTGTTGGCAATCATCATCATCATCATTACCTTGGCAATGCGCCAACACTTATAAACCCAGTCCCGGTTGCTGAGAGGAAAAAGCCCCCTGCCCAACGACATCCTCATCACTTGAAAGGGGCATTTATCACCACAGGGATGAATACTGAAAATGTTTCACCTGAACATAATCCGACAATCTGAGGAACAACTAATCATAAAGCAGATGGAAATGAGGAGCTAGGTGAGAGGAGAAGAGCGGGGCTGAAGGGACAAAGTTAATCTGGAGATCTGGAGTGGATTGCTAATTTCTCTTCTCTCCAAGTGACAGTGGATGCATTTATTAGGCCATCCTGTTGTTGCAACGGAGAGTCACGCACACGCAGTCACATACTTTTTCACGCATAATATTTCTGTTAACTAACTGTGTGTGGGTGTGCATCCTCATCATCATCTGTAGCAGTAGTTGTGATGATAATGATATTTATATTGATGTGGGTATTTTTTTATCAACATTGTCAGCTTATATTATTTGCATTAAAAACTTCCCATTTATTTTCTACTGAAAAAATCTTGATGTGGAGTGTGATCAGAGTTGAAATGAAAGAGAAAATAAATAGAAAGGGAGAGAGAGAAAACATTCTTTATGTCGACCCTCTGTTGTGCGATCCACTTCATAATGCCCTGTGTTATCTCGTATGTCTTGATATGTCAGAATAATGTGGATTTTTTATTTGTTTGTTTTTTATTTTCTGTGTTGCCTGAAAGGGTATTGGGTTGTGTGGCCAGCATGCTGTTGTTTAGTGGAGGTGCAATGTGCATTATTGGGATGGGGGAGAGGGCATCAATCTCTATCAGCACTCCCATAGGATAAATCCACATGCTGTCAGGAACCACATACTCACACACACACATACAGCTATTAAGACACTGCCTTGGCTGATGTGTGGGTCTGTGGTGAAATCTTGGGAATAGTGCATCTTCATTTGATGGTGTTAGTAGCTATCATTTAAAATGACTCTTCTTTGAATTGCTTATATAGCTTGAAATTTGAATGACCAAAATCAAGTATATTTATTATCGCAACAAAAAATCCCACACGTTATTGTTTATTTCTTGACCTTTTAAGATGATTAGCCTTTGATGTGAGAAAACAAAACCATGGGAAGTAATGGTGAAGAACAGTAGGACTGTACTGGTTGGTTTGATATGATTAAAATACATTTATTTTGTTTTGCAGAGACTCGTGAGGACCGCACCAAGAGACTGTTCAGGCACTACACTGTGGGATCCTATGACAACTTCACCTCATACAGGTGCGGCCTCTCTATCACGCCATTGCAGTGTGCAGGCCAGCTGTGTTGGTGCTTACTGTACCGCACAAAGAATATTGGTCACATCACAGACTGCTTTGCGTCTTTGAAAGGAATAATGGAGTGCATGTAAAACAACAACAGTTTGAGTGCTTTGGAGCTGCTGCCATCTAAAGACACCATGCAGCCATTGCACCCAGTAAAATGTAATTGGAAAATGCACGTATACTAATACAGAACTTTTGTGTGTATCTGTGCACAGTGTGTACACAGGCCTAAAACTATACTCTATACGCATGTTTGGGAATGTGCATATCGTTTTCATGATGCAAATTATTGCTTCAATAGCATAGTATGCCATAAAAAGAGAGGCAGAGCGAGGCTGGCTGAGCATTGTTTCCAATCCGCTTTCTCAGCTTTTTATAAAATGTCAAGTTCTTGCTTTCTTGGTTTTAGGTGGATTAAATGTCACTCTAGCTCTTTATTTTTTGAGCACTCACAACTACAGGTGCTAGGCTGTGATAGACAGATATATTTCATGGTATCTTCAAAAGTGGCAGGTCTAGGAACCGAATGCGTTTAGTTTAGACTCTGAGACATAGAATTATTAGAATCATTAGAATATTAAGGTACATTTCCTGTAGTTTTCAAAGCTGCCAAAGTAAAACGACCACTGCATGATATCACAGCAGGTTAGAGCTGTGCCCATTGTTAGGGCAATATGCATCATATGAATGTAATAATGACATACCAGCATGAAGCCCAGATAGCAAGGTAAGATAGAGCCTTAGGTTGTGCCAATTCAGGCATATCTGATGGGTATCTTACTCCGGTCTGAAGTAAAAATCACAAACGTCAAGGGACACATTTATCTTCAGGAAACACTGTGACATCAGTCTTTACTTCACCGAGTTATGTAACCAGATCGAGATTGTGAGCAAGGGCAGTGAGCAAATAGCCTTAACGTGGCCTTTTGGGGCAAAGAGCACAGATGGACGTGTAGTGAATAAAAGGGTTTGGATTGAAACAAAGCATCTTAGTCATGCTTCACAATCCCCACATTCAGTGTGTTGTGTCGAGATTTGAAGAGAAGGGTAACATCGCAGTTTTTGCGGCCGTCTACTTACGCGATGTTTGAGTCCTGAAAAATTATACTTGACATCCGAGATATTTCATTCACCAGACAATGATATTTAATTGACATTTAAAATGTTTTGTAATTTCATTCATTTGGCAAACTGCTCTGCAGTAGCCTTCCTTTTCTTTTGTCCAGTGGCAGGCGGCACAACCAATTTTAAGTGCCTTACACCACATACCCAGTATCATTTGATTCCCCTGTATTCCTCTCACCTCAAACCCTGCCGTAGCTTTTCCGAATTTCAACCCCTCCCCCATATATCCCTTTCTACATCAGGAACATAGATTAAACCATTACAGCTCACTTACCCTTTACACAAATATGCCCGGTCAGTCCATTTGACGAAGGCGTGTGGGCTGACTATTTTTGCGCACACAGCCAGCCATCATGCTGATATTCACCCTGCTCTTAGGGAACGCTTAACTAACTCTGCTTTGGTTTGTGCGGTCTCTGGACACAAATACCCATGCTTTAAAAATGTAAATGATACGTTGAGGGGTGTGCAGCCTTCTCCGGCAGCCTTCACCACTCAGGAATATCAGGCATTGAATATTAGTTGGAGGATAATATTGCATCTGAGCCCTCTTCGCCACTTTCCCCAATCACAAAACGTGTTCTTGCTTTTCTTCTCACACCCCTGCAGTGACTGTGTGTGTGGGAGCTGGTGTTTTTGCATGCTTGCGCTTGTGGATGGAATTGGATTCATACCTGCTTCTACCTTTGTTCTCTCATTTACAGTGATTATATCATAGAGGAAAAGAATTCTGTTTTACAGAAAAAAGAAAATGAGGGCTTTGGCTTTGTCCTGCGGGGAGCGAAAGGTGAGCTATACACACACATACACCTTTGCCACTACCTGCCTGTTTTCAACATGTGTGAGTTATGAACCAAGAAGAAGTTTCCTGACTATTGCTTTCTCCCGATTGTTGCTGTGTGAATCACCAACACACTCTCTCTTTCTCTCTCTCTCTCCCTCTCTCTCTCTCTCCCTCCTGTCTCTTATACACATCTAGATGTGTATAAGAGACAGGGGCAATATGCATCATATGAATGTAATAATGACATACCAGCATGAAGCCCAGATAGCAAGGTAAGATAGAGCCTTAGGTTGTGCCAATTCAGGCATATCTGATGGGTATCTTACTCCGGTCTGAAGTAAAAATCTCTCTCTCTCTCTCTCTCTCTCTCTCTCTCTCTCTCTCTCTCTCTCTCTGCAAGTGCATACAGCCCCTTTGTTGGCGTCATCCTTGGCTGAGCTGTCAGTTAACTGTCCCATCTGTTCCCCACACATGGCGTTGAGCTATAGTAGACAACACTCTTATTTACTCTCATTTCTTATTTAATCTGTCCCTGCTTCTGCTCCTTTCTGCCTCCTACTCCTCCCTGCTTTCCATTATCCTATGATAATATTTTGACACAATTATTTTAATACCTGAAGCATTTTTCTCCAAATCACCCCTCATCTACAAATTAATTTTACTCCTGCACATGCCAGCCCCCTTCTTTGGCTGGTTACCATGGAAACCCCATCTCAGGCACCTTGCCGGAAAATCTGCTGCTGCTCCATCACTCACTAACATGTACTGTATATATTGGCTCACTACATTCAGGTTTACTCATGCTGTCTTTTAATATCCCCTATGTCTAAACACATTAACACACACACACACACACACACACACGCGCACGCACACACACGCACACACACTGCTGTTGCCTTACTGGTCCTATTATAACCATTTGTTTTAGTGGTTTCCTTGGATTCACTCCAAGATTAAATGGAGTTTGTGTCAGCACAAGTTATTTTGAAAACTTTTAGGCAATACATTGTTCTGTTTTGTTTGTCATCTTAATGTGATAATTTAGTGGAGAAACAATAATGGCTCAGATTCTTATTACTCATCAGTTTCTGGACGGCTCTTTCTCTGTGGGTTTCTTTACAGCTGAGACACCCATTGAAGAGTTTACCCCGACCCCAGCGTTCCCTGCCTTGCAGTACCTGGAGTCTGTAGATGTGGAGGGGGTGGCCTGGAGAGCTAGTCTGAGGACAGGAGACTTCCTCATTGAGGTAATTGAGGACAGCTCTTCACTTGCCTCTTCATCTCATGGCTGAACACACTGGTAATGGTCTTGAACACAGAGGAGAAACAAGAGTGCAAGATTCTGCAGTCCTGTAGTGCTTCTGAAGATGTGAGGTGTTGTACCTGGAAAGAGGTTTTGACAACATATTTATGTCTATGTATCTATATATAGATACATAGATATATATATATATATATATTATTGCCAACTAATAGATTAGGCATAAGTTTAAAAGTTTAGAGGTTCTTTTTAAAATATATAGCAGGATACTGATTAATAAGAACAGGCACAAATTGCATCTAAGTGTCTAAAATGTGTTAACGATGGTGCTTTAGTTGAAATCAAAGATGCACTTGTCTCAGCATGTCTATTCTCTGTGATTTCTTTTAGGTTAATGGGGTAAATGTAGTGAAGGTGGGCCATAAGCAGGTAGTGTCCTTGATCCGACAAGGGGGCAACAGGCTGCTGATGAAGGTGGTGTCTGTCACACGCAAACCAGAGACTGAGGAAGTCATTCGCAAGAAAGGTAAAGACCATAAAGGGATGGAAACGGCCGCCCTTCCTTTTAAAAAGGCCCGGCTGAATTTACATATTCATTTTTGAATTCTAATAACGGAGACAATCGTGTTTCATGCCCAAATGATTTAGGACAGTATGTGTTTCCATTGTCAATGTGATTTTAACAATGTCTCTATGCTGTAAATCTGTGTTGTTTCCATGTCAACCACAGCTCACCATTGCTCAGCTCCCACACAGTCCTGGCACTATGACCTCAGGACTGTGTAAACTCAATCCTACTTCTTAGGGGCCTTATTGTCATATATCATCATCTCCCATAATCTCCCATTCTCCATGTTTTAATCTGACTCTTCTCCACCTGTTGGTCCATCACCTCTAGTAGCTTTCCTTCTGTTGTCTCTTTAAAATAAACAAACATCTCTAAGTTCTTGATATGTGAACTGACAAGCCTCTAAGAATCAGTAGAAGACCACTTTGGCTTCCACTTTTCTTGGCCATGAACAGAAATCTGCCGCTTTAGTGGGCACAGACTCACCAAAACTGTACAGATAAAAGACTTGAAAGTTCTTCTTCTTAAGCGCACGGACGGTACTGTTAGAAATTGACATCAACAGCATGAATCTAAGGAAACAACCTGTCTTGTGTCAACAGTCCTGGCTGCTGCTGGTGTAATGGGGTAGAGGGAATAGTTTGTTTAGGTTCATATTGCACAGCCTATTTGAATACATGGTCTATCTACTATTTTTAAAATTCCTCTTTTTTCATATTTCAACTTGAAATTGCTGAATGTCACAGGGCCCCACTAATCTCAAAATGGTTCAACACAACAATGAGTTTAGTGTACCTTAATGGCTTCCCCAGCCACAACACCCCAAAAAAACATTTCCCAGGATGTTGGGGAGTCTTTGCTACAAAGAGCTACAAACTAGTTTTTCAATAATTAGTTTTTTTTACATTGAACTTGATTTCAACATAGTACTGTGTTTATTCTAAGTAAGAGGAGCATGATGTATGAGTTTGAAAATATTGTATACTTGTGTTTACAGTAACTTCGTTTTTTGTTTGTTATCTGAAGGCGTGGTCTCATTGCCTCTGGTTCCTTTGTCTAAGCCAGTGAGACCACAGAAATTGGATTTGAGGTAGAAGGTGTGAGGGAGATTGAAACGACTACGATTGATAAGATTCCTTTCTTGTGAATTGAAAAGAGGGGCAGACTGAGACCGGGACATTGCAAAAACTCGAAGACAAGATGGAGTGTGTTACGTGTTTCATTGCTGAATGATTCTTAACTCCTCTTTCAAACTTCTCCTCAATGGCTCAATGGCCCTGTTTTACGTCCTGAACACACTCTCCCCGGGCACTGCTCCTCCCGTGGGACAGTCTCTGCATATTGTACCGCACCTTATGCTCACGCGCACACACACGCACACTTGCAAGCAAACAGACATTCACCGCATCATGTGAGCCCTCACTACTGCCACCGTTGCCATGGTGACTACACTGCATGTTTGAATTAAGCATTACATTACAGCAAAAGCGTCTCTCTCTCCCTCTGACTCGGTCTCTGTTCCTCTCTCTTTCCTCCTCCTTCTCCACCCTCCTCCATCTCCTGTGCTACTGTATCCGAATGTGTAGACTGGCGCGGAAATGAAGATATTTTGTATGGACTGTACCCAGAATGGCGTATGTACACTAGATCTGCAGCTGCTGACGGCAGCAGGATAGTGGGGGACTTGGAAATCGGTCGCTCTACATTGGTGCATTGAGTGTTAGCTGGTTTATCCCGGATAGAGTGAGCTGATCTAGTCGTTTTTGTTGGTCATTGTTAAGAAAGTTGAGTTTGCTAAAAGCATGTATGTGTGACTGCTGACGCATGTGGCTTTACCTTAACTGTTCTGCATGACATCAATCACATTTGTATTGCAGACTTAACATGCTTATATACATGACTGCAATATTTTGTATTTGAATACTTAAAGCGTTGACAGTGACCTAATTTAAACCCATAACTCTGTACAGCTTGGAACTAAGACTTGTTATACTGCCTTGGGACAAAAAACGAATGTGTGTGTGTATATTAGGACGAGGAGGCTCCCATGAGCTTTGGGGTATAAAGTCTGCAGCACATCATTTTTCTGTTGAATTTACTTTCATCTCCTCTTGTGTCAGTCCATGTCATTATGATCTCCCTCAGGGAGATTTTTCGTTATATCTGCATGTGGTTTTCTCCATGTGCGAGCTCATGCATGTGTGTGTAAGCCGAGTGTCGGTGCGTTTTTTTGTCTGCTGCACAGCTGCTTAATTGCAGACAGGCAGCATGTTAAAAATAAGATGGACGACTTTTTCCCTTTCTTTGCCAATTTATTCATCCTACCTACTGTGGTGGACAAGTTAAGTCCCTCATATAATGGAAAGATACACAAAGCTAGGGATGAGAGAACGGAGCTGTACATTAACCGCCGCTGGGCTCCTCAACAGAGAGGAATACTTGCAGTGCAAAGACTAAAAGACTGATTCGCCTTGGAGACAGACTGACAAAATTTAAAGCCGCAGGACAAACAGTGAAGTAAACATGAAGAAGATCAGCTCTAATCGTAGCCCGAACAAGGTTTGGGGGAAATGCGAAGCGTCCAGTTCGTCTGAATTTGACCAGATCAAAGCAGCGAGGACGGGATGGGCTGGCCGTCTGGGGGATGCCAGGCGGGCACTGAGCCGCAAAGCCAAAGGATTTTCATCCTCGCCTTCTTCATCCTCAACACCATGCCTTTTCTCCACAGCTCCGCCACCACCCAAGAGAGCTCCTAGCACCACCCTGACACTGCGCTCCAAGTCCATGACCGCTGAGCTAGAGGAACTGGGTGAGAAGCAGAGAACTATCACGCGCACACACACACACACACTCACGTTCTCTTGCTCTTTTTCTGTCATATTTCTGCTTTCCCTCTGTAGTTTAGTCTTAATGTGTCTCCTAACTTTTAGCATAAATTCTTGTCCTTTCCCCTCCTCTGCTTCCGCTACTTTTTTTTTCCCCACCAAGCTTCTGCTCGGAGGAGAAGAGGAGGTGAGTCTGAGGCAAGAAATTGAAACCTCTTTGAATGACATAATAATGTATCACTGCTGTGTCAATTCAAGCAGTGATGATAGAAACCGAAGAGCAGAACACTTGAAATATGTAGACTCTTCATCTCTATTAGTCTTTTCTTCTCTCTCTGGTCTCGTTGAACTCTTAGTGCTCCTCTCCTGGTGGCCTTGAAGGAAACACGGTTGAGATGGTGCAATGATTTTGTACAATACCATAGAGCGTGACATAAAGTGACGCTTTGGTGATTCCTTTTCAATCAAACTCCGCATCATTCTTTGTGTTCTCAGTGTCAGAAAAGATGGCACGACGTTTCCGCTGGATTTATGTCTCGGTGTTTAGTTCCATTTTATTTCCCTCTCAACAGAGAGATTAGATGAGATGTTGGCGTCCCAGGAGTCTATGTTACGCTCTCAGCCCTCGGAGGCAGATTACAGAGCAGCCACTGTCAAACAACGGCCCACCAGCAGGAGAATAACACCAGCAGAGATCAGTGTGAGTGCACCTACACACAGCCCACTGGCAGACAGCATGTGCTACCATGCTTGCATACATAAAAACTCAAGCTGACCCAATATGAACTGAAAAAAGAACCCATGCAACACTGCATACATGTTGGCATGGGCTACATGGTGCAACTTGGTATTTTGTACACAGTTGTTGACACTTTGTTGTTTCGGAAACTTTAAAGGTATAAACACTGTTTTTATAACCCCCTGGGAAATGCCTTTTTTTTTCTCTGTGGGACAGTCGCTGTTTGAGAGACAAGGGATGACGCTTCATGGAGGTCTTCACCCGGGCATGGAGAGAGGTCACATACCACTACCAAAGGGGATGTCCAGGACCAAGTCTTTTGGTAAAACAATCACCCATCCTGTACATATTCAAATAAGGTGAATGATAGTGTATCTTATGTACAGTACGCTTTAGGTACAACTTCAACACGTCTACAATATAAAATAAATTCATGAATAATAATCTATAATAATTACTCCCACAAGAAGACATCAGTAAAACAAAAAATCCAAGCTGCCTTCCAATGAATCACATTTAAAGCGGCGTTTGATCAGGAATAAAAACCTAAAAAACTTCCCTCAAACCTTGACTGATTAACAAATGTAAGTCGTTAACATAGTTACAAATACATATACTAACATTGCATTGCATTTTCAGGATGTGCAAATGTGCCTATTGAATACTCACGCAGACAGCTTTGCATGGAAGATCTTCAAGCACTATTTCTGCTTCAGATATACACATTCAATATTTAAACTCTCAACAATATTACACATGTGTTTCCTGCAATTTCATTTAAGGTTAATTAGTTATGAAATAATTCAGAAATTTAGAATGAGGTGGTTTATTAAAACATTTGAATAACTTGTTTGGAGACTCATGATATTATCAAAAAGTGTGTGAATTCATTCCAGTGTATTTTTCGTGAAGCTATGCATCCGCTGGTCTGGTATACAACCTTTTCATGAGCTTACCTCCCATCACCAGGTGATCTGTGCTCTCCCCCCTCATCAGGTGCCACTGAGGAGGATCGACTGTCTGCCCTGTTAGACGAGCACCGATTCCCCCGTAGTTCCTCATTGACAGACAGCCTCCGAGAGCACTCACAGCCCCATCCCATCCCTCCACCTCCACAGACCGCACCTCCTCCTCCTCCTTATTACCTAGACACAGGGCCTCCCCCGGCATTTTGCCCCCCTCCACCCCCATCTAGGACCCAGAGTCAGGGCCATGATCCCGGAGGACGCTCCAGCTTCAAGCCCTCCTCCCTGGATCTGCCTTACGAGGCCGCTCAGCGGCAGGCCACACACATCGAGAGACAGAAGAAAGCGCGCTCCATGATTATCCTCCAGGACTCCTCCCATCTCCCCGTAGAACCTACAGAAATTCCTCGTCCCTCTGCTGCTACTCCACCTGAGCGCATCAAACGGAAGGGTCGGGTTATCGACAATCCTTACGCTAATGTGGGTCAGTTTAGTATTGGACTGTACACACCTACCAAGCCCCAGAGGAAAAAAAGCCCCCTGGTGAAACAACTACAGGTAACTTATAAGTTTGGGATGATTTCTGATTTAACCTCGACACTATGTCCTTGACCTTGTTTTTGTCTTAATGCAGGTGGAAGATGCACAAGAAAAGGCCTGTCTGTCCTTAGCTGCTGCCCACTCCCGAGAGAGCTCACCCTCAGGACGACACCCACACGCCCATGGACACACACATACCAGCCGAGCAGACTACTACCAGCAGCAGCTGATGGCGGAGCGAGAGCGTATCCGTGCCCAGGGAGAGATGATGTTTCAGGGTAAGGGTCCCTTTGCCGCCGCAATCGCTGGAGCAGTGAAAGATCGCGAGCGTCGCCTAGAAGAGAAGAGGAAATCCACAGTCTTCCTTTCTGTCGGCACCATGGAGGGGACCTCCCCCACCAGCTCTGATTCACCCTCCCTTACTCAGTCTCATTCCATCGATGAACGACTGCTCACCCGAGAACTGGGACAGCTGCCTCCCCCTGCCTTGGCCCTGAGCCCCTCGCCTAGTGGGACCACCTTCATCCACCCCCTCACAGGAAAGCCCCTGGACCCCAACTCACCACTGGCTCTTGCGCTGGCCGCAAGGGAGCGGGCCCTGACCTCCCAGAGCCAGTCCCCAACTGGCAGCCCAGAGCCTAGGACTAAACTGGAGCGAGCAGGCCAGGGCATAATATTCATTGACACTCCGACCAAAGAGTCTCCACATGAAGGGCCACCTACATCCCCCCCTTTCAATAAGAGCACCAAGGCATCAGGGTATGTTTTAGGTCCCCAGCCAACCAAACCACCCTGGTCCGCATCAGCATCGCCTGTATCGTTCCGACAGGAGATGGAGGCCAGAGTAGAGGACAGGAAGGAGGAGAAGAGCCTGGAGGACAAAAAAAGTATGTTGATCAGTATTATGGATACATCGCAGCAGAAAACAGCAGGGCTAATTATGGTCCATGCTACCAGTAATGGTCAGGCAGTTGGAGTAGGTTCAGAACTAGAACAGACCCCATCCTCGGCATCCATTGAGCCCAGCAAATCTCCAAGTCCACGGGTTAAATCGCCCAGTCCCGCAGTCTGCCAGCCCCAGCATCAGCCTCAACCTCAGCATCCAGTGAATCCTGCGCAGGAGAAGAGTCTGGCTCAAGGAAGCTCAGAGGAGGATGTGGATCCGTACACGGTGAACCTGCCGCCCGTGATGTTAACCTCCAGTGATGAGGAAACAAGAGAGGAACTACGTCAGATCGGAGTGGTTCCCCCACCGGATGAGTTTGCCAATGGGCTGCTGGCACAGGCAAAGGAGACGCTGTCTCTGATTAAACCTGCCGCCTCTCCCACAGCCTCTACAACGCCAGTCTCCCAAGCTCCTTCAACTCCAACAACTCCAAGTGTGACCCCCACCCAGCCTCAGCCTCCACCTGCAACAGTTGTCTCAGGAAAGCCCTCTGATCCTCCACCGGCAGGCGAGACTGGCTCCGCCGCTGATTCGGGCGTGGAGGAGGCCGACACGCGCAGCTCCAGCGAGAGAGAGCGAGACCACCATCTGGAGACCACCAGCACCGTCTCCACAGTTTCCAGCATGTCCACGCTGTCCTCAGAAAGCGGCGAGCCTGCTGACACACACACCACGCACACCTCCTATGCTGATGGGCAGACTTTCGTGCTCGACAAGCCGCCAGTGCCTCCTAAGCCCCGACTCAAGTCCCACATAGGAAGTAAAGGCCCCGTCACATTCAGGGACCCTCTGCTGAAGCAGAGCTCTGACAGCGAGCTGCTGTCCCAGCAACAGGCAGCGGCCCTGGCTGCAGCGGCCGGAGGAGCTGGGCTCCCCCCGGGTGGCTCTGCCTCTGTGACGGGATTAGCATCCACCAAGCCGCGCTACCTCTTCCAGCGGAGGTCCAAGCTGTGGGGGGATCCAGTGGAGCCCCGTGGGCCAGGAGTGGGGCTAGGTATTGGGAGTTTGGGCAATCTTGGTGGGCTTGGATTGGGGCTCGGTGCAGATGAGGGAGGAAAACCATCCGTTATGGGGGAGCTCAGTTCTCGACTGCAGCAGCTAAATAAGGACACAAGGTCCCTGGGAGAGGAACCCATGGGGGCATCACTTGACCCAGGCAGGAAGTCTCCGGTGGCAGGTGCCAGGTAAGAAAAAAGATCTAAGTCAAATGTGCAGTAAAACAGTTTTAACACCGCGGGACAGATCAAACGTTTACATTGATCATACATCACAGTTTACAAATGAAAAATTCAAGTGCCCAGTCTCAAAAAATGGTTTTGATCAAAAGTTCATACTTTTCACCACTACGGGTTTCATATTTTTCTAATTTTAGCTTTTTATTATTGCAGACTAAGTTACATCAATGTCTACCCCTATGGTTATAGCAATAAGAAGCCAATTACATGAAATATTGCAAAGACAGATCTTATGGTTGTTGTTTTTTAAAACATATCTTTTCACAGTTACTGACTTACACAGTCTTTTTTTAGACTGAAATCTTCTAATATTTCTCTAAAAAAATAAGTAGGGAATACCTAATGGCTTAGTCACATTGGCTTAAAGAATTATCTGTTTATCTGTTTGTGATCTTGTGATATGGGGATTTGTAAATATGCAAATACATCTTTATTTTAGGTTAGTGATAATTAGATCACAGGACACCAAAGTTGCCAGTGTAAGCCTCCCTAAAACTATTAGTCTAGGAAAGTGTTCAATACATTTTGGACCATACAGTATGCTACAAAATCAGTAATACAAAAGCACATAGGTATAGAATAGAGGCAGAGACAAATGCAGTGACACCAATGATATCTGAAATACAGTGGAGTTTTATGTTCGTTATCTGTGGGTTTCTTTTTCACATCTTACCTGAAAATACAATAAAGTTCTTTGTATTTCTGCAGATGTAAGGACACAGAAGAGAGTAAACCTCAAGGTTATAGCCCATAGGGTAAACCAAAACGTTTTTAAATATATCTTTCCTAACCAGCCTATCAACTAATCCCCTTGAGAGAGGACAACCCTTGTGTGCTTTTTCTTTCATAGGTTTTCTTTTAAATGTTACTGTTTACCTTGCTTGCGCCAGCATATTATTTTAAATACAAATATTACAAATACAAAATTTGGTTTAAAAAAAATTCCAAAGTATTTTTTGTGGTGCTAGAACCACTGAGATATTCAGCATTATTACAGCCGATGGCTCTGGTCCCAGATTTAAACTGCTTCTTGTTTCCATAGTTACAGGTTGGCCTCCTGTTAAATGACCTAAAGTCAATACAGTAGACTGTAGTTTTCAGTAAGGTAGATATACTCAACGTGTGCTTTTGTGTGTGTCCGTGTGGGTGCCTGTGTGCATGTGTGTGTGTATGTGTGTTTGTATGTTATGGATTATCTGTTGGTGCAAACAAGGTAACAGGACATGGAGGCATGCACTTTTTAAAAGCCTCTCCTCATTTCACACACACGATCGCACTGTTGGGTTTTCTAACCGATGACCCTGCCAGAAGCTTCCCTGACAGTTTTTCTTGAGCTTTTCTCAAAGTATTTGTTCAAATAACACACGATACATCCTTATATCCAAAGCTCTTTGTGCCATCACTGATAACAGTTCCATACTTTTGTTTTTATCACTATCCCCCATCCCAAAGTAATATCAGTGATAGCCTCAAAGATTTAAGGATGTATTTTCCGAAGTATTTGAACATATCTAATGGTGTGTCATGGTTAAATCATCCACACATGATCTTATTATTAACAGTATTAACAGCCATATAACACCCAGGCGGTATATATGAGGTGCAACGTGGAGTAATTGTTACATAAATGGTGGAGTCTTCTGTTTTGATCTACTAATTTAGCTTAGATTATTCTCAGGTGCAAAATGTCCTGCCTCAGCCCGGTTGTGTTTTTATGGATTGGCCGACTGGGAGTGAAATACTTATGTTAGAATGATGAATGTATTTCTTTGGTTGCCCATTGTAGTTTTTCACTGCCTTTACATTGACATTAATTGATGTTAATGTTCTGTTTAGGGACTCAGAAATAGTGATTTATCCGTTTCCCTATTAGAATGTAGCACTAAAAGAACTCTGTTTGTAGCCGCTGTTCAGCTGCAGTTCAGTTCAAAGTTTTGTTGCTACGTCCTCGGTGGGAATCAAGTCTGCTTTCACTCCACGTGTTCAGAGAACGTATCTGTAGTAATAAATTCATTCTTGCTAACACTGGCAATATTTTGTACCATTGCTGTTGTGCTCTACATGGCTGTAGCAGAAGACTGCTGCTACATCTTGATGGAATCATTACCTCTAGTGCCTTCATAAATGCAGCTATGTCATGTCTTTTTGCACACTGGTTCTTTATGAACAAGATCAGCCATTTAAGCCTCAACTTTCTTTGTGCTGCAAATGAAGCATAAACATGTTTTGCATCCCTAATTCTTTGGGGGATCACATCAAATATGTGCAACCATGCTGTGACACCGAGGTAGTTTCAGCTGTCATTGATTTGTACCTCAACAACACCAGCATTCCTGGATGGAAAAGGTGACCATGATATTAACATCATCATATCATGTAACGCAGCTCCGATGGGGCTCGCCCTTTTCCAGAGATGTCGCAATCAAAATCACCCCCACCATTCTCCACTCTGACGGCTCATTGACCATCAGCTGTGACAAAGAAAATCATGCACACCATTATCCCCCCTGCATTTTCGTTTCTTCACCCACTCTTCATATTTGATATAAGCATCCCAGCACTGTGTAATGTTCGCTCCATGCATGTTTAACCCCATTCAGACCCTCTCAGAGACCCCATATGCTGCTGTGTTCTATCTCGTTTTTATCCACCTTAATCACATGCATTGTTTCGTCGCTTTGGGTGGTTTGGAAAGCTGTGGTTCTCTTTTTGTTTCAGTATTTACGTTGGTTTTTCTGTTCCCCTTCGTTTATGTAATTTGCATAACTTTATTTTGTTTTTCAGTGATTGTGTTATGGATGGCCATGGTCCCTGACTCTCTTATTTATTGGATACTATAGGTTACTTAAATCATGCTAAAGCAGATGAGAATATGATGTGGTTTGTATTACTTTATATGCATATCTCATTTCATGATGATATATATATATATATATATTGTATATATATATTGTGCATATATATATATATATATATATATATATATATATATTGTTAATTACTAACTAGTACTTTGTCAGAAAGAAAAGTATTTCTGTAAATTCAAAGTGGAAAACCACCACCACCAAAGTCAACGGACATGTGCCCTCTTTTTATTTGTGTTTGTTTGTTTTACTTTGTTTGTGCAGTGTTTGATATGGGAATAGTGTGCTCATTTCTCTCTCATGTGGCTCACTGATCAGACCTCCCAGTGCTGAAGCCGTCTCTGCTGTCCTTGTCATTCAACCCCAGCTCACACACTCACACATATATGTACTGTGTGTGTGCATACAAGCCACACTCCTTTAGTCCCACGCTCACACCTATGCACATACAGAAGACTTGTCACAGACGGCAGAGTTGGCGGAGGTCTGGTTGGAAGGCTGCGTCTCATGGAGTGATGCTAACATTCTCTCCCATTGCTCTCTCTCTGCTCACCTTGCATGCTCCGCCCTGCTGCTCTGATCTGATTGGTCTAGAACTGACTGTGCGCCCAGGAGGGCAGGACGACTGTGTAAGTGCGCATGGAGCTCATCTCATATCCGCCGGCTCTCTTGTAGTCTGATCATTTTTTTCCAACCTGTGCACGGCCTTCCCTAACCCCATTACATTCTTTAGCCTAAATGTGAACATGTCAAAAAGTTCGAAACACAGTAGAGGATAAACCGGAGTCACACCTGCAAACCTAACTACTAACTAACCGACTAACATGCATGAAGAAAACACACCCCATTGCACCAACTTTTTAGGACTCTCATTTATGTGCCCTGCTTGCTCCAAGCTATGCAACATTCTCATGTGAGGCTAACTCTTCTATAATTCATCCTTTCCTCCATTAGCTCAATGCTATACTAATGGCCAATCAGCAAATCTTAGGTTGTTTTGCAATTTTATACTACTATATATTTCAACCAAGGTTTAGGTGTAGAAAAATAGATAAACCTGCATTTCTTGTCCAGATCAGGGTATCTGCTACAGTATCTTAATATTAATAAGTTATTGTCAAATTAAATTAAACACCAGATGGAACGATTGGGTTGGTTGGTCAATGACTCCGAATGTGAAACATGCATGGTACTGAGTATCAGCTGCACTTCCAAGGTAATTAAGCATTGATTGCAATTATATTAAGCCACGCACGTCAAAAAATGACTCTTCATATGCCTCCGGATGTCGGATTTACGCTTAAACTCTTCATCATACAAAGGCACATTTACTGGGTGCAGTTTTTCATGAGCAAAGTAATGAGCAATTCAAAGCTGCAAACTGCATTGAAATTCTACTCTGCTTACTGTGTGTACTAAGTATAGATTTACTGTGTGTGCGTGTGCCTCTTTGTACTGTACTCTCACATGTTTAAATGTGTTTTCACAGAAATCACTTCAGGCAAGCATACAGTACAGTTTATTAAACACATTTGCAGGAAAATAAAATAATAAGATGGGTTGGATAAATGGCATAGGCAGTAGCACAAATTAAAGGATGCCAACTGCCATAGAACCCCCTCAAAAAAGAAGAAGCAGCCCTAAGTGATTTTTATGATTTCAGTAGGAAAAAGATTTTTATCCAAAGCTGCATATAAGCTCAGAAACTCACAGTGATACCACCTGTGTGTGGAGCTTTCTGCTTTGACGTTGCTGTGATGTGATTTTAGCTTTGTCTTTCTAACAGTCAGCAACCTCTAGTCTGCAATACCAAGCTTTAGATCTGACATGTATTGGCCAAAGCTCTCTCCCCTTTTCCTTCTTCTTTATTTTCACATGCATGTCCTCAGTTAACGTTCCTTGAATCTCTGTCTCTGTCTCCACCAGACTTTTCAGCAGCCTAGGCGAGCTCCATACCATTTCTCAAAGAAGCTATGGCACCACATTCACCATCCGCCCTGGAAGCCGCTACCCTGTCACGCGACGCACCCCTAGCCCAGGCTCTGGCTCACCCGATCGGGGTGATCCTCTCGGACGATTTTCAGGCTATGGCCTCCCCCCTTCACCCACTACGCCACCACAAACCATTCTCAAATCCTCTAGCCTCAGCCTACCCCAGGAGCCAAAAGAGGTCCGCTTTGTAATGAGGAGCTCCAGTGCCCGTTCCCGCTCTCGCTCCCCGTCCCCTTCACCCTCCCATTCACCAGGGTTGGGTTCCCCACTGTTAGCCCTCCGGCCCTTCCACCAAAAACCCCTCCATCTCTGGAACAAGTACGACGTAGGAGACTGGCTGGAGAGCATCAACCTGGGGGAGCACAGAGCAGGCTTTCAGGAACATGAGATCGAAGGCTCCCACCTCCCGGCCCTAACCAAGGATGACTTTGCTGAACTGGGAGTGACACGAGTTGGACACCGCATGAACATCGAACGGGCACTAAAAATGCTGCTAGAGAGCTGACCCCTGCCTGTGGAAAGAGCAACAGTTAGACGGAGAGATCGGGATAAAAAGAGAAAGCTATGGAGTTGATGGCGGGAGAAAAGATAACTACCGCTCCTCATATACTGTATACTCTGGCTGCTTTTCATGCTGTGCATAACAAAGGTTTACACGTGGTCCATCTTTCCTGCCCATTCTGGATTAATACATCTGGTACTGCACTGAGGAGAAGGAGTCAGTACATTTGCCCCCACCCCCCCGGCCCTCGGTGTCTGCCCACCTCCTTGCCAGCAGCCAATTAGATCAGAGTTCAAAATGGGCTCTGGTCTTTCTCTGCGGAGGAGAATTATATGAGCTCCAGTTAAACATTTGACCTGTGAAAGCTTCAGTCGTTCCCTCAGTAACACCCACACTTTCTCGATCACTATTCCATCCTCTCCTTCTCTACCTCTGTCCCGACATCTATTAGGCCCTGCGAAAGCCTTTTGCAGTTTGAGTGAAGGATGAGGAAGGATTTTTGATCCAAACAGAAAGCTCAGATCAGTTGCCTTTCAAAATATTTATACAGAGATCAGCAGTGATGAACACAGGACTAAGGAGATAGTGCTGACACAGCTCTTGATGAGGTGTGTCTCCTCTACCTGATGTTGTTTTTAAACTGAAGACTTCAGAGCCCAGAGGTGGAGGTGGAGCTCCACCAAGAAAACCACAGGAGAAAACCCCTCTGCCTTGGTACTCAGACTGTGCTATCTATTATATTTGGAGAATGTTTAACCAACACTCGTGGCTTTTTTCATAATCAATTTTTTTTGGTTTTCCAAAGGGAATATTATTTATAGGTATTATATAATACGGTATATATGTATCTAAATATAGCTTTCAGATAAAAAGACAATGTTGCAAAGAGGATATGTAATAAATTAATATTCGCCTGTTTTTGGTTTTTAGTATAGACGGCAGAGGGAAATCTTTAAATTGATTCCACCAATAGTTTACTCATTTCTACCAGTTATATTCATATATATAAATATATATATATATATATATTTGAAAGAAAAAAAGTATATAGATATGGAAATGAAATTTTTGTCATAAGTGTACAACTTTCCTTATTGGGTCACCCTTTCTTGAACCGTAGCATGACGAGTTGAATCATGGTCTTGAACAGAGTTTGTTGTTTGCTTTTATTTTCTTACAGTCGTCTTCCTTCATACTAAAGGGCATCCCACAATGTGAGGGTGAGACCCCAGTTGACACCTATCCCCACTGCTTCAGCTACAGGTATTTTGTAACGTTTCAGATTGATCCACACAATAAGACGGCTAAAAAGGGGCTCTCTATTGTATGCCTCTTGATCTCTCTGGGATGGAAGTTTGGGGCACTAGGATGGATAGGTTGTTGCCTGTTTTAATTGTTTCCATTTGAATTAACTGTAAGTCACACCACTGAAATGATGTTAGAGGGCTAGTACAACATTTCCATCCCTGCAACACCTCGAGGATGCTTTTGGCCAAAATGGCGGAAATTATTTTAGAATTGAAGGTTTACCTCTCAAGAGGGCCACAGTTCAATTCAGTCCAATTAAGCTGGTAAAATAAATGATATCTCCTCCTCTTCCATCTACTTTCAACTGAAGTGTAACCAAACAAGAACTTGTCATACAAGGGCTTGAACTAGCTGGACATACTGTGTCTAATACCGCAGCAGGAAATGTGTCTGTAGCTCAGCAGGCTGTGGGGATGGGGAAGCCTCTGTAAGGTCTTGAAGAAAATACAGTATCATACAACCTGGCAGTGTCTTGCAACAATGCTGCCTCCCTGTATCTCTGCTATTTACATAGTGAGTCAAATATTATCACTCAACAGTGGCAGCAAGAAGTAAAAAAAAAAAAAATAAGAAATACCCAGGTTATAAAAGAATTTCCTTTAACAATATAACATCAAAAATACATGTTATTCTAGTCAAGAGTCGCTTCTGCTGGCAGTGAGAAACAGTGAGTTTTATTCACGCAACAACAAAGCATTATATCCATAGCCTTTCTCTGATGAGAAGGGTCACCTGTGTTATTTCAAAAAATCATACATCAACAGCATCCAGTCAGTATGCCATGGCAGTTTCACTTGGCGATAAGTTGTGTACATGTTTCTTTTTCCTTCTTTGCTAACAGTTTGTAAAAGTAGGTGGTGAATATAACGTATCTGGGTTGTAGGAATAGCACTCACTGCCTCACTGTGACCTCACTAATTATTTTACTTCTGACTCCAGTGTTACGTCCTCAAACTCACTTGGACTTTTTGTGTGAAGAGTTCTTTTTGAATTCCTTGTTTTTATTATAATTATTTTCTCGTTGATTTTGTTACCCTCAGACACTGGGTAGATTTTGTAGCGTGTGAAACATAATATTTAACTTTTTCACTCATTTGAATTTTAGGGTGACAGAAAAAAAATAATAATATCCTGTCCATTCTAAACACACTTACACTTGTAAAAATTTAAAAAAAAACAATCCTCTTTTTTTTTTATTCCAAACAATGTATATATGATAGTTTTCATATAAATTTTTGAAAAACAAAGTATATAGATCTATATATGAATGTTTGGCATATATGCATAGTTAACCACCTGTGGAAAAGGTGAGCAGATTTTATTCTTTCTATGAACTCTTAAACTTTTGAACTCTGAACTATGAACTAGGGGATGATTTGCACAAAACAAGGTGACAAGGTGCTAACATAGAAGCCACCCATCATTCAAGCGCATGCGTGCATCTGGATTCCCTGAATCTCTCTGTGTGGTCGTTCCTCTTCACTGTGCGTTTACAACTGCGTGTGTGTGTGTGTGTGTGTGTGTGTGTGTGTGTGTGTGTGTGTGTGTGCGCAAGTGCACTTTGTGTCAATTCCGTGTGTGTTTGTTTGAGTGAGAGAAAATGACAATGCACATATGACAGTGAGAGTGTATGGCTGATTTTTAGGGTTTTCATCATTGAAATGAGTCCACTATAGCCTTACTGTATTACGATCAGACCGGCAGTGGCTGTGTCACACAAACACACACACACAATACACAAACGTATATACAGAAAAATGCACACATTGATCTTCGATTCCAGACTGAACATAATTGTTTTGCATTTCTTGTTTTGTACTGAGTGGTGTGTTGGAAAAAAAAATGGCCTGCCCTGTCCAAGAGGGAGGGGGAGACAGAGATGTAATACCCCAGGATACTGAGTGAAACCATTGTAACATTTTATACTAACAAGGGTAACTCACCTTGTAACTGCGTAGTAACAGGCCACGCAGTGTCACTGTTTTATAAACCCATTCCCAGATGGCATTTGCGCTCCACTCTGTCTGGCAGCACTCCTTTTTCCTTTTTCAGACATTCAGTTTTTGGATTTTTGGATATGCTACATGAGGTGATCCAGTGTGGGACAAATGACACAGAGGAAAAATGTGCCAAAAAATAACTTAACTGTATATTTGTCTTTGCTTTAGGACTATCTTAGTTTACAGCATTCTTGAGCTGTTAGACTCAATAATATGGTGCCATCTCCTGGAAATCTTGAGAACTACAGATATTTGTTAGCTCCTTCAGTAGTTCCTACAGGTGGAAATACAGTCATTGTTATTATTTTGTAAAGAAGCAGGCTATATTTATATAGAAATAAATATACATATAGCCTGTGTATATTTACCTGTGAGCTTTGCATCGTCATCATTGAAATTTTGAGGCAAAGTATCACATCTGCTTGATTTTACTGTGATGAAGGTTATTACCCAGCTTGACTTAATGTTCCCATATAAATACAAATAACAGATGAAACACCTAGACATGGAGGTGATTGTGTACAGTCTGAACTCTAGCAGGCTGCTAGTTAGAAAAACAACAATACCAGTTGGGTTGTGTAAGTTTACCAAAAATACAGATGCAAAATGAACAAAGTGTAACAGACTTACACATCACTAGGTGAAATAAGTTCAGTGACAAGTTATCTTTGTCTTATTTTCTAATCAACAAAGCACAATCTATATAGTATAGGGGGAGCAGTGTAACATTTTTAAAAACTCACTGGTGCACGGTCACCCATTGGAACCAGTGACCTTATCATGAAAGGGGTTTTTCTTTCATTGTTGATTTTCTCCTTGTTTGCACTGTGACGTTTAGAATGGTGGATATATCAGTGCAACACCTCAGACTTGTCTCATAGGTGAACTTCCCCCTGGCAACTAATGAGCAAGAAAATCATTTTGTTATTCACCCCTGGACACATGCTACATTACAAACTTCCTCAATGTTAATACCAGAAACACCCTAAATTGAAACACGTAAGTAATCAAGACACTACCTAGTATTCCTCATGCTGCTGAGAAAGGGTGATTGTGAAGGTTGAGGCAAGATCTGAGATGTTGCCCAGGATAGCTCCACCACAGAGATATATGTTTGTTATATTATGTAATAAATTTATAATTAAAACATGCTCTGCATTAAATTATTTCAACAAACAAACAGCAGAAAATAAGGTCAATGATCACACATTCTTTTTGCCCCATTTGAGTTCAGTTTTCAATGCTTCACATTCATGTTACATGATTTAAAGTAATTGGTTTTCACACATAAGCAAAGATTCAGCTTCAGCCTTGGGATTTGGTACTATTACAAAAGTAGATAATGTTCCATAAAGTATGATTTACATTGCTATGATAGCAGATAAATGGACCTGTTCCACAACAAACCTTCTACCACCAAGTTTATTTCCATGCTCATGTCACTGGACACATGGAGAGCAGGACCCGATTAAAAGACTGTCAAACATGTTCCAGTATTTGTTACAAATCAATAGTAATAGAAGCAGTCCACCAAACTCACGTAAGGGCCATGTGCCCGATGAATGGTGCCTGTCGAGGACAATCACAGACCTGACATTTTGACTAAAAGCATAATTCTATTCGCACCAACCCCGAAGGTGAATAAATAATTCATGAAATGGTTTGCTGAATCTGTAAAAATATTTCAGAGTAACTCTGGACTCTCTGCTTTAAGTCCATCTTCTTCTGCTTCGGAAATGTCTTCCTTTTTCTCTAGCGCAAAGTTCTATAAGAGGAGTGAGACATCAATACAAACTTAGTAGCCAACTAATTATAGAAACAAAGAAAGTAGATCGGTCTGTGCATTTGATGAATAAAATAGTCATTAGCAAGGTTAAGAAAAACAAGTAAAAATAACGCAATCTTCCAGTGAGCAAAATAATCAGGAAATAATTGGGAAACAACAATGTGTTGAAGTT
Organism: Colistium nudipinnis; assembly: GCA_016785305.1. Lineage (NCBI taxonomy): Eukaryota > Metazoa > Chordata > Actinopteri > Pleuronectiformes > Rhombosoleidae > Colistium > Colistium nudipinnis. Next base: position 3,729,603 of record JAFBJU010001010.1, on the reverse strand, counting down.
GGATTTTGTTTTAGTATTCAGAGAGGTGTACCTCTAATTCTTGCATTACTTCATCCATGAAGTCGCTGGGGTTTTGCTTGTAGTCCACAGCCCTCTTGATCATCTCTCTGAACATCTGTTGTGAAAGAAAACGATCAACACGCTGGCAGTTAAATGGTCTACAACATTTACGAGCTTACTCTGAATTACAAGCTGAATTAATTAGACTCCGACTCCCAGAGGAGCCCTGTCAGTCCTTGTAAATTACCAAGCGCAAACTGTAAAAGTGCTGATGAGTTTGAGGTGGATGGACTCATTATGTAATTTTATTATCATCGATTCTGCAGGACATCAAAGTTCAAACCTTGACTACATTTGTCCCATCAGCTGCTGATACAAAATGAAATGGGAGTCCTTGCTTCTTTCCAAAGTTAAAGCTTCTTTGTGTCACCTTCATGTCAGCTGCAGGCCAGAGAAAAACAACTTTTTACTCATACTGCTGTGAAATCAGTTAGTGAAATGAATCTATGAACCAAATATTATTTTTTTATGTGCACATGTCACATCCATACCCACCATCGATTTTGTTGGCTACCACACAACAGGGTATCTCAGGTCTGTACTCTCTCAGCTCCTTATACCAGTTAGCCAGGTTCTTATATGTGAGCTTCCTTTGAACATCAAAAACCTTAAATAGAAAAAGTTCTCCGTTTACTTTCTTGCACAAGCTTGACAGGAAGTGGAGAAAAGTATGCAATGTGGTTTTAGAGTGGGTTTTACCATGATACATGCATGTGCTTTGTGGTAGTATGAGGGGTGCATGCTCTGAAACCTCTCCTGACCAGCAGTGTCCCAGAAATCTGTGGATCAAGACAAAAGCCATCCACCATAAAAACAGCGTGAAACCTGATCCTGGTTGTTTTTTGTTTTTTTTTAAAAGGGTTTAATTTGGGTGAAATTGTTTTCTGTAGTCTGCTTGGGGTAAATGCTGAATACATACCAACATCTACTGTCCTGTCTTCCACTGTGGCGGTGTGTTTGTAGAGAGTCAAAGCGTAGGTTGACAGCTGCTGGGGTCGACTGTGCGGAAAAGAGTTTAGGATCTTCACATTCAAGGAGAAATTATCTGCTAAGGCTAAGTTGAAGTTGTGCCCCCATGATCTTAAACAGCATGGTCATGAGCAGAGAACGGCTGCAGCGATGACAACGAATTCTGAAAACTGTGTAGAGAAACTGATACAGACCCTACTTGATATTGAATGTATAAACCTGATAAAGGATACTATTCGTCCATGAGAAACCTCTCCATCAGCCTGGAGAGATAAAGGCAATGAAAAACAATAATATTACGTTATTCCAGACAAAACCCAGGTAAGATCGAAACATGTAATTTGAATTTAATTGTGTAAATACCATACAGATAAACGGAGTCTGAGATCGTGACAACTAGGACTTACTTAGATTTACCCACCGCGCTGTCGCCCAGGCAGATTATCTTCACTTGTTCGTCTGAATCATATTTCTTCTGGTCCAGTTCAGGGATGCTGCCGACGTCGCCAGCCATAGTTGATCTACTTTGTATGGGTTTGACTGGGGTTGTTGTATTAGCAGAGTATGGTTTGTCTGTATTCAGAAGGTAAATGCTTAAACGCATTACCCGAGCCCCCAAAAGGAGCTGCTATTCGACGGCTTTTGTCAACAGCAAGCGTTAGCTAGTTTGCCACTGGCTAGCTGAGGTCAACACCGCCTGGTCCAGCTTGATATGGCTCATTTCACCGTGATGTCGGTGGTAAAATACACTAAACGGCTCCCAGCTTTAACTGGGGATAATGCAAACACGTCATAAAGTCTTGTTAGCAATGTACTGTAATATTTACAATGAGCTCCGAGATGTCGAGGACTATAAATGCTACTAGTGAGCTAGCACCGCTAATAGAATCGTTGGCGATTGTTTCTTACGCAAATGTCGTTATTTAAATGTCGCCATGTGTCTTGTGTAAAGTAATCTTCTGCAGCACATGGACAGTCTGAACTATTCTGAACCGTTTTCACTGACCGAGGTATCCACACAATGAGAGTTTGTAGAGGTTGCATTGAAACTAAGGTTTTGGTTTCTACGCAACGGGGACGCCTGAAGGACCCATTCATTCTGTGTGCCTCTGTCCCAACAAGTGCCTGCCGAAAAGGTTATGAACTTAATAAATGGTCCAACAAAGCAGTTTAAAAAAAGAAAAATCTTATCCCAGTTAAGTCAACACAATAATTTTAGTTTTTGTAATATGTTGATTTTTACTGGCGGCTGGCAAACAACTGTGAGGCCTATGAAACACAAATATGAACTAACTTTACTTTACAGTTAAGAGTGGGATTTTAAGTTACACTCAGAACAGACAAATTAGTTCAGTTAAGAGCATGTTAATACTAGAACATAAAAAAAATCTAGATCAAAGTGAAGTAAACTACAAAGTAGAAGTATGGAAGGTTTACTTTGCGAAAAATACATGCAGACTTTAGTCAAGGAGAAAGGAAGAACTAAACTTATTCCCGGATGTTTTCACCTGAGAGTGCAAAAACTGAATCGACTTGAATATGGACAAGGATTGAAAAGGTACATAATATATCAATTGATATCCAAGCATAACAAAGAGAGAATAAGTGTAAATAAAGTAGCGTGTGCAATATTTATCATCCAGTAGTAGTAAAGTGCTGTTGTTAAAATGAAATGAAGGTAGAAACTGTTCCGGAACAAAAGGAAGGAAATATAGTTTGGTTTGGATATTACTATGCACCGTACAATGTGGGGTAAGGTTCAAATCGAGAATGTATATCAGACTGTTGCGGTTCTAGGCTTCAAATGTCAACCTAACTGCTTCAGATATTTTTGTTAAGAGCTACATACCAACTAGTGTGTTTCGGTACTCTGGGTTTTGACTAAGGTAAAGGCTGTTTTTTATAAAAAATTAAAAATAAAAAAAGTCTATTTTAACCTTTAACATCTGTTAAATACGTTGCTTGCCTTTCCCCTCTCAAGCCAGGTTCTTGTCACGAATCCTTCCTGTTATATGAAATCACAGACTCATATGCTCTTTAATTCGGCTCCAAAACATACTTGGGCACATTGCATCCCATGCATACGTGGACACTCCCTCACTGCATTAACCATAGGTCTTTGCCTTAGACTAAACATAGCTACAAAACGTCACATCACAGGCCGTAATAGAGATATACAAAAGTGAAAAGAAACGGGTGAAACGAGGGTGTTTTTGTGCCAAGTTGTATACTGCTTTGGAGATTCATCGTTCAGCCACATCATTGAGGTGTCACAACGTATTGCGAGTGACGGATACCAAAGGAGAAGCTTGGAGTTTGGGGCTTTGTGATGCTCACCTGGAAAGAAAATTGCCAGTTGATGAACAAAAGAAAAAATATATATATATATTTTATTGAATAAGGTGCAATTTGGTTTCGGACCCTCTCAGGATAGTGGGAACCAGGGCCGGGTGTCTTTGTGCTGCAATTAGGGGTAAAGTTGCGGCCTGTGATGCTGTATTGGGGAAGCTTCTCTTTGTAAATACCGGGATCAACAACTTTGTACGCAGCAGGACCAGGACTCTGGAGAGGGATGAAAAGTAGACAACAGAAAAAAATCATAAGAATTGAAAATTCTTTTGAGGGAATTATTCTCGTGACTGTGTGTGTATATACCCTTTTCAGGTCACTGAGGAAGCTTCTGCTTTTGGAGAGGCCACTGAGTGAGAAGCTTGGGCTTGCTTTGGGCCCCACAACAGCAGGCAATGTGTACGCGGCTGGACCTGCAGAATGAGCCAGAGGTAAAGGTTATATATGTTGGGGCATGTAAACTAATGAATGTGTACACAAAATGCAATATGTAACTTGGCTTTTTTAGTGCTATATTATGTCCCTTGTAGCATTGGTATCAAGCAATACCACCATAATATAGCTACTGGGTTCAAAGCAGTATGGGTAGCCATGTGAAAATACACCAAAGATACAACAATAGTCCATTTAATTTAGGTACTCTGTTATTTACTTTTAATGCATTTTCAAGTAAATTGCAAATGTATTTTGTCCCCCATTTTGTTCTGTTATTTTATTCCTTTTGTATGCCTCGCAGTTAAGATATACCTTTACATATCATGGAGGAGCAACATCATGCACCCCGTGCAACCTCACATTCACACCGCATTATGAGAAAACTGGCATTTTGTCAGCTTTGAGTTTGTTTGAATCTGAGCTCAGTAATATTTAATTGAAGTACTTTATCAAATGTGTATTGTGTGATGTCGCTGACCCGGTCCAGGGGTTGTTAACAATCCTGGCTCCTTTTTATGGCGGTAGCATATAAATGCAGGAATGCCGTCTCGGCCCAATCGGGTGATGTTGGAGGGGATGAGATACTTTGGTCCAGGGGAGTGATCACAACTGGCCAGCACATGTCGTGTCCCAAGGCTGAACATTGGTGCTTTGTCTTTAGTGGGGTCATGTTTAAATGCACCTTTATGAGGAAACAATGACATACAATGTCAGGGAAACAAAAATATAGTGATGCAATTGATGGTGGAAAGTCTTATTTGCCATTTTGGCCATACCTGTGAGTCCAGGCATTGCATATTTGGGTCCTGGGCTTAAAAAGTGGGCAGATATGGGTCCTCTTGGCTTGTGGGGTCTCCATATCCCGACCCACTGTTCAGGATTTGCCATTCTTACTTTTTTGTTGTTTAATAGCAGTCTCTCCTCCTAGTTCGTGTTTGTTTATTATAAAAGTCTGAAATTAAATTAGTGACATTTATGGCAAAGAACAACACTTACAAGTTCTGCTTCTTTTGGTTATTCGGGCAGTTGGCATCCTATTCCTTTCATTATCACCACCTTCTAGTTTTACCCCTCCACAATTTGTTGTCCTGTGCTCCAACACATTTTTATTTGCTCTGCTCTTCTGTTGTCTATATATTTAACTTCAAACTTAGTTTTCTCTGCCTGTAATGATTAAAGCATTAGTTGAATTGTAGCAAAAGGCTGAGGAGTGAATCAGAGTGGTGGTAATGCAGCTCCTTGCAAAAACAGCCAATAAGCAAAAACAGAAACAATTAAGTTATTTAGGTGCTATTAAAGTGAAAAGTAAAAGTTATTGCTGTTTTAACAGATGAAAGTGCATCAATCATTCCTTCTATTCCTTATTCTGACATCACCATGGAAAGAAATGCTATCACCCAATAACAATAGTAAAAACAATGAAAGTATTGATAGAAAACTTATATATATCTTTTATGTCATTTAATGAAGTTGCATGTTTCATACACCCAGCATAACCTGTTGCAAAACACAAGATGGACTTACAAACATACAAAAATCAGATAATTTAAGGTTCATTATTTACTTCTGAAATGAATAGAGATGTTTTAACCTGAGAAATCCTGATCCCTTTGTGGGTGTCCGTCTGTGGGAGATTTTATCCCTGGTACAGTGACTATGCATTGAACCCAAACACACATTGTTTACTGTCAAATTCACTATGACAACATTGCCATGGAGATGATTCTTTGAATGACATGCTTAATGTGTGTTAAGTTTGAGTGTGTGAGTGAGTTGATGAATTCCAAACATTTGAATGTAGTGTGAGAATGGAAAGATTATTATTATTATTATTTGAATAAATAATACATTTAACAGCTAATTTACATAAATACATTTTATAGCACTCCTGTGTAGCTGCCAAATGCCTACCTGCATATATATATATATATATATATATATATATATATATATAAACTATAAAATAAATATATAAAAACTGGCACCCGGTAGTTTACATACTAATCAGTCAGTATCTGTAAATAACAATAAATAAATAAATAAAGATTAAAAAAAGTAATCATGTTAAGGACAAAATCACTAGACTGAGTGTTTTCTGCGAGTGCTGTTTTTTTCAGTCCCTGGCCTCATGAAGATGAGCTAGTCTCCTGGTCCTCATTTGTGATGTGGAGCGGGCAGAGCAGGGGATGGACGTGGAGGGTGCAGAAGAGGAGGCGTAAAAGATATTACGGGTGGGCTGTCATGCTCAGCAGCTTTATCATCATGACCCCTAATACCCCCGGGTGCACTCAACTGTGGAGGAATATTTTACCCCAGTAGGTTTGACCTCTGTGGATATTTATGCATTCAGTAGCCACAACAGCGATATGACTTGGAGGCTTTCATCAATGTCTGTACTTAATGTCTACATGCTTGCATCTAGTTTAAAATCGGAATCTATGCCAAACGTGGTTGGAAACGATTTGCTCTGATGAACTGCTACCTTGGAACTTTTTCTAATCTAAACTTATTGAGGGAGTTCGTTTAAAAGCTGTATGTTGTCAGTTAAAAAAAATGGCACTCAGCAGCAATAGTAGTTTTTTTTACTCATTTGTAGCTGTCATATTCAATGGTCTTTCTTTTTCCAATGGAACCAAAAGCCTTACTGTTTGTTAACATTCATATGCCAGACACATTTAACGATCATACATTTCAACAATAATGTGCTGGATAGATATCTTTAATGTCTCCATACTATCTCCAGCCACCTATTTATTTCTTAAGTTATTGCCTTTTTTGCCATAAATACATGTAATACCAAATTAAGACAGTATTAAGATCTCCAATCTAGAAGTCTTTACTAGGTCTGGAAAGACTGTTACGAGAAGAAACATCTGAGAATCCATGAGCACCGCAAGAGAAATGCTGCTTTTTTTTATTATTATTTCCTATTCTGAAATAAAACTTCACTTAAATTGAGCTGATCTTTTTCTCCTACGGGGCAACAGGAGAAACAGATGAGATCCCAGTCAGAAATAAATAAGAAGCTGATATATGTCCCATAAGATAAAGCTCAATGTGAAAGCTGTCAGGGTCCTATGTGTTTTTTTTTTCCTTTTTCCCTTCCCCATCTTCCCTTTTTCTTTGGTGTTTTGTGTCTGGAGTTGGATGTGGTCTGTGTTCTGTTTCCCTAACTCACCGTTCTACAAATATCCATCCACCTACTCTTCTGCCGAACCCTTTGCGGTCTGCCACTCATCACCAATTTGTCAGTTTCTCTCAGTGTTAACAGTAGTTGCATTATTTCTGTGTGCCTGAACCTTTTTCTAACTGTCTTTTGCCTTTGTTCCAGGTGTCTGCCAGCTAACTGGAACTTGAAGAGGATTTTTCCCAGCCTGCCCACTCTTGGTGCCCCAGCAGTGTTCCATGCCCTGGTAAATTATGTTTTGAGTTACTTCATGAATAGTCCTAAATTTGCGTATCTCAATGGCATTATGATTTATTTCGTTTTTCACAGATGTGGCAGGAGCATACTCACCATGTTGGCCGGGTACATCGGAGACTGCAAGAGGAGGAATTGTCTTTGTTGAGTTTCCTGGAATACATCATGCAAGGCGGGCAGATGAAGATGAACCCTGACAAGGTAAAGGCTGCACAGGAAGGACCCGGTTTCTGTCTTTTGCTAACTTCTGTGGATTTCTTATCAAAAACTTCAGCTTGGTAGCAGCCCCTTCCACCCACCATTTGTTAGTCACCTTAGGCAGAAGAGGAATTCACTTGACTTAAGGACCAATTCCCTTCAGCCACTGTGTGAATTCACGCACTCAACTCTCCCAGTTGAAATGGATGGCTCAGAGGTTGGGATGGGAGTTGTTCCGGCTCAGCATTTTTGTCCCTGATGGCTCCATCCACGTGCCTTTTCCTACAGGAGGCTCTCATTAGAGAGAGGGGGAACTCTCTGAGTCCTAGTGTTCTTGTCTTTTCCATCCCTGCTCCAGGTATCTGCTGGTTTACTACCCCGTCCCACTCCTCATCAGCTCGGATTCTGATTCTGGAACCCGATGAGGTATTTTCTCCCAGCCTGCGCATGCCAATGTTTCCAGACTTTCCATTTAAGTGAAGGACTGGAAAATATACATAAATGTTGAATTGTCCACTGCAAGGTTTGCAAAAGCAAACCATAAATGTTTGTTTCATCTGTTCACAATCAGGACAGAGTAATTGTTTTATATTACTCTGTTCTTTTGCTCCTTAGTTCTCCTAAGGGTGGGTTGGAGAAATGGCATCAGACATTAGCGAGACTCAAATAAGAAGCTAATTTATTTTCTCATGAGACAAAAGATGATTGTGAGCTGTAAAATGTTCCTTTGGGAGATGTCCTGCTTGGCAGTGCACAGCCACTTTCCCTCACTGCTTAGGCCTAAACCTGCACCCCATCAATTATGCCGAGGAGAGGGAACAACTAAAAACCGGCATCCCATAGATTTAAATGTATGCAAACAATAATATGTGCACATACAAATGCAATTATGATCATAATCTAAGTTTGTTTGGATTCGTTCCATTTGCAAAAATATGGTGCACAGTACAATGTAACCAGCGGTCTCTCATATGTGTCCAAACCTTATCTGTTTGTTTTATAGTTCATTCAAGTCAGAGTTGTGTGAGGACGTATTGCGAGTGACGAATTCCAAAGGAAAAGCTTGGAGCATTGGCCTTTGTCATGGTCACCTAGAAAAACAAGAACATTTTCTGTAGATGAACAAAATTAAACATTTTAGCTGCCACTGACTAAATTGTTGCATATTTTCTCACCCTCTCAGGATAGTGTGAACCAGCTCCTGGTGTCCTTGTGCTACTGATAGGAGCAAAGTTGCGGCCTGTCATGCTGAACTGGGGAGGCTTCTGCTTGTAAGTACAGGGATCCACAACTGTGTAGGCAGCAGGACCAGGACTCTGGGGTCGGGGGAGGCAATAAAAATGAAGAGAGCAAGAGCAAAGTACAAGTCAAGTTTACTTGATTTTTTTGTTTTGTTTATACTATATATTTAGTTGGAATAATGTTTTTATGACTGCGTGTATTTACCTTCTTCAGGTCTTTGAGGAAGCTTCCAGTTAGGGTGCGGCTACTGAGTGAGAAGCTTGGGCTTGCTTTGGGCCCCAGCACAGGGGGCAATTTGTACGCGGCTGGACCTGCAGAATGAGCAGCATCTCTAAATCAAAACACTATGTATCCAAACTTGCCCCTGTACCGTCACACTAGGAAACTCTCTATGTTAAGGTCTGCTTCACAAGCGAACTGCCATTTAGTTGATGAGCTTATGTGGATCCTAGCTCTGCAATAATTCATTTAACTGCTTTTTCATAATGCGTTTTAATGTGTAAGTTTTGCTGACCTGGTCCAGGAGTTTGTAACAATCCTGACCCCTTTGTTGGGCCGAAGCATAGAAATGCATTACCACCTTCTCGGCCCAATTTGGTGATGTTGCAGGGGGCACGGGCCTTTGGTCTAGATGCGAGATCAGACCCTGTCTTATCATAACTTGTCCCAAAGCTGAACATCGGTGCTTTCATTTTAGTAGGGTCATGTTTGAAGGAGCCTTAATTGGAGGAAACAAAGTAATACAACATCAAATGATGAAAATAAATAATGATAGTGACGACATTTATGGTAAAAGGCTTGTTGGCCATTTTGGCCCTACCTGTGAGTCCAGGCATTGCGTATTTGGGTCCTGGGCTTACAAAATGGGCAGAAATGGGCGCTATTGGCTTGTGGGGCCTCCATGTCCCTACCCAATGTTCAGGAGTATCCATTCTTCTGTTTATTAGCAGTTTGGTATCCTTAAAGCTTAATTACTTCCACCTTCTTGTCTTAACCTTCTCAACTTTTTTCCCCTGTCCCCCTTGGCTGTCACCTTTCCTCCCCATTAACCAAATGTCTACTGTCAGAATTCTGAGATTAAATGAATGCACCTAACTATAGAAGTGCACTTCCTGAGGAAAATCTAGTGTGAATTCTGCATTGCTGAACATGCTGACCATAAGCATTGATGGGCAGTAGGAGCTGAGGGGGGAATGGTTGAAATGGGTTCAAGTATGCATAAGCATGACATCATCACTTTGATCCAATGACAACTCTGTGTGAATGGTGATTTGCTGAAATGCCTTTGATCTTAACATCAAAGGGTTTTTTGAAAGGGTTGGGGAGTTTCTCTTCATTGAAATAGTATATTTTAAAATAAACCACAGTAGAGATGCTATTTATGCACTCTCATAACTGCTTCATGTTTAATCTGTTTTATTGATTGTTTATCACCAATAACCGCCTTTTTATATGTTTTATGGTATTAATACTTGTTCCAATAATTTTTCTACAGCTTCACAACTTGACCAAAATTCCATCTATCTGCTTTATCAGATATATACTGTATGTACATATATAGAGACAATTGATTTTGATTCCACATCAGTTATGGATTTATTTCATTAATAAATAAAATCACAGCAACATTTCAATCAATTCAATTCATTTCATCATTGATTGTGTCTTTCTTCTGTTCTGTATCTCAGTGCCTTATGACTGTGACAATTTTATTTTACTCTGATGTTGGTGTGATATGGATTGCGTTCTTCAAAGTGTAGCATTGGACCTTGTGAAGTATTTTTAGTTGTGGACAGTTTCTCTCAAACTGGCTTTCAGGACCTTCATTAAAGTTGCAAGGATTTCCTCTTGGGGGCGCTATTTGTAAAAGAACGTGTGAAAAGGTTAGAAAAGATAATTTAACTCAACATTACACAGTCAAATGTAATTACTCTAACTGTGCACTCATTGGTCTTACTTTTGTAAGTGCCCTAATCAGCCGTTGCAGTACTGCTTCCTCTCTGTGTGGACACAGTCTGGTCACTTTACTCACACAGCTCAAAAGACAGTCAATGGTGTGTCTCTGTGGCTGTAATATAACAAATAAGTATTTCAATATTTGGCTAAACGTAAAAAAAAAAATCAAAGATAGTGAGAATTAAGTACCTGATTTCTTACCTTCTTGAGTACACTAAGAGACTTCCTGGATTTTTCTCCAACACACAACCTATCTACATCCTCTGAACTTAGAACAGGCTCCTGAATTAGGTTGGAAGAGATATCAGAATGCTAAAACGTTTTCTTTAATGAATTGTACATTACTGGCATTGTGGCCTCAAGTTGGATGCTACTGACCCTTAACCTTTCCAGCCAAGTCCATAACAGACAAATGAGAACATGAGGATCTGATTCAGTGACCAGCAGAGCCCATCCACAGTCACTGCTGTTCAGCTCCTCCTGTTAAGATGAGTGATCAGTTTTAATATCTTTGAGTGAAAATTAAAGTAAAGGAATTTAATATTGCATGTTCTGCTGTAAAAACTGCTTAACACTTTTGTTTTACCTGCAACAGAGCCGATCTTTGCAATATGATTTCTCCTGGAGTACTTTGATCTGCCATTGCCTTGGCAACAGCACGGGCCATTGAGGTTGGGCCTGGATTATGTGGATTTCTGCACATCTTTATGGGGGAGAAATCAGAAGAGGTTATGGTAATTACAGGCTCTTTATTTCATCTTATCGTTGTTAATTCAATCTAATCAGTTTTTATCCCTGCCAGAATCATAGTTACCTCAACGTTGGAGCTATATTTAGGAAGCATCTTTTTAGATCCACAATTGTTGTTTGTTTTCATGCTAGATAATGAGACGTTGAGAGTATGGGACTCCCTTTTGGAAGTCTGGTGACCTGTAAAATGTGTGGCAGGGAGTGGGCTAGATGGTCCCAGCTCAGGTCGTACCAGATCCCTTACACACCATTGTCTCTCATTTCCAAGTGCTGGGGCGCAGTATGGACTCTGCTCTAGATCCTTCAGGACAGAATGTAAGAAAGTGAGAAAAAGCCTCAATTACATTTTTGATTTACAAAAGATATTATGCAGTTGCAGATGAACAATCTGACCTCTTTTACTCTGATCCTGCCGAGGTCAGAGTCACTGTAGCTACGTCTATACAGCAGGACATCTCTCTTCCTCTCCAAGAATCCCAGAGGCTCATCCCACGAGGAAACCGAGCCCACCCATGAGCCCTTATGACCCTCCCTCAGCAGGGGCAAGTACTGTTTGGCCACCAAGGTCTCCCTCACAGTCCTGCTAAGAATTCTCAGTGCCGACCTCTTTTCCAGCTCAGCATGGACCACTGGAGGAGCAGGGAGTCCCAGGGCTAAGCAGGAGATACGCACACAGAGGAGGTACACCACCTAAGAGATGGATAGGTGGCGTTCAAAAGGAGGAAGATGCAGCAATTTGTTCTATATGGTTAGGTATGGTCATGATAGGATTACTGTGGTATATAATGACCATATCCTCACCTTTGGTGTTTGCCTGAGGGTGCGTCCCTCCTGGCCATGCAGCAGCAGCGCCTGTCGGTTTAGGTAATGCTGCAGGGTGAAAGGGGCTCCATGTCGCAGACTGAGGTCTGGGTATTGGATCAGCTGTGTGCCAAGCAAACGAGCAAAGTCAAACACCTGGCTGATCTGTGCCCGGGTTTGGATGGAGCGAGGCCGTTTCATACGAACATAATGGACGGCCTCGCTTGGGCTAATGCGCAGGGTGTAGATCAAGTAACAAGCTATGAGGACACCTGTTAAGCATCAGAGACACACAGGCAAAAACAAGTGAATATACCATACATGGCATTGCACAATCTTACAAATGCATTGCTCACATGAAAACAGCATGTCTGTTTATTCCTATACCTGTCCTGCCCAAGCCTGCGTGGCAGTGCACAGCCACTCTTCCTTCCCTCACTGCAAAGGCCAAAACTTTCACCCCATCAAGAATGCCGACAAGAGAGGTCACGGCAAAATCTGGCATTCCAAAGTTGTAAAAGTAAACTGCAAAAATACAAATATGTGCACAAATACATTTAGTAATCTAATCTAAATTCATTCGGATTAAAAACGTTTGTAGAATAGCATACAGTACAAAAGGGGCCGCCAACAGGGTCCCCGCAGGAAGCACGCGATCAAAAACCAGTGTCATGGAGTGAGTGGGGAGAGAGCGGCTGGGGACGCTAATCAGAGTTGCACCTGTGTTAAAACAGCGGTGGGGCGGTGTTAAAGCAGCGTGTTAGCCGGGTGGGACTGCCAGCGGTGAGGACAAGTATTCGGTCTGCGTTTTTTTTTGTTTTTTTTAGGAGAAGTCAGGGCCAGCGGGGATAAGGAGAGCGACCTCGGTCCTCCCTTTGAGAAGCGGACAGAGGCCGTTTGTGTGTGTGTGCTCGCGTGCGTGCGTCTGTGTGGGAAAAGTCAGACCAGCGCCAACGTTAAGAACCCCTGCTTCAAGGTAAGACTTTTTAACGTGTACTGTTTCCCTTTTAATCTGCATTCTTGTCATACCGGATGTCTGTTATTTTTGGATGTGTTGCTTTGTTTATTTGTCTTTAATCTACAGTTGACCACAGGGCTATCCTGTGAGTGGATTGTTCGGTAATATGCCGGCTGTGCAAGCCCGTCAGGTACTTGGTGTGTGATTACAGATGCAGCTGTGTGGATTTAATCTGTCTCTATATATATATATATATATATATATATATATATATAAACAACTAAATGGTATTTATCTTTGTTGTCCCCCTTTCCCATTATTTCAGCATACTGCCTTATTTAATCAGGCTATACTTTTACTGTGGAGTAGGGGGTTGTGGTTCCTGCGCCGTTTGTTTGGTTTGGGTATGAATGCCCTCGGGTTGGAGTTGGGGGTCTGCACTTGAGGCACATGTTGACTGTTCTGTTCTTTCGGGTCTGCTGTGGTGGTGTGTAAAGACAGGGTTGTGGTGCTTGTGTCCGTGTCCAGATGTTTATGGACCTATGTGTCTAATAACCTTGCTACCTCTGCAATATTTAGCCTGTGCTTTAGATCCAACCTTTCTTGGGTAGGGTTTAAGGTTGAAAAATCACGTTTTGGGTGATATGTACCAGAAAAGGATTTTTCAAAAACATTGCTTGTCATTATTTTAATTGGTGCTGGGCACATTGACACATGTTTTATGTTTGTGTATATATATGTGTGTGTGTGTGTGGACTCTGACCTTGTCTTGGTTCGAAGTTAAATATAATGCACGGACAGGTAAGCCCTTCGCATTACTCAGTACCCTTGAGGTAGCGCTCAGTTTCAAAAAGTTTGGTGAACCCTGCAGTAGTTACTGGCTGTCTCATAATAATTGGTCAAACAGTTTCTGTTTACTTACATCTCCCTATTTGAGGCTGCTTACAAACGTAAAGGAGGCTTAATAATTGAATACAATCATCAATATCATCTTATCTGTGAAATGTATTGTATAAGCATTCATGTTGGGAATTAACTGGATACAGATCTTACTGTCATTGTCCATGAAGATCTGTGGAGAATATGTAAATCCACTTCCAGGGTTGAGGGGAGGTCCACAGAGCGCATGCTCTCCAGGGAGCTGCATGTTAATGACCGATCTGATGTTCAGCCTTGGGGAAAAAATATATAAATGTATAAGACAAAAACTAAGTAGGAGCAAGCAAACATTGTGGGAATAATAATGAGCAGTGATTACCTTTTAAACTGTTCTATGATGTTATACTTCTCAATTAAGGTATTTGAGGGTCTTGCCATAGCAATAATGTCATCTGTCACCCTGGGATAGAAGGATATTCATGTTAAGTTGATGACTACTTACTGTTTTTACCGAAAGGCTGCAGTCAAATAGTCTCACCAGGAGGAGAAAAGGCCTCGAATGACCTGTTGGTTTAATTTCCAGCACTCTGGTCCTTCATAGCGGCAGTCTATTCCTCCACAGGCCAGCAGACAGAGAAGTTTAGGTGGGATTGCCTTTACCAGGTTCTCCCTGGCCTGGGAGTAGGTGGGCCGTGGCACTGGTATGTGCGAGGTCCAGGTCGGCATCATTCTGGAGCAGGAAAAACCTCCAGCATAAACCTGAACAGTTAAACTGTATATATGATGGATTATGCACCCTGCTGGGATACCTTTCAGTCTTATGTAATCTTATTATTGTTGGAATTAATTCATTAATTAATTCTGCAGCCCATTGAATGAGATTTTTTTTTTTCAAAGATGCAGCTTTTTACAACTGAAAACGGAGCTAGTTGTTTTTAGTCTTTAATACATATATATAATATAGTACATATATGTAGTATATCTAGAAAAATAAAGAAGTATCAGAATAAATTTGACTTTTAAAACAATCAAATTAAAAACGTACCTTTCTGATTATGTTGGACAGTGAAGCTATATATCCTATGAATGTTGTTTCATGAACCAAGAGTGTAAGAAAGGAGGACAAGAATATGGTGACCCATCACTTACACCGGTGCTTAACACACTCTGATACAACTTTGTGCTGACCCAGCTCCACTAAGCCTGATTAGCTGTCATAAACAGGCTTGGGGAGTAAAGGATTACATGCAATGGCCTTGCGTAATTGGGATAAAAAGAAAACATGCACAGGAGCGTTGGCAGAGCGAGAAAATATGCTAGAAATAAAAAATAAAAAAGTGAAAAAAGTCAAAGTTAGGTATGTCGTCAAAAATCTGACAAATAACGCCTTACAATAGCCATATGTAGGCCAAAAAAGTGAAAATTGTAAACAATGTCAAAAACACGTGTAACGTGCATATGAGCGTTGGTAAAGCGAGAAAATTAGGTAGAGATAAAAAAAATTTAAAAAGTGAAAACAACATAGTGTAGCGTGTCATCCAAAATTTGACAAAAAACGCCTTACTATAGCCTTATGTTGGCCAAAAAGTAGAAAAATGTCAAAAACACATGTAACGTGCAGAAGAAAGTTTGCAGAGCACGAAAATATGGTAGAGATAAAAAATAAAAACGTCATAGTATAGCGTGTCGTCCAAAATCTGACAGAAAACGCCTTACTATAGCCTTATGTCGGCCAAAAAAGTGGAAAAAGTAAAAGATGTCAAAAACACATGTAACATGCATAGGTGCATTGTCAGACCGAGAAGATATGGTAGAGATAAAAAAAAAAATGTAAGAACGTCTTAGTATAGCATGGCGTCCAAAATTTGACAAAATCGCCTTACTATAGCTTTATGTCGGCCAAAAAGTAGAAAAATTAATAAAGACACATTTAACGTGCCTAGGAGCGTTGTCAGAGCTAGTAAATATGGTAGAGGTAAAAAAAAGTTCAAACGTCAAAGTTAGGTATGCTGTCCAAAATATGCCAAAAAAACGCCTTAATATAGCCTTATGTAGACCAAAAAAGGGAAAAAAGTAAAAGATGTCAAAAACACATGTGCATAGGAACATTGGCTGAACTAGAAAATATGGAAGAGATGAAAAAAAAAGTGAAAACATCATATTATAGTATGTCGTCCAAACTTTGACAAAAAAGGCCTTACTATAGCCTTATGTCTGCCAAAAAGTAAAAACAATTCAAAAACACATTTTACTTACCTTACTATAGCCTTATGTAGGCCAAAAGAGTAAAATATGTCAAAAATGCATGAAACGTGCATAGGAGTGTTGGCAGAGTGAGAGAATATGGTAGAGATGGAAAAAAAGTGAAAACGTCATAGTATAGCGTGTCGTCCAAAATTTGACAAAAAACAGCTTACTATATAGCCTTATGTAGGCCAAAAAGTAGAAAAATGTCAAAAACACATGTAACGTGCAGAAGAACGTTTGCAGAGCACGAAGATATGGTGGAGATAACATTTTTTTTTTTTTTGAAGTTCAGACGTAAAAGTTAGGTATGCTGTCCAAAATATGCCAAAAAACGCCTTAATATAGCCTTATGTAGACCAAAAAAGGGAAAAAAGTAAAAGATGTCAAAAACACATGTAACGTGCATGGGAACGTTGGCTAAGCGAGAAAATAAGGAAGAGATGAAAAAAAAAAAGTGAAAACATCATAGTATAGCATGTCATCCAAAATTTGACAAAAAACGCCTTACGTCGGCCAAAAAAGTGGAAAACGTAAAAGATGTCAAAAACACATGTAACATGCATAGGTGCATTGTCAGACCGAGAAAATATGGTAGAGATATATTTTTTTTTTAAGAACGTCTTAGTATAGCATGGCGTCCAAAATTTGACAAAAAACGCCTTACTATAGCTTTATGTAGGCCAAAAAGTAAAAAATAAATAAAAAACACATGTAACGTGCATAGGAACGTTTGCTGAGCGAGAAAATATGGTACACATAAAAAAAAAATTGAAAATGTCATATTATAGAATGTCGTCCAACATTTGACAAAAAACGCCTTACTATGGCCTTATGTCGGCCAAAAAAGTGAAAAAAGTAAAAGATGTCAAAAACACATGTAATGTGCATAAGAAGATTGGCTGAGCGAGAAAATAGGGTAGAGGTGGAAAAACAGATCAAACGTCACAGTAAATTATGTCGTCCAAAATTTGACAAAATACGCCTTACTATAGCTTTATGTCGGCCAAAAAGTAGAAAAATACAAAAAACACATGTAAATGCATAGGAATGTTGGCTGAGCGAGAAAATATAGTAGAGATAAAAAAGAAAGTGGAAAAAAGTTGAAACATCATAGTAAAGCATGTAGTCAAAAATTTGACAAATAATGACTCACTATAGCTATAGATGCATAGGAGCGTCGGCATAGCCTTATGTGGGCCAAAATAAATTAAAAAAAAATGTAAAAATGTCAAACGCACAAAACGTGCATCGGAGAATCCGCATAGCGAGAAATTATAGTAGTGATGGGGGAAAAAAAAATCAAAACATCATTATAGCATGTTGTTGGAAATTGGACAAATAACACCTTACTATAGCGTTGTCTTTTCCCCAAAAAATGGCAAAAAAGTTTACACTTTAAACATGCATAGCAGGTGAAAAGAATATGAGAAAAGTGAGTGAAGACAAGATAATCATTTATTGTCCCCCTGTGGGGAAATGTGCAGCGTTACAGCAGAAAATAAACAGTTCACAGGCATTTAATTAAAGATACAGAATAAAATAAAACAACAGTTAATTAATGCATAAAAACATCAGAAATGTAAACTATATATATATATATATATATATATATATATATATATATATATATATATAAAAGGTTAAAACAACTGTCAAAAGGGTGAAAAACGTTATGATATAATATGTCGTCAAAGTAAAGTATGTCGTCCAAAAACACTCCAATTCTGGAATTAGAAGCATATGTGTACTGCCAAGTAACGTCTGTGCTGTTGATCAGCCACAACATGCACGGCTGTGTGTGCATTTGTGCATACGTGCGTGAATGCCCTTCGGGTTTGTCCCTCCCCTGTCCTATCCTGATGATGTCCAATCAGAGTAATGACGAGCACCTGGAGGAGTATACTTATCAAGCCAACATGATAAGACACCGAGTATCAGGACAGCTGTGGTCTGTGTTGCCATGCAGGTAGGTTAGGCAAACTAGGCAATTGCCTATGGCCCCGAGCTAGAAGGGGGCCCCCAAAGACAGCAGTTTACATTTGTCCACAGCAACGACAACCTGAAAGCCCCTTAAATTACGTGCCATGAGGGGGCACTGCAATGACACGTTCAGGAACCCCCTTCTTGGAGGGACCCATGGTAATTGCACTGTCAAAAGATTTGTTTTTATATTTATTTTTTGTTTTGCCTGGGGCCCCCAGTGTCTTGAAATGCCCCTGTGTATGTCCCTTGTGTTTTCTGTTGGGTGAGTTGTTATCTTGACTGGCTACTTGTTTTTTTAGAGAAACTTCTTTAAATAATGGAGCATCTAATTAACCAGCTCAACTGTTTTCTACATTTTTCTTAAATCAACCTTTAGGCCTTTTAGCAGCACTTCCAATGTTGTTAATGATATTGTTTAGGAATAACCCTCTCACCTCAGCTGTAGTTCCACCCTGAAGATGTCCAATCAGACTAACGATGAGCACCTGTCCTGGAGTAGAGCTTAAAAACGTCTGAGCCACCATCAGAAGGCAGATGCTGTTGTATGAGTCGTAGTTTGTAAATGTTTATTAACTGTATTTTGTTTCAGTCTAGGGCTTATTTATTGCGTTTAAAACCTGGTTTCAGTGTTTGGCTGTTTTATGGTTGACTAAAAGTCTGCAAATGTCTCCGTTCTCCATGTTGTCTTTTGCTAGTGTCAGCACGTCGGCCGACAAGCTCCTAAGGCCTAAATGGAACTCCACGTATGGAGGACACAACGCAACCTGACGCATGGAGTATGAAAGTTACTGCATGACTAAAACCAAACGAATCTTAGGATGAGGACTGATAGTTCCATGTGTCATTGTACCATAATTACCATCTTTTTTCATTTCTCCTGTGTTCTTGCAGCTTACGGTAGCTGTGAAATGTGTGACCAAGGAGAGGAAGAGGAACACACTGGGACGACAGCAATGGCTCAACTTTGTCTTTCAGGTAAAAAAACAAATATTGCTGACTTTGTAAACCAGGGCCTTTTTCCGAGAGGTCAATTCACTTCTTGGTTTTCTTCTTACATTTTTACTAAAGCCCATGTGTTCTGACCTTGGTTGAAAAAAGTATTCCTTTCAACATTATTTTAATGACGACGCAAAACAGGTAAAATAACTTGATTGGTTTATAATATACAAGATATCGACACGTCTGAAGCAAACGCTGTCTAAGTCAGATCTGCTCTACCATATTAGAGGATTGTTAAGCTAAACTTGCAAGTGTTTGGCCCTCTGACCTCGATTCAGGTGTTGCGTTTCATTGTGTCTATGTCAATAATTATCATTCAACTAGGCTTTGTCTGATTTCAGATGTAGCCCTAGTGAAGCTGTAATGACGAGTCCAGTTCATTCTAAAGCTAATTTAAACTTCCAAATGTGCCTAAATGTTTTGCAGTGATTCATTTGCCTCTGTTTTATTACGTACATAACATGGGATTTGAGTTCAGAATGATGGAAATAATTGTCAGAACTGGTAAAGAAAATGCATCACACTTTAATATTCTTGGGTAAATGTAATTTTTATTTTGTTTGTGTCTAACAGACTTGTACTCTGTTTTCCAGGATGTAGTGACTTTGCTGATGTACCTTGTTTCTGTTTTAAAAACCAAAAAAAGTTTGAATTAATTTATTTTAATAGTATGCAATGTTTTCAATCAGACAAGGCATATGGGGGGAAAATGGAGGCTTTGTCCCACTCCTGTACACAACAAGCATGAAGAAGAATGTTTCAAATAAGTTGCCTGAGTGCAACAGCTCAATGAATAAAGTATTCTACTAGAACACACCTTTGCCAGAGTTTCTAAATCCACATCTTCATTACTTTTGTCGAGTTAAAATGAAGCAACCAATTCTCCAACCTCAGTACGGTCCAGTTACCTGACAAAGAGGCAGAACAAATATTAAGTACATACAGAAATAAAGCACTTTGAAAAGAAACATGTCATTCTTACGTCTATCTTAAAATAAGACTTCTGTCTACACGACAGACATTGCTATCAAAACAGAGACAATCTCTACACAGAGTTGAACATTGGTACTGATAAAACTGCGACAGCTCACCTCATGATCTCTGGAGACTTGTTAAATTTATTTTTTGCTACTATCTTTACAGGGTTGGGCAACTGGAGGCCTGCAGGCCGTATGCGGCACCCGCCCGCAACTCAATTTACAAACAATTATAACTATTAGTTTCCAAGCAAAAACTTGGTATAATATAAATGTGAATGCTTTAATATATTTAGCTATATGATTAGTTCCATATATAGTTAATCCTCAAAGTTGCCAATCTAAAAGGTGTGAAATGATTCAAAACTTCTAAGTCAATAAACAATCACATTTCTCCAAGTGTAACATTCTTAATATGTTTAGTTGGAAAAGAGCAAAGAAATCGTTGTGCTTTCTTCTACATATATCAACAATGAGTTGGATTCTGCTAAGTGTTGATAACTTCCGTGTCTAGCATGTTTGCATCAGTCTCCAAATGTGCAGTGAAAACGTGTTACGCAGTAACACGTGTAGACGTGAACACTTGGGTAGAAGCCAACATCACGTGCGGAGAGAAAAGTGTTCAAAATGTGTTGATGATGAGAACTGAAGCGCAACTCACCAAATGTTTGTTCTCGCCGCTTGCTCAGACAGGCTCCATGCCGACATCCCCTGTAAAAAAAGCCGGAAGTGGAGGCTTCGATTGCAATTTCTAGAGAAGGGGGCGGACTGTACCAAGTGAGGATTTCTTCGCCAGAGTCCTGCAGGGGTGCAATTTTGAAAACTCATGTAATTTCTATTTTACAGACATGAACTCACAACCACAAATGCCACCATTTTGAATAAAAAGTCATTAAAACACATCGACAAAAATTGAAAATGTAAATAGGTTTAATTGAATAATCAAATGAACAAACATTGCATTTATTAATAAATACTGTGATTGTATTTAATAATTTAGATCATTTATTTGTGTTGGTAGTATTTAAGCATTTATTCAATAGTGCACTCTATTAAATAAAGAAAAAATGTTTAAATATTGAATTTACTTAACCAGAGATGGAATCATCTCTTCATCCCCCTCTTGTGTTGGTGGCAGGACAGGACACTCAGGACAGGGATTTTTCCTCTCGGAAACCAGGCAAATGTGACATCTGACATTGCTTCAAAGCCAGCAATAATAATAATAATAATAATAATAATAATAATAATAATAATAATAATAATAATAATAATAATAATAATAATAATAATAATAATATAATAATAATAATAATAATAATAATAATAATAATTTTACAGTTGCTCAAAGAAACTTTACAGAGGACAGGGTTTTTACCCTTGGCAAATTGTTCTCCGTTCCCCAGAAACTGAGAGCATCATGCAGGACTGTTTTCTCACTGACAGACTGAGATTTCAATACTGCCGTCAAACTGAGAGATTCTTCCACCAACATACAGAAGTACGCTGAATGTGTGACTGGGCACATACGCACCTGTGTTGACAACATTGAGCCCACCATACAAGTACAGAAATGAACCCTGGATGAACAATCAGGTACATTGTGCTCTTGCATTTAAATCTGACAAGGAGGCTGAGTACAAAGCAGCAAAGTACCTTGTGAGAAAGACCATCCAGAAGGCAAAACAGCAGTACAGACAGACACTGGGTGGCATCTAGTCTGCTGCTGATACCGGGCACATGTGGCTGCAACACATCATGTAATTTCAGAGCATCACTGCAGACATCTCCAACTCCACCATCACCCTACCCCTACCTGAAGCACTCAACCATTTCCTCTACCTCCAGCAGCAGAACTCAGAGTCCACCTGCACTCAAGGATCGCTGATAATCTGTGGAATTGCATTGGAGAGAGAGAGCAGCTTTAAATCACGGATGACCTCACCGGAAAGCTGAACACCACCCAGCTGTACTTTCTGAGGAGGCTGTGGAAATGCCTTGAAAAAGACCCTCGACAACGTCTACAGCTGCATCGCTGAGTGCATGTTGACCAGCTGTATCACTGCGGTACAGGATCATCACTGCAATGGACCGCAGGTGCCTGGAGAAAACATAACACACGGCAACTGGGCAGTATATACTGTCATACAATGTGAACTGCTTTTGCACATCTGATATTTTTTGCAGGGGTGTTTCTTCTTGTACATATTTATATACACTATTTATTCTGTATTCTTGGCATTCCGAGTGGACAGCAAAGCACAAACAAATGTTTGAATCATTACCTTGTAAATTGGACATTTAATGAGCCTTGAGCATGACATGCTGCAAAATAAGCTCTTCATGCCCCCTCTCGTGTTGATGGAAGAGCATGCCATTTAGTTTTAACTTTTATTTCACAGATATGACCTTACAACCACAAATGACAAAATAAACAAGTCATAAAAAACACATCGATAGAAACACATTTGTTTGTGTACTTAAACTGATATTTTAATTTATTGAATAAATGTTTTGTATTAATTGCCTGAATTACCTTTTATTTTAATAATTAAGATTTAATATTTATTTTAATGACTAATTCAATAATCACATTTCTATTACATTAAAAAAACTGATTCAATATTAAAGGTACATTCAATTCTCAAGGTCCAAACACTTTAAAGCTGCAAACTCTTTACCGCAGAAATATTCTGCAAGAACTTTTACTTCACATAACTAAATTCTCAACTCAAGATTTTAATTCTTTTATTTTATTAATTTAATTGATAAAATAAGTATATCAATATTTAATAATGTATTAAATCGTAAAGTTTCTATTTCATTATAAAAATGTGATGAAGTATTGACTTTACTTTTATTTTGAAAGGTGCAAACACTTAATGGTATTATCGGAAGTCTAATGCTGCAAACTCTTCACAGCAAATATAAAGATTTACGTGTAAAGTTTGACTTTTGAGAATGAGTGTCCGTCTCTGGCTGAAATCAATAAAGAGCAAAATAAGAGGTGTGTATGTGTGTGAGTCACTCCCTGGTAAAGACGGATGAAGTGTGGCGGAGGGTAGACGAGGTCCAGGGGTCCGCACATCGTGTCCCCTGTAAAGCAAGATGGTGGAAAAAGGGTCAGAAGGAAGTTTTGATAATAAATAGCATAGAAAAGTAATACAGAGAATGTTTGGTCAAGTGTAGGGTAAGACGTAGGACGTGTCGGGTAATACATTAAATTCAAGTATTTGAAGCTTGTTGGAGCAGGAAATATTATCCCATTTTTGGTTGATTCAGGAGCACCACTCAATCGTGAAAACAACCAAATTCCTAATACCCCACATACCATGGTGGACGTTATGTTGATTTGTCCAGAGGTGCAGGGACTGGAAATTCTCCACGCCATTACGCTGCTCAAACATGTTTTTTGTTGCCTTCTCAACACCTTATAGATATATTGGATGGTGATTTGATGTTCAACCCCTGAGGGTCTTCTGGTGATTTGCTGCAGCAACCTGATGAATTTTGCACTGTACAACACTGATAATTTGCTTTACATCTTTCAGTGGAAAATGAATTGGTGCATCAATATACCTAACAGAAACTCAAAAGAAACGGTTTGATGTTCCCACATCTGATCCACACATATCTATAAGAATCACACCTCAAGATTTTGAAATGTGAAAGACCTCTTTACCAACAGAGCTCGAGCTCGGCTGTCAGATGACATCATGCAACCCAGTAGACGTCTCTTAGCCGGCTAGATTGCTTTGGATAAACAGTACATAAGCAGGATTAGGGTAAACGATATATACTTAACTGAACCTTAAACTTGTTGGAGGCCGTGCTCCATAGTTGCTGTCTTCCATCCCTGTACCCACGGAGGTTTTGCTGGCATAGCTGTGTAAGTCCATTAAGTCGGTGGTGGTCGTTTTTTCTGACCAGCCTTTCCTTTTATCGTCCTTCAACATGTCTGCTGGTCTTATACAACCTATAATGAGGGAATATAAAGAAAATTAAAAGTCACAGTGTTGCTGGCTTCGATTCCACGCAAATAATAAAAAAACTAAATACAGAGTCAAAGTTGTAGCTAAATGGCGCTAGCATAGCTCGATCACGAGCTGTCCAGCATGAACCGCCGACGGCGCTACATAGATAGCATCCTAGTTGGAAAAGCACATTTTATATGAACCCGTTAGAAGTGCTATCTAAACATATATTTTGCCATCGGCGTGTGCTCCTCTCACCACAAACTTAACATGAGTGTCCATTTAACATATGACACACAGTACTCTCACCTCTAATGGGGAATTATAAAGAAACAAAACACAGTTTCGCTGGCCTCAAGTCCAATGTAGTAGAGAACGGGTGGCAAGCATCTGTTGCCATCTGCTGGACAAACCAGGAAGGTCTGCACCATCAAAACAAGCCTGCAAGGCCAAAATAATGAAACTTTAATGTTATTACATTAAAACATATTTCAAGCGTTGACTGAATACTGTCATAAAAGCTAACACACTCCCATGTAGTAAACAACTATTGACCATTCAAAATGTAGCAGAATTATAGACAATGTCAGGGAAATGTTCTTTCCTAGGTGAATAAGACAAAAACATCAAAGATACAAGATGTAATAAAAGGTTAGTGGTTTGAGTAGGTATCAGGGGCAAATGTGTTCGCAGGCATCTGTGACTTCCGTGTCATAAACAAAGTGCAAGGCAAGAGACCCCACTTCCTCTCATCAGCCACTTCTGAAAAATGATCTGAAAATGAAGAAAGCATGACTTTTCTATCTTTCGTTTGTGGTAGTTCAAAAATATTCTTAATAAATCACAGCTAAATCCATTTAAGAGGACACCTGTCAATCCTGTACAAGGAGTGAGTCCAAAACAAGCATTCTTTTTATGAACTGGCTTTATTCAGAGCTTTTTTTGTAAAATAGTTTTAGCAAACAATTTTTTTAAGAGTGGTAGCTCCAGAATTTGAAAGCATGGGTTGGAATGTATACTTCAAATAAATCAATGAGTCTGTATGCTTTTTGGTTTCAAAAAAGGTATAGAATATAATTATCTGCCATCCAACTGGTACAACCTTAACAAACAAAGCACTATACACTAACCAAAAAAACAAACAAACAAACATGCAACTTCAGTGATGGTGATGACATTGGCCTTGTGTCAAAGACTTCCTTCCCCCTTTTAGGTTAAAACATTTACTGTTTTTACAAAATCCTTTTTTCATTGTGGTTAAAACGGAAGGAAGAAAAGTGAGGACAAATTGACAAACGTTTAAACAGGATAAAACCTGGTTAATAGGGAAGTCATATTGCAAGGAAGCAAATTTACAGTCAAATTAAGTGGTTCTGGTGAACCACAGCATGACAACATCAATCATCATATTGTCTTTCCAAAGCAGATAAGTCACACAATGCAACTCAGGAAGGAGTGTCACTTATGAACGAGATAGAGAAAGGAATACTCAGATTTGTGTAGAGGGATCAGAAGGCACAATGTTCCTTTTGGGATCCATTTACTGGGAGGCCACATGGTTTACTTTACAAACAAAATATCTATATCTTTGAAATCACCACAATCCTTGTTTTCATTCTACAAGCTGCATGTTTTCAGATAGATTAGTTGGCCTGAGATCGAGGGCAAAGCAGTGAGGAGCAAAAAGTCAGGACCAAGGGGGTCCAATATCCACAGAGGGTTGAAAGACTTGTAGACAAGTTATTCCTCCTTAAAACTCTAGGGTCATATTAACATATCCCATAACTTAGGCTCAACAATGACTGTAAGTAGGTCCAATATTGATGCACGTGGTTGATTAACAAAACTCTACACAGATGTCAATGTGTTAAGAGGAAAAAAAAACTTCATAAGTCTTTCCTTTTTTGAAATTACCCAATAGGCCATTTGCTTATTGCGCAACTGGAACTTTTTGACGTGAAAGAGTTTGAAAACAAAAGGATAAAAGTAGAGGCTGTGTCAAAAGATAATACAACGGTATTGATAAGAAATTAACTTTCACAAAGACGATTATAATGTCCACCAGCCTTGTCCTTTTTGAACATTGGTGCTGGAAGATGGTTCCAGATTGAATGTCTGTGTCTTCTCTCCTGTGGTGTTCTGTTTCATCTATCCAGCCAATTCTTCAATTATTGGACAACTCTTTGGATAACCACTCAAGTCCTTCATACAGCCCAGTGCCCTGGGTGGCGCATGTTGACTCAACGTTCCACTGTGGGGTCAGAGATTATGTTGGCAAATTTTATTTAGAATATTAATGCAGATCAATGTGTGCCTACAGATTTGAATATTACTGCATGTATAAAGATAATATTTTTTCCATGTGACTTACAGTTCTGTTGCGGAGAGTAAGTAGCCCGAGTTTGTCTGTGAGTTCGGAAACTGGCAAGGCATTGGGGAGGTCTTGTTTATTAGCAAACACCAGCAAAACAGCATCTTTCAATTCATCCTCCAGCAACTGCAAATGAAAAGATTAGAATTGACATGTTATTTTAGAGCCAAAACAATAAAAT
Source organism: Colistium nudipinnis (assembly GCA_016785305.1). Classification (NCBI taxonomy): domain Eukaryota; kingdom Metazoa; phylum Chordata; class Actinopteri; order Pleuronectiformes; family Rhombosoleidae; genus Colistium; species Colistium nudipinnis. Next base: position 3,702,853 of record JAFBJU010001010.1, on the reverse strand, counting down.
GGTCAAACAAAAAAGGGACTGGCCATTTATAGGTGATGTTGTGATCAAAACATTTTAGTAGTGGCTTTATTAAGCACTGACTTAACCTGGTCATTTGTTATATGTCTTGTTTTGTAAACAAGACAAGAACACAAAAGACGGGACTACAAATGTGAGTATTTCCCAAGGTAGTAGTAGCAGCTACATACTAAACAAATGTGATGCAACACCTGAAAAACCAACACAGTGAGTGTACACAGACTTCACTGAAGCAGTACACACTGGAGAAACTCTTCGAAGGAGAGACATTTCTTCTTATTATAATAATTTTAATTCTAAAGACACATTAAGTCCGTTAAATTCGTTATTTATTCCCCCCCCCCCACACAGAACATCTAGGGAAATATTTGAGGTAATAAAACAAAGATTGTTTCAGCATACAACTGAAAACCTGACCCTGCAGGGTGAACAGAAGATAATATTTGTTCTGCTTTTACTGAACATAGTGCCATGGATCATTGGATTGCTGATACCATTAATAGATTACTATCCCCACTAAGTTCAACATAATAAATACATACCATCTTCGAGAGCTCCTCTGCAGATTCTGACACTCTTTCTCTGTCATTACTGTCTACTACAAAGATGAGGCCCTAGATGGAGAAAAGTGGTGCAGTGGTTAGACACTTTTTTAGCTATTAAATTAATGTGCAGGTGCCAACACCCTGGCGAAAGTAAGATTACAAAGATTCTAATTAGTGTAATGAGATTCAGAGTGCTTGCAAATCAAACACTGGTTTTGCAAGGAAAAAAAGGGAAATGAATATTCTAAACGTGGACATGGTGTATGCTGGTAAACATTACCTGTGTGTTCTGGAAGTAATGTCTCCATAGAGGTCGGATCTTGTCCTGGCCACCGACATCCCAGACAGTGAAACTGATATTTTTATACTCTACTGTCTCCACATTGAAACCTTTGTAGGGGAGAGACATGGTAAATATATTCACAATATACATGAATAGCGGGGTACACATGACATAAAAAAAACTAATGGTAAACAATGCTTACCAATGGTTGGGATGGTTGTTACAATTTCTCCAAGTTTCAGTTTGTACAAGATAGTTGTTTTTCCAGCAGCATCCAGTCCAACTACAGGAAAGTGAAGTGTCGTTAAACAAACATTTGTTTCAGGATGACAATACGTTGCGTTTCCTAGAGGTCTAATCATGATATAGCATTGGACATATGTGACCTGATAAAGCCAATACAGTACTATACTGGGCCATTTGCATTGATTGTTGCGAACTACATATCACTCCCTTACTGATAGGATGACAGTCAGCCATTTACTGTCATATGGAACTAATTACACAATACCTACTTATCCAAAGTAGAGAGCACACACTGCTTTGACAATTCACTGTCCAACCATGGTCAATTAATAAAACCTAGAGTTATAAGCTATCCAAAAATTACATTAGAGCTGCTTTTAACACTCAAATATTGGGCGAATAACAACTAGCGACACCGGACAGTCCTCAACTTAACTAAATATGTCTTAACTGTCAAACTTCGATTAGAAAATACTTTTTTTCTTCTTCTTCTTCGTGTGAATTTTAGACTTACCTCACAGAGAAATTCGATAAAGAACAATAAAGAACAGAAAAGAAAGCCCGGCGAGAACTAGCAAACTACTCTGGTCTGGTTCCGGCTAAAGCTAAACATCGAGCCGCTGACGAAGGCTAGCAAAAGACGGCTTTTTCACTTACCCATCAGAATCCTCATCTGTCTTTTGCCAAACAGGCGGCCGAAGATGGACGAGATGGTGAGGCCCATACCTGCAGAGGAGGAGCGGTTCTAAAGGGGGGAAGAAGCGGTTTTAACCCAGGCAGGGGCGAGGAGCGTCGGTCTCACACGGTCCCTACAGTCGCTCTGATTCACTCCTACTGCCACGTCCGGGCCAACGTGGAAGCCTCGACGTCATCACTTCGAATTAACTTTATCGACACACACGCGCAGTGACAGTGACAGTGGTACATACGGGCCCTTTGTTTTGGGTTTTTCTTTCAACCTCAAACTTCTCTATACGTCACACGGTGTATTAGGATCCTGTAAAGGACATCATTTCAACACGACGTAAAAAAAACAAACACTTTTTTGATGTTTTTTTTAAACCACTTGTATTTATTACACGTCATCACATGCAGAACCTATTCCTACCCACTGGGTGCCGCTGTAACACAAACCTTGCTCGGCCCATAGACTTCATACATGAGGAGCTGGGCTGTGTGTACCTGACAACATGAGGGCCTGAGCCTGAAGTCAGGAGTCGCCCTGAAGGTGTTGAGGATCAATGCAACATGCTATTCATTATGAATACATTCTTTGGACAGCAAGTATTAAACATTAAGCCTGGCAGCAGGAAAATGAAATCATCTACAGCTATCATTTCAATAGGAAAGTTTGTGGCAAAAGCGAGGGGGAAATTATACAAATATTCCAGGTGAAAATTCCACATATTTCCTGTTTTCCTTGATTGTTATCACTTCTTGAAAAACGTGCCGAGATGAGAAATATATACCTGAGTTTTTGGGGATTCCCATGTGAAAGAAATGCAGTCACAATAGTGAATCGACGGCGCAACTCACACACAAGAAAGCACACAAAGCGGGTGGAGTCAAAGTGTCACAGCAGCACCTGACAAGGTGCAGACTTTTATAAGAGTGTGCAAAGACAGCAAACATTTTCTCACAGGTCTCTCATGGAGAATGGTGTGGATTTTTGATAGACTACTAGCTGTGTATTTAAAATGGAGCTCAATGGTACACTGAGTGCAGATCAGGTAAGCGTTAAACGTGATTCTTTACTGTATTAACAAAATAATGATTATATATTATGGATAAAATAAAAACTGCCTTTTTGCATGGGAATCTGTAGGAGGGAGAACGTTCCATATATATCTGACAACATGGTTGCAATTATGTTTTTCAGATTGATGTTCTAACTACAGTGTACTTAGTGTCACTTACTCCCAGGTAAAGTGCTTTCTCATATGTTTAAAGTTTTATATTGAAATTACCATAGCAGAAATAATTAAACATTGGGCCATTGTATAAAATCTGCCAAACCAGTAGGGCAACAAGAGGCAGGTTAAACGTCTGCTCAAATTCCTCCTAGATTATATTCTGTTGCTTATTTGTTCACTGGAAAACACACTGAACACAATCACCCAGTTGTGGTTGGTTTATGAATCTTTGACTTTCTTTCTTCTGCTAGCTGAAAAGCAAAAACAGAGGACACAAAATGTGTAACCGCTGTGCCATCAGTTATTTTTTTAGAGAGCCAAGAGGAGAGTTAAGATAAAATGTGGATGTCATTTTATGATCTTTTTATGCCAGGTTCACATGTGTATGAGTCACCAAACTGTCTAATAAACATATCCTTCACTAAGGGTTAGCACTGATTTGGTCCACACGAGTTTGCAACCTGATGTTCCTTGTTGATTTCAAGCTTTATTCACGATAAAGATTCTGACTAAATGTAATGTGTGTTATGTGTAATGCTGATAATTCGATCATCTGATTACCTGCAGTGTCATTGGAAGTGTTTCTATCCTGGTAGTTTCCATGGTGAGATGGAAGCATCTAAAACAACAGGTGAGTCAAGTTGTTTGTAATTTGCGTGCTTGTGTGTCTGTATTCTTGTGTCAGTTGTAAGTGGAATTTGCTTTCATATTTCTGTATTTTTTGGCTATTGCTATATAATGTAATGTTTTCATTTTCTGATAGTTTATTGGTTTGCCTGTTGCTTTGCTCTTTACCACCGCCGGGGCATTTTTTGCACAGACTATCTCTGCACTCAGTTGATAAAAGGGCTGCTGAAAATATATTGATTTCTCTGTGTTTGTGTGCAGGTGCACCTCCTCGTCCAGCTGGCCCTGGCAGACCTCCTGGCTGCTCTGATCCTGATGTCCACCAGTGTCATGAACAAAGTTGGAACCGACAGCAGTGTAACCATCTGCCAGTACCTCCTACCACTGTCACTGGTGAGAAGCAGTTACCCTCACGGCGTTACACCAGGATCCTTCCCTTACAAATAAATGGTTTCATTTTCTGGAAGGGGAAGTACATTTGCTTAAGCACTGGCCCGAAAGTTGACAGAGGTGCAGAGCAGGAAAGAGGATTGACTTGATAACATCCACTTGAAAATTGGTACTTACCAGTTGAGGCACAAAAGAGAGAGCAAAGGATGACCTAAGGGAAAACAGTCCCTGAGTCACTTTCTTGTCGTCAGTCTAGCAGTAAAATATGTCAAACTCTTGTGCACTTTATAGTACATCTATAAAGTTATGTCGTGAGTGGTTTCGACAGGTCTTCTCTTCAGTTATGTCATCAATATTCATCAATGTCCTAGTCTATAAAAGTTTAGCTCAACTATAGATCATATTTAGAGCATTGTTGCTATATATACACAAATTCAATAATTGGTGTAAACCATATTCAAATTCATATAGAAGAGACAATAAGTACAGTTTAGGACAGTACAATTTGATTCAAAGCAAAATTCTTCGTCCATTTATTTTACATACTCGATCTTAAAATCATGTTTTCAAATCTCACCACTCTTACTTTATTAAATTGTTTGTCTTGGTAGTTGAAGAGAAAAAACACAGAACAAACTATCCCAAGTAAAGTAAAACTGCTTTTTACAAGCAATTCCTAATCTACATAAAATGAAACTCGATCATAAAAATGTCCTCAAAGACACTCGTAAAGAATGACCCCATAAAGTCAAAGAGCAAATGCGAAACTTGGTGGGAGTAACGTAATCTCTCCCTCTGCTGGCAACAAACCGTGAATGACACCTCTTCACGCAAACAGGTTTTTAGACAAATTTGTATCTTTGCATAGATTTATTGATTTATTATTTATGTCTTTATCTGTTGACTCTCCAGACATTTTATTTTATTTCATTTCTGCTGGTGGTGGTTTACGCGTGGAAGTCAAAAAACGCAATCCAAGGATGGAGAGCGAGACCAGCTGAGGATGACTGTGGACAGGTGAGCCTTCAACTCCATTTGTACATTATAATTAGCCAGAAGACAATAACAAGGGATTTAATAGTTTCTTTCTCGCTATCTGTGTTGGTTTACAGAGTCTGTACAGGAGGAAAATAGCAGCTAGATCTTTATATGCAATTGTGTGGTGAGTGTTGGTAGTGTGGTGGTTTTGTAATTCACTCATTAAACTACCTTTCTAAGTGGACTCCCTGGCAAACGCAATTGAATTCTGTCTCCCTCTCTGTATTTGATATCCCAGGTTGATCCCCATAGTGATATACTTAGCATATGCGCTCACTCCCTTCATAAAAGCATCTATGCTGACTCCAGTCACCGACAGGTCCATGATTATACGTAATGAAAGCAAATACTGCACCAGGTGAGCACACAAACTTCTTTCAAAGTCATTTGTTTGAATAAGGGAAATATTTTGTGTTGTTAATTTATGGTTTTTTTTCCTCAGTTGTATTTTGTTCTTGCACGTGTGGAAGGACTCTTGTTCGGAAGCTGTGAGTATAAAATGCTCGCATGACAAGCCTTTTATATACTTACATTATCAAGTCATTCTTGTATACATTTTGTATTTGCACGGTTTTAGTCTTTCTCTGATTGATGGTGTTGAACATTGAATGTTTTTTTTTTGCACCTGGTTATATTTTACTGTTGAAGGAAATATTTGGCAGCTTCTAGTAATGAATAATGAGTATTTTCTTTTCTTACCAGGAGAAAATCCACGACACCTTCATCAGAATTTATCTATTCCTTGTGGTGATACCAGTGACGCTGTGTTGCTCTGTAAGCCATGAGCACAGATATACAATTAGAATTCATAAAAGTACACTATTTTGGTGAACATATTCACGTGTGTAAGCAAGCTTTGTTTTTTTTCCGTCTAGGTCATTTACAATAAGGTTAGTAAATGGTATGAGAGACATCAGCATCAGGATCTTTTTCCGGTGGAAGGAGACGGACGTTCAAGAAAGAGATTTAAAACAGTATTTTCGACAGCCAGAAATATGGTGGTGGTCATTTTATTCTGTTGGGCACCAGGTACGCAAACAAAGACACACATACGTGTGCACTTATTTTTAACAAACATTGAAATGCATTCGTTCCAACATCAGACTGATTTAATATGCTTCGTTCTGCAACAGCTCTTGTCCTCATTTTGCTGTCTACAATCACGATATGGACAAATGTTCAGCAGCGCAGCCTATTTGGCCTATATGTGATTCAGGTACATCTTTAAAGAACAAGCGCTCCTAACAAATAATTGCATCATTCCAATGATTATCAATGCCATTGTACTCTTCCTGTTTATTCTAGGCGGCCAGCGTTTCCCTGCAAGGTTTCCTGAACAGTGTGGTTTATGCCTGGAGACGACCAAATTTCACAGAGGCCATTTTTGGGGAGAACACCCCCCTGGTGGCATATGACCACCATGCCTTCTTTGATGAATCGATGAGGAGCTCTACCTGAGTGTTAAATCTTAACTTCATACGCTTCATGAAAACATGGACTGAAACTGAAACACTAAAATGCTCAAATTCACAGACTGAAGAGGAGAGGAAATGAAAGGACTATTTAAACAAGTGATGACTGATGTTGTCTTTCTTTATTGCAACTGTTGAAATTGTAATAAACAAAGTCAAAGTTGCTTAATATGTTTGTATTAATAGGGACAAAAGGGAATTTGTATTTATATGCACGGTTTTATCAAATATGTAAAATATGAATAATAAGAATAATGGAACTGTTTGTTTTTGTTCATATATACTAACTTGTTGAATAGTTCCTCAGTACACTGCAATATTTCAGACGCACCTTTGTCACATGTCCCCTGTGATAACACACATTTCACTCGCAGGAGCAGACATGTGTTGGAACAGTGAAAAATGCTGATTTGTTGCTGAGTTCTGCCTTGCAATGCCATATGTGAAATCACATCTCTTAACTTACCTCATAAAAACAACATGTGGTTGTGCAACTGATGTAAATGTAATGTACCGTATATATGTATATGATGAAACAGCACAGGCACAATGATCAGGACACCGTTATGTTACAGTATTTAAAAGGCCCTGACAACTCTTTCTTCTTCAATCTCTTCAATCTCAATCAATTTTTGACAAACTGCAGGTCAGCCTTTTTTTTTACGCATTAACAGTAATCAGTAGACTCACTACTCAGATTTGATCCATACAATTAAACATAAGGTTTATATTGGCACAATCTGCATGTAGAGTAAATTTCCAAGACGCTGTGTTTCCAGCTTTATTGAAAAAAAAAGTCCTTACGTGCTTTTTGTTTTGCTGGATTTATTTATGTTGGGACATTAAGAGTGACTTGTAGGATTTTGGACTTCTTTCTTTCTCTTTTCATAAAAATGTTTACGCTATGCCTAACCACATTTTCTTGTGTTAAATAAATATCGGAACTGTCTGAGTTCTGCCTCAGGTCGTCTCTCCTACGTTGGTGCAGCATAAGGACAGATTTAAGGTAACTATTTAAAACATGTATATCTTTTTATATTTAAATATGAACTCATGAACAACAGACTCTTTTGTCAGATAATGGTTTGAGCAATAATTACACATCTTGTTATCTAAAAAATACAGCCTGCATCACTTGCACCTAGTTATCCAATTTTCAGTGTCTTTGAAAATACATTATTTGATATATGCCTGAGATATGCTGTCTAATTATAGTTTAAAAGAAAATACTGGGCACCACAGTGATATAAAATAGCAGTTTATAGTTATAAATATATTTCTCTGTATCATATTATTGACCAAATTTGTATTCTGGCAGACAGTGGCTGACCAGAGTAGATCATATATTCCATAGTTTTCCTCCTTAAACCTAATTCAAATATGACAGGGGGTCACAGGCAAAAGCCATTGTCTTTACACATTGTTTCTCCACTAATTATTTGCCCAGGGAACACTGACCATAAAGCTGTGCCTGTGTGACAAATGGAGAGGTAATACATACCTTTTCAAAACAAGCTGGTGGATACAATGATTCAAAAGATTTGAATTCCTGGGTCTTCCTCCTCCTTCTTCCTCTAATTGTGCGAGTTTGTGGCACTGATTTGAGACTGATCAGAAGTCCATGGACAAGGATCTTTGCTGGGCCATTTCACAGTTCCCTCTTCGGCCTCCTGATCTGCGCACATACACATCGTATCTTCCATCCTCCTCCTCTTCATCCTCCTCCATCACCCTGTCCTGCGGCTCCAGTTCTCGATCCTCCGCACAGTGATGGCCCTGCATTCGGCACGGTTTCATACTGGGCCAGCTCTTCTTACGCAGACCGCTGTTCAAGTCCCTGAAGGGAGGCAAGGTGCTCTGGAAGTCCCCTCTGAAAGGGGGCAGCTCCAGGGACCCCCTCCCCAGGCCATGTGCACCCGGACCGGCTTTGAGGGAGTTGACAGAGGCCTGAGAGCCACAGTGATGTTCGTGTACGCAGCGAGAGCCTGATGAGGACCTCCTTAGCGCCTGCAGGGACTGGAGTTCCTCTGATAACTCCCCAAGGTCACCAGACATTTCCTGAAATAAATAATATCACATTTGCAATAAAAAAAAATAAAAAAAAACATTGACTGACCATGGACCAGGTAATAATCTGTCAAAGTAATTCCCTTACTCTGTCTCTGAGAGTAAACAGTTCATAATGAGGTGGGTCAAACACCTCCTGGCAGTCACCCATTTGAAACAGATTCTTGCGCACCAACACCTTTAAAATATGACCAAACACAATAAGTGAACTATCGCATTCTACACCATTACTCTGAGGAATGATTGTGACTGGATTACCTTTTTTCGTGGCTGTTTGACTTGCACTAGGATGGAGACAATAAGTAGCAGCAGCACCACTCCCGTAGAAACACAGATTACTGTCCCATGGGTTTTTGTAATCTGGTTAAACAGACCTTTATTCTTTTTCTCTGGATGACAGAGATGAAGAGAGTGAGAGAGGGTTATGAGATATGATGGCCGTTCTGAAGAATTTAGGGTACATCAGTCATTTACTCATTGCCATTCCCGTCATGACAGTCTGTATCTTTGGTTGTCAGGAACAATTCAGAGTCAAAGTAGTGATGAACATTCATCCCAATCAACTGAGAGGCCCAAGAACCAGGTTTCAGTCCAAAAGGTCACAGGGGTCTTTAAGCTAAAAAGGAGTCAAGGATTAGGCACATTTTTGGAAGTGTCCAACACTGACCAAGATTTACCAGAGGATCAAGGAGAAAGATTACGTGTGAGACTTGCTGGGGTATTTGGCAAAAAAAGATCCTCGTTGACATCATGAAATAAGGCACAGCAGTATTTTAAGGGAAGAATTACAAGCTTTCGCACAACTAGAATACCTTTGCAGTTGCTTTCATCCCAAGGAAAGACACAGTTTTGTACGCCGTTGCACACCAGAGAAGTGTTGATGCACATGTTGCTGTGGCAAAAGAATGCACTGCTCACACAGGGAGCTGTAACACAGACAACGGGGTATCAGCAAGTGATGCAGGGTAGCAGACAAAGCAACCAAAGACATTAGTCGCTAAAATGATCTTCTCAATCTGAATGCATGTTCTATGACTTCCATTGTAATCTAAACCTGCATTTTGGATTGCAACCCACAAGACAGTGCGAGACAGATCTGTATGCCATCATACATCTCAGCCATGTTTTGTTCTTGCCCTCACAGCTGCAGAAATGAACCAAAGGGAACATTGGTAAAAAAATGGGGAATGATAGAGGAAACTCACGGTCTGCAAATGAAGTAAATAGCATCCGGAAACGGCTGAGACGGCTCGTCTCATCAGCCCACATCCTCACTACTCCCACACCAGTGTCCAGCATGATGTCATTAGCTACTGTGCTGCAAAACTTAGCCTGCAGGAAACCACACATCATTTTCTGTCATAGTTTCGGATGTGTAGTCTCATTGAGGCCAAGGTCTGTAGAACAGTTGCTTTGGATTGATGATTGAAATGGTTTATTCAAAAAGGAGCCCATGCGACAAGACGAGAGAGGATATGAGGGGAAATGTGCGAGAAAAAATTCACAAACATTCCCAAACAATTTTGTATTACAATGGTGTAATAGTGTATATTGGTTCATTATTACCTTTAGATCCTCAATGGCATTACTGCCATCATAAACAGCCACAAAGTTCTTCTTGCACTCATTGGAGTTTTCCATCTGGTATTCCAAGAATCGTAAATAAATCTGGAATAAGAAAGGATGTTAACATTTTTTTCCTTCATGCAGCTGGAAAATAGATGGCCATGTTTCCATTAAACTACATTTTCACATATGTCAAGCTGTGGATGTTTGTAGGTTATTATGATGCTAAGTCGAAATCCACATTAGATTTAGAATTGCGCATCGTCCCACACAAACTTGCACATGCAAACACACAAGTCGGGGGAAATTTGACCTCTGCATTTGACCCATCTGTGGCGCATGCAAGGCCACAGAGCAGTGGACAGCTGAGAGCGTCTGGGGAGCAGATGGGGTTAGTGCCTTGCTCAAGGGCATTAGAGGTGGCGTCCCTTTTGTTAGTGGCGGGGGTTCGTGCATCCTTCCAGAGTGAGACCGCCTCGACTGGGCCTCGAACCAGCAACCCTATGGTCCGATGCCTGTCTCCCTCACCAATAGGCCACCTCTCTCCCCATGTATTGTCTTTATGATTATGTAAAGGACATGGAACACCACAACCATTACAACAGATGCCGAAGGGATCAAGAGGTATGAAGGATGCAAAATGCACTGCAAGCTGTGGACTCATCTTTTTCAACATCTGTGTTGTCATTTTATTGCCGGGGACAAGCCTTATTATGCATTCATCTGACAATTGATTGAGCAATACCAATCTTGAAACGGATTTTTTTTTTATTATTATTAAACAGTGAAAAGCCTAAAATTGCATGTGGCTTACTGAAACTGGAAGTGATTATAGGAGATCATTAAAGCTCATAAGAGCATACTACATCAGACCACATACCCTGTTGTTTGTCGGAGCTCGTATAGTCCAGATGCAGTCCACTGGCTGCTCTGGCTTCACTTTGTGCTCCTCCTCCACCTGACTGGACCGAATCATTCCATCAGCGCCAGACAGCTCAAACTGACAATCTGACAGGGGTAGAAAGAAAGTGCACTGGATTATTGGGGGTGTTGTCGTTGTTGGTAAAAACTGCCTGGAATGATTAGAGTAGGTTAACAGCTACACTACCTGGAATTGGGTTTAAAAGTCCTCCCACATGCAGATGAAATTCAGGGTCTTTGGGGGAAATCACAGACATCACACTGTGAGGGCCACCATCATTCAGAATGCAGGTATTTGACCATTTGACTTACAACAGAAACAGTTGACTAAAACATTATACAGCCAAATGAGATGAACATTCAGAAAGAATCAGTAAGGCTTAGTGAGAAGACTGCTTACAGGGATTTTTAAAAAAAACTCCCGCTGGGTTTGAATCACCTGCAGTAAAGCTATACTGGACCTTGAAGCCAAGCCCCTCCAGTTCTTCATCGCTGAAGAAGCGGATCCACATGAAGCGTCCACGGGAGAGGATGAGTCCAGGACTGGCTGTGCCACAGAAGCGATTGATGAGTGGCGAGAAGCTGAAGGGACCATCCCGCACCTCGATGTGGTCAAAACGACACTCAAATGACGCCTCGACGTGGAATTTGTCCTCAAACATCAACTCTATTCTCTGGCGGGGCAGGGCTGAGGGAGGCATGGCGGTCCATTACTTCCACAGAGATAATGCCTTACCACAGAATGGTGGAAAAAGTACCTGCGAATTTCAGGTTTCTCTCTTTCTTGACGATTTTTGGTATAAAGTAAAACTATTAGACCCGGATGTTTCATTTTTACTTTCATACATAGTATTAGAATTAGAACATATTTTTGTGAGCTTCGTTTTCTGAGCTCCATTAACAATTAAAGGGAGATCGATGACGACAGAGTTTGACATTACCGTTGGTATGCAACGTAACGAGGAATGCATTGTAACGAAAAGAAAGAGTCAACCTGCTTGCACTTTAATCACCACTGAGGGAAGAGTAAAGTGCACTGCACATAATACATTTGTCAGATATCGCCTTTGTTGTATTATTAGAGCATCTTTAAATATCTGGATTCATTGAAACTATCGTGTTTTACCGCCAACAAATTCTTATTATTTACCATGATAGCTCACAAAATAATCTGACCTAATGTCAGTATTATAATGCAATATTTACAGTATAATCAAATGGATATTCACTGGCAGCAGTGAAATGATCAAATTCAGCCATACATACCTTCCAGTACATAAAGGCACTCCTTGTTGGGAGGGTATGTATTTGGGTAGTTGGGGGAGCTGAAGCTGCCACCATCTATGTTTCGGATCCAGTTTCCACAGTGACGAGTGCGCTGCGGCCTTTGAGAGGGTGCAACTCCTTTGGCTTCCACAGCTCCATCTGCATGTGAAAATGAGACCAGCTGACTATAAATGTAAACTTCACGGTACAGAAAGTAACCTTAATGATCTATCAACAGGATTGATGCAACTGCGTCTTCACTAATCTTGGCTTAAATCAGTATGTGTCTCTTAAATGAAAGCTCTCCTACCTTTGGGCTTATGTGCCAGAGCAGATCCCTCCTCAATGAACAGGAGAAATATCCAGACTGTAAAAGAAGCCCAGGGGGTGTGAGGCACAGGGGGGAAAATCAAGTATTGAAGGGAGGAGGACTATAGAGCTTAGCAGGATTTGTGTGTCTGCTTGTTCTGTTCTCTGAATCCCTTAATATATTTGTAAACACTAAATGTCATATCTTCTGCCATATTTGTTCCCGCGACATGAAATATGACCTAAATAGAGCATCTTGTGGCCTGAAGGCACGAGGCCAAATTTTTGCTTTGACTGTTCTCCAAAGTGGCAAGTGGACATGTTGGCATTTTGCGATATTGTTGTGAACGTCCGATGACAAACTGCATTAGAGCAGTCTAAACAGCTGTGGACATCAACAGGGTATTTACTCTATGTGATGTGATAGCATAAAAGGTTAAAAGAAACAACAACATTTAGGGTATTTTGCCACTCTTCATTAATAAAACATGATAACACATCAGGCTAAACATTGTTTTTTTTCCTTTTGGAATTTATTAGGCAGAAAATATCGAAATATTGTGATGCATTTCTATGACTTTTCAATCATTGCGTTTTTTTTTGTTTTTTTTTTTATATATAACTTCATCATAATTTTGCACACAAATCTCAAACATCAATTTTGTCAAACGTCAAATTCAACAATTTGCGAACAAATCGGGTTGTTAAACGGATGTCATTTGCAAAAGGGATGATCACAGATGAGGCAATCCCATCTCAGGCGACATGTCCGTCCCTTCTTCGGACACAGAATCAAACGCCACAAATCCAGCAGAGAAAGAATAATGTCACTCACCTACATGCATCCTCTCAGCTCAAATCCGTCCTCTGGCTTTTCGATCTCTTAAACTCACCAGCTCTGACTCCCTCACATCCCTCGGCCGTGGGCCGGATTAGCGCACGTTGGAACCACAGCTAGAACCCAAGATTTACAAAATGCCAACTTTCACCTTTTCCTCCAAATTGCATTGGTGATGACGAGACGGGACTCCGGTGTGATCAGGGTGGATAAATTCATGAAGAAGAGAAAGATGGAGCTCCTGCAGAGTCAGAAGTCTCCATCAGACTCTCCCTCTCATCTGTCAACAGATGAGCTGTCTGCGGCGGCTCCTGCTGCTGCTGCTTTTGAGATTGGGCTCAGTTGGCGCGAGCAAGGGGACACGCTGATTGCGCATGTGCACAGTCATCGTACATGATTATTAAGTGATAATCCGCACATAGCCTGTTTGGCATGATGCTCCAATACATTTAATTAGCCGGTACAGGGCAAATACGCACGCACGCAAGCACGCACGCACACATATTTCAATAGTTGTGAGATAAATCACTGATATAATATTTAAATAGTTACCGTAAACCTAATTCTAACACAAACAAACGAGGCTTTACCCTTTAAAAAGTTGTGTGAATCAGCCTCAAATGATGGGTTTGGCGCAATTTGTCCTTACAACTGTAGAGCGACAGACACACAAAGGGCACCGGTGCCAAGGAGCTCAGCGGGCATAAATCAGCCTGGAATTGCATTCCTGTGCATTATTTTTGATGCGCAGTGAGCTCACTCATTTTTCCTGGGGGACACACAGTGACTGAAGCCTGGCTCGACCTGCAGATAGAGAAATAAAAAAAAAGGCAAGTCAGGAAAGGAAGTATTCCTTAGATTGTCTTTATCACCCTTGTATTGTGTTCGCCCCTTGTTCTTAGTCAAATGTGACCGGTCAGTTTTAACAGCTATTAAATGAAGTCCAAGTCCATGACCCCTAAGGGGTTCATGAAGATACTGCATGGAGGGGGGGTCGCAATATTTTGGGTTGAATTTTGTGAAGATTTTTTTTTTACTATTTTAAACATAGTATGGGGGCCCTGCTCCATCTGTTCAAGAATAAAATGTTTCATAATCTCCAACACAACTTTAACATGAGGACAACAGACAAATTCATATACAGTATCAGGAGGATGGCAACACTTTAACACCGTGTAATAGTCGCACAAGTATAGGGAAAGGACTTGGCAATGTCACCCAACAAATGATCATTTCCGAAGATTTGTTAGGATTAGCCATCATAAGCTACTAGATGAAATAAGGTGGTGTCAGCATAAAACGTCTGTGTAGTCAGCTGGTGGTGTGTTTTATTGTTATTGTGTGTGGGTTTCTTTCAATCTTTTTCTTATCTGCTTTCTTGACATTTTCTATCTCACAAACAAAAGTTATGAGAGAAGAAACAACCACAGTCATCACACATCACAAACAATCAAGAAACCTCAGCAATGCAGCCGCTCAGGAGGCGCAGAGGCCATATTTTCACATCTAATTCTCCGAGGCAATATCATCACTCAGAGAGGTGGGACCGATTTTTCTTCAACCGTAACCACTTCGGGGTAATTCAGCCGGAGATGAACAAATTCACCTATGCGTCATCATAAAGTTGCATCATTTTATGTTCTCTTCTGGGTGTGTGGGAGCACTGTGTGACATTTGCAGTAAAGTTAGAAAGTTCAAGTGAGTGGTCAACACATTTTTTACTCTCAGCTCACAAACACACATTGCGGACCGACAAACCGGCACATTCATTCATTCACCTGTCACCTGCATCTGTTGCCATGGCAACCACGCTGCTTCTAAATCACAGAGGAGGCAGAGGGTTTTATAGGATTTGATAGAGTAGGGGAATGAAAGAGGAACAAAAGAAAGAATCTCAACAGACTGTCTACCTGTGCTGCTGCTGCTGGAGGGCATGCTTTGTGTTAGTTACCCAAAGCCCATGGAAAACATTTTTGCAATAATGAGTTGCCCTTAAACCTTTACCACCAAAAGGCAGGCGGAGACAGAGGAGAGGAGCAAAAGGAGAATAATGGAACCTAAATTGTTCATTCGCCGGGCCAGGATTTTAATTGGCATTTTGATTGGACTTGTCATAACCAGACAAGTGATTGCTCTTATTAGCGTGTGCTTAAGGATGAAATTAACATCTTTAATTTGGCTTAGTCTACAGATGAGTGACCCAGGTGACACTGCTGGCTGAAATTGAATTTACTTAACTCTTTCCTTTTGTTTGTTTTCCATCGTTGAAAGAACACACGCATGTACTGTCCGCATAAACTGTGTCCAATATTAAGTAATAATATTGTTGGCCCGAAAAAAGAGCTTTCAAGGAGACGGTCAACTCTAAGGTCAGGGATTTTGCAGTTGGACTTTTCATGCGGTTCGACAGAAACATGTAAAAAATATGAAGATGTCTCACGGCCTCTTTAACTATTTCCAAGCACATAGTAGTACAATATCGAGGCTTGTTTTGAATTCTCTGCTGCTCTCTAAGCTAATCGCAATAAAACACAACAGATTGATGAATTTAGAAGAAAAGCCCTTTTATCAGCTTCAGGAGAAAAAGTGATTAGGATACCGTCATGAGCGTGTGATTGGCAGGAAATCCCTGTGGATTTGGCCTATTACTATTGATGAGGAAGCACAGTATAGCCATACAAGTCCTCACTTTAATAGGGTGGAACAGATTACTGTGTCCCAGTGACTTGTCATTTGTCATCATTGATTTTTTTTTTTCATCCTCTCAGACACATTTTGGCACAACAAATTTGATTGCCTCTTCTCGAGCCATGGGTATTTGAAGCTACACGTGAAGTTGATGTTAAAATGAGTTAGCCTGATGCAAACACAGGTTGTATGTTGGAGAAAATAAAACATTTTCTGCACCATACCTAAAGCACAGTTTACTTTTTACTTTTCAGTTTTGCATTAAACTACTTGAAGGCTGTTTCTCAAGTTTCAAACGTTATTAACAGATACATTTTACTTAACATGGGATCATCCAACGCAGATGATGCTTACATAATAATTAAAACCAGATACTGCCAGGAGACCCAGCCCCACAGTAAACAGAAATATCCTGTTTCTAGACAGATTTAGATATATGTGATATCATGCAGCACGGAGTGCTGATGCTAAACTCCACCCTTATCTCTTAGCCCATATGACATCAGATTAGACAAAGAGAAAAGGGAATGAAAATGACCTAATTCGATGAATGTCAGAAAAACAAGTATAGATTAATCCTCCTAAACATCTAAAAAACACATGCAGCTGCCAAATTTATTTTCACCCAATCCAGTATTTACGTTTCTTCTGTGTTTTTGAATCTTCTTAACCAGCCAGTCAGTCCACAGCTGCAGAAAACCTAGTTTCCACTCATCTGTCATTTACAAACATGCAAAATGATGTGTTGCCAAAGTCAAAGCCAAACCTTCGATGTTAAAAATTACTTTTCGTCAGGGGTTAGATTGTATGTACTGTATCTGACTAGGAGACTTAACTTTAATTCAAACCAAAGTAATTATGTATCTCTAAAAATACAAATGCACTGAAAAACATGAACACACACATGCTCTTACATGATCCGCAACACCAATATTAAATGATATCGTGTCTATCCCAACAAATTACACCCAACTCCTCTTGACCCATGTTCAATTTAAACATTCTGCTTTATCTAAGTCCTACACTCTCAACATATGGCCAATCACAGCGACGATTCTGGGACAGATGGCCAATGGTTATAACCCTGCCGCAAAGTAGGCTTAAGCCAAGCAAGACAACTAGAAGATTAGTCTGCTTCTCACCAATTAGGGCGCTCAGATAACATAACGTGCAGAAAAAAGATCTGGAAAACAAGAGAAAATATACCGGAAGAATAGATTAAGTGAAAACTACTCAGTGAATTTTCTAGATGAAGTTTTAAATCTTCAAGTCAACTCAGGTCCCTCATGGTTTCGAAAATGGTAGCTTCTCATCTGCCCTTAAAATAAATATTAGGAATAGGAGGATCCTTTTTGTGGTTTAAATTATCACTATAGTGGGTGGTAATATTGCAATATTCAAAATCTTTTTAAATAAAGATTCTCCACCCTGACATTACATTAAAACCAATGTTGGACAAACGCTCAGTACTGATGCTCCCATGTCACAGAGGTTATCAGACATTATGGCCATGTTCGACCCACAAATAGAGAACACAAATAAAGCAGTGACAAGCTTTAGTCCAGCAGCAAATCGAAATCGTCTTAGCATGGCCTTATCTGTGAATGTGGTCGCAAGCCGGGTGAAGGATGAGCCCAATGCCACTTTAGTTTCCTCAAATATTTTATGAAGATCATTTCTTTTAAGGAATTAGATTAGTTTAACAACAATTATGTTAAAATGGCGTTCCAAACAGTTTTTTCCATTTAAATAAACAAAAAATGTTGCTTTTTAATGCAAAAGGCATGGATAGGACACAGCTTTATAAGAAGGCTGTCTGGGAGCCTCATGCAAGCAGACTCTTTCACAGGAAACCAATAAATTTGAGGAATTTTTTGTTTCACAGTGACACTACATTAAAATAAATGAGCTATAAGTACACACTTTTTTTTTTATTAAGGGCATCTGTTGAGAACCAGCTGCTGTAAATAACAACATGGGACTGCCATCAAACCTGATGCTTGTTCATCTCTCTGATTATTGCTCATTCTTAAAATGTGCTGATCTTGAGCTCTCTGGAAATTACATTATGCGTGTGTCTGAGTGTTAACATGCTCTTTGCCTAGAGATTTTTTTCTCCTTTTTTCCCCACCACTTTTTAATTTAGTCAAATATACAAAGCTGGTCTTTGCAATCAAGGCCTAAGTACTTGTGGGCAGGGGCTTTAGAGACATAATTAAAAGGCCTGAGTGAGAGAAGGCAGCTTTGGGCAGAAAGGGATCGAAAGTGAGAATAAATCAGGTTGTTTATAATAACAGAGCTTGAAAGAGTTTAATAAAAAAAAGAACACCAAGAACAGGAAAGAGGGAAAGGTGAGAAAAAATGGTCAGACTACCATGGATTATTATTTTTAATGATGTCCAAGAAAAAAAAGGGGCACATGATTAGAGGCCAATAGTGCTTCTCTATGACCTCAGAAAAACACAATACATTTGAACAATTAGGAAAACGCATCAAAATAATTTCTGACCATATCTTGAGTAAGGGGAGTAAGACATTTAAATTGCTTTTATAATACTGGTGAGAAACTCAACATACCTATCCACATAGTGGTGATGGAGTAGAATATTAAGAGAACTGAAATGAACAGAAGTCCAGGGTAAGAGATCTGACATAGATAAGACTTTGAAACAGAGGTTTAATTACAGACCACATTACGGCAACACAGATTAATTCCAAAAACATCAAATTGTCCTGTGTGTGTGTGTGTGTTCCCTTAAATCCCCCATTTCATCTTCTGCTTGCCATGACACACATTCTAATAATGACATAACATTTATCTTAATTTTGAAGTTGGGAAAGACATTTTTGAGTATTTGTAAAATATAAAGACTACATTTTTAATAATAATAATAATAATAATAATAATAATAATAATAATAATAATAATAATAATAATAATAATAATAATAATAAATTGAACAAAAAAAATGTTTACGTATATTCTTGTCCGCTGGGTGGAGACACAGAGTCAGTCAGTCAGTCAGTCAGCTCGTGGCCTTTTGTTCCTGTTTTGCGTTTAGCACATGTAGTTACGTGTTCATGAGCAGTCTGTGTTTCTTACACTGTTGTGGATGTGCAATAGTGACTTGTACATTACTGTGTAGGTGCAGAAAAAGCCAACATGTCGGATAGAGTCCGGGCGCTGCCGTCGTGGATGGATAAGAAGGAGAAAGTGAAGCAGCCGCTGCTGAGCAGGAGGAAACCGAGAGTCACACGGTAAATAATAAATAACTGAGTAGAGTGTGGTTTGGATGTTGTTACTATTGTTGAGTTGTCCGATCAAACATGTGTCAGTGTGTTTTGCAGAGCTGCTTTCTACTGTATGAATGAAAGAGAGCTGGTAGAAGCTGCCGTGTCCTGCCTTACCGACGGTGTCGGCAGGGATGTTGTTCTTCTAACTGACCACAAGGTAGAGCTGTTTTCTTTTTCTTTTAAAAATATTTAGAAATGTCTCCCTCTTAGAAATAAAAATGCTCTGATAGACTCTTGTTAAAACCACCGAATAATTAAGTAAAATTATTGTGTAGTACATATTAAATACACAATCAATTAATAAATAAATAAACTCCCCAAAGTTTGTAAATGAAATAGAAAAACTTGAGAATATTACCAGATTTGATGAGGGTACAGTCTTTTTACTTTTTAAGATCCTTTATTTCCTGGACCACTGTCTAAAAAACTGATTATTCTCTCTGACACAGGTTGGTGATAAAGCAGAAAAGACCAGTTTGAAGGTCAGGGATAAACCAGCATCTTCTAAGTCAAAAGCAAAGCCAGTGACAGAGGCTTTAGAGGAGGAGTCCTCAAACTGCAGCGATGACCTGGATGCCACATACGTTTCAGAATCGGATTTGGGCATTACTGAGGAGGAAACTCTTCCGTACACCAAGAGCCTGCAGCAGCAGGGTCCAGAGGACCAGATTTCGAGACCAGCTAAGGATCACATGAACACTGAGCTGGAGGAGCGCGCACAAACACCCCTAGATGGAGTGAAGGAAGACGATGACTTAGTGCTTGTGAGGGAAATCTTTTTTACCTGATGCTAAACAATATTGAATGCCACCGAAATGTGTGCTCCTGCAATATAAGAAACGTCTTCTCTTATATGGGGAGGTTTCCCTATGTTTTCTTGTGAGTGCTACCTCTATAGAGCTACAGATTGCAGCATCGGTCCTTTAATCAATGTGAACGGGATTTAAAATGTGGCAGAGCTCTGTAAATAGTGGAAAGAATGACTTCAATCGTCTTAACTTATGTACAGTATATGTATGTATATATTGTGTGTAAATACTTGTGTACCTGTAGGCAAATTAAGCGCCCATAATTTTTAACACCCATATGAACATTTGACTGAGCAGCAGCAGCTGCAGTAATGCTACAGAGACACTTAACTCAATACAATACACACTTTGTAACTGAGTCTTCCAAAAATAAAGCACCGGACACTTGACTTGCACTGTAGCTGCATATGTGTCCTTTTTGCGTGTGGTCAAACTAAGCGAGAAAAGTAAATCAATCAGAAGTAAAAAAAAACATGTTTTCAATTAAATTAAAACGAAAACCTACCTTAAGTAAGTAAGTGAAGTTGAAGCAGGCATGGCTGGGACCTGACTATTTCCAGTGAGACGTTGTCCTCCTGTGTGACCCCCAGGTCAGCACAGTTCTGCCTGCACACCCACACAGATGGTCATGTCATGTCCTCCCGGGTCACATACGATAGATAGAGAATCTAACAAACAGATTATGCCATTCAGACAGACCATGCTAACACACGCCGCTGCTCCTTGTTTGTGTTTGGACAACAACACTAGTCAAGTTCCAGCACAACACACCTGTGGCTAGCAATAAATCAGGGGTTTGTTGTTTGTTGTTCCACCGGAAGTAGGTCAGCTGGTGTTTTGGCCCCTTCACGAACACGTTGCATTGAATCTCTCTACAATCTGTTCAAAATCAAATTAGGTTGTCTGGACTGAGTGAATGGAGCGCGTGGACTCGTTGCGTTGTGCACCTATGCTTGCGAATCGATGACGTCAGTCTGGCTCGGGTTTTGCACGGGCCATGAGCGCGCACGGTGCGAGGACGCTTCTGTCTCTCCTGCCGCGGGTGCGCGCTTCGACAGACAGTTCGACGTGCGGACTTCTCCAAGTCGAGAGAGAGAGAGAGAGAGAGAGAGACAGAACTCATCTGCAAAGCCTTCTACTTTTACTGAAGCTGAGAAACGAGCTGAAAGGTTAGTTAATCAATACCTATGCTGATCAATGTTTAACTGTAAATTATGGCCGGAGGTGTTTCACTAACTGTCTCCACTTTGGATGGTTTCAAACTTTGTTGTAGAGTAGTAAAGAGAGGCGGGGTCGTCCGCTAAAGTTTCTTTGTTCGTTTTCTGTTGAAAATCAATTAGTAGATATGATATGTGTGCATTGATAATAACTCCGACTGGGATTTGTCACCATGCCATTGTGTTGTAAGAACGGAATGTGGTAATGTGGATCCTTGATCCTGACAGTCAGCACAAGGTGTGTTTTTTTGTACACAGCAGAAATAGCAAACACAGGAAAAACATAAATTATAACTTTTTTATTCCCTCAATAAGTTTCCAATGTGTGCCTAAACTTGTCTCTGATTTATTTCTGGGAGGGTGTGGAGTGACATGCGGTGCAAAGCGAAGAAAGAATCCCAAAAAGGAGGAATCAAATAAACAAAGGCTTTCATTCTTATGTATATTATATATAAATGCTTTACTCAGACCTTGGCACTAGCTCATAGTACCTACACAGCACTGTATTCTAGGAACAAGAAAACATAATTTACCCAAAACACGCACACTGGAATACTCTATGCTCAGTTGGTTAAATCAGTTCTGACAAATTGCTGCTTTTGTAACCTTCAGCAATTTTGAATATTTGGGGGTGGGGGAAAGGAACTGCTTAACTTAAAATCCTTTTATGAAATATTAAGCTGAAAATGTTGCTGATTTACTTTCTGCAAGAACAAAATTAGACCTATACTTATTTCCAATAATATTGTTTGAAGCCCTGTACAGGCTCACCATGGGAAACAGGTTGGACAGAAAGCTGGCTCCAGCCGACAGTGATGAAACAGCAGCCTGTGAACAGAGGACTGCGGAGGAGCCAGTGCCGGAGACTGAGATAACAGGGACTCAGGAGGCCGTACAGACCCTGAATGAAGAAGTGGTGGCAGGGGAGTTAGTGACTTGCGTGGCAGAATGTAAAAACATAGAGCCTCCCGAAGATGCCGAGCCACAGCCCGTGGCTAAGAAAACCGCAGCTCCTGTCCAACCAACGCCTTCGGTCTCAATCTGCGAACCACCACCTCCAGAACCAGAACCACCAGCTTGTATTGAAGCTCAGCTCGACCTTGAGCAAGCCCCAGAACCTATGCTCCGACCAGAAGCTGAGCTCCTCTCAGAGTCAGTACAAGTCCCAGCCAAGGCAGCGGAGCAGCAGATAGACATGCTAGCCCCAGAGTCCTGCCCCGAGCCGGGGCTTCCCTCGCCCCCTTTCATCGACCTGGCTGTCCCCGACATCACACCCCAACCTGTCGACTCTCCTCCCATCCCCGACCCGGTCAGCGCCGACGTCCCGGTGACGGAGGAGCTCCGAGGCAGCGCGGAGGCCGCGGGAACCATCGCGTTTGAGCTGGACAAGTCTGAGGAAACACTGGAATCTCTGGAAAAAGCGGTGGAGGTTGAGGCTGCAGAGAATGTGGTGCAGCTTGTGAGTAATGCCAATGAGGAAAGCATTAGTGGACTTCTACAGAACTTGGCACTGAAGGAAAATGACCTCATTCCCAGTGATGCCGAGATCCCTGAGGACGCTCCCATCACAGACATGAGCATGTCTACTGAGCTGATTTGAATCCACAGAAGTTCATCCACGAAATAAGTAAACAGGTCCATTTCTGTGACACACGTCTGACTTCGCAGATACGTTGTTATTTTTTACTGACTTTTGGGGCCTGATAAAGGGTAACAGCTTATTTTTTCATTGGATATGAACCAGATGAGGTCTTCTTAGTTTTCACCCCAAAATATTGATACATGCAGCTATATATTGTGTGTGGGTGATGGGGAGATGGCTTTACTCAAGTTTATTAATAGAAAACAGATGTTTCTCAATGCATATTTACCAAGCAAGTATTGAAATGCATGTATTTCAGGTACGTGATGAAAATGGGACCATTGCTATAAGACGGCATGATAGATATACCGACCACAGTGTGACATAAAGATATGTTGACTGTGTGCAAAGGGAAAGGGGCTTTCTGTAGCGAACATTCCAATAATTCATTCAGAACAACGGCCAAGATACAAAAGCAATGCAACCAATCCAACCAAAGATGTAGACCACACAAGCATATGACTGTGTGGAAGAAAAAAAACAAATAAAAAGTGTTAGTCTTAGTCAGCATACACATGTTCAGACTCTCGACAGGAGAGATCATCTCCATGTTGTATTTACAGTATCATGTTCATTTTCAAATAAAACTTGTTGCTTGCTCATGAAAATAGAATTTTCATGTGTTATTTTCATGTGCACACCATTAATGTGTTTAACCATTGGAAATATTCTTGTCCTGTGTTTAAGAAAAGGCTCCAGAGGTACAGTAGCTGTATTCTAGCCCCATCAATTTTGAAAGTGAAATAAGACCCAACTGGACTAAAACCAAAGTGATGAGTGCCAAGCAGCGATCTCGTTGACATGCTAGTATACGTACTGGACACAGTGTTCACATGGTAATCAAATTTCAGTCAACACAGCACAGACCGTGCAAGAGGGAGAAAGCGCTGTCTGGTGGGAAAGAGGACAAGAGGAGGAGGAGGAGGAGGAGGGGGGGACGAGGCCACATTCTTTCCAGAGGAAGGAGTTTTTTGGGGTCCTGGGTCAAAAGTCTACAGTGTGATTGCATTTCAGTCCATGAGAAATCTGCGCCACACATGCCTCTCCCACCCAGCCACCCACGACACTCCCCCCTGCCTTCACACAGCACGAAGGCCATTGGTATGAGTGCCTAGGAAACTTACGTCTGCCTACGAAAAATAACTGCCAATTTGACAGGAAGACTAAAGACTGGGTGTCGTAGAAATGTACGAGGCGGCACACAATACCAACAATGTTTTGTCTCCATTAGGAAATCAATTATATCCTCTGTAGTTACATAATACATAATCGTGTTAAGTCCCACGCCCAAAACATATTTTGCCATATCTAGCCTACGCCTCAGGGCATGGCAAGCGGTTAAGTCCCATGGTTGAGGCAACACACTGACGAGTCTCCATGGAATGGGAGAGGCACTCTGGACAGTGATCTCAGCCATGCCTGACTTCATTTAAGCATTGCAGTGAGCTACATCCACATGACAATAGATAAAGCAGCATTATGATATGTCATGTCTGCTGGACTTTACCAGTAAAACAGTTGTAGTGCAGGATTGATCGAGACGGGATTGATCAATACAGGAGCCTCTGCCAAAGCTCACGAAAAACATTGCGCAATCCGATCTGGCAGATGTGCATGTGACTACATGAAGTGGTGATTAATCAAGAGGTGGTGCTACGGCAAAGCAACAACTTAACTCAAACTGGGAATACTCAAATCTTTCACATCTAATAACTTACAATCTGGCACAAATCATTCTCATAAGTCCCAATGTTTCCAGAGTCTAAACAAAACATACACACTGTCTGTAGCAATGTTTTCTATTTAGACGTTTTCTTAAAAGGCTGTTTGCATGACTCCAATGCAAAAAGGCACTTGATAGTAACTATGCTGAAAAAGATGAGGAATTCAAACACATTTTAATAAACAGCAGGACTGTAAGAAAAACAATTAGCAACGTCTGTTAAAACACCAAATACAAACATTTTTTATGGAACAGTATATCAGAACTATATGAAGAGTGGCTCATTTTCCACCCAAACCAATGTTTTGAACTAGATGGCATGAACTCCCAAAGAACCATTATTAAGGCTCTTCTCCAGGTTCTCGGGAATGAGATTGTGCACAGCCAGCATCGAGCTTTACTCTGTCTGAGGGCAAAAAGAAAATGGGAGGATGAGGCAGTTAATTGTCACGCATTTTCATAAAATGCCACATTTTTATATCAACAGTTTCTCTTGTTACCATTAGCAGCCGGTATTTCTTGGCTAGGTCCATGCTAGTGCGTCCAGGATGGAAGGGATACGACCACAGGATGGATTGCCAAGAGAGGCCAAATCTCTTCACTCCGCTCAGTCGGCGGCACACCTCCTCATGGCAGAAGTTTCCTCTCTGAGATGAAAAAAGAAAAGACACAACTTTGAGTGAAGATGACACAGACGGAAGAATAATAATTACTGAACACTGACATGATAAATATAACACCTTTATGTCTTATGTGTGGTTCATACTTTCACAAGCTGTCTGATTGTCATACTTGTACAGGGTATAACTAAATTTAAAGTTGTTCCTTGATATTGTTGTATAAACTTTGCTGGGCCTTGAAAATTGAGATCCTTCTGTAGACTTCAGACAAAAAAAGTTTTAAACTCTTACGCTGGAACAGTGACCTGTGCTAGTCTTCGGCTCATCATCATCAAGAATACTATGTCCACTATTTTTCCTTCCTCTTCTTTCTACATCCAAGATACAAAAAAGTATGAGGAAGGCCAGATTTTAAAACGGGTTCTGTTTCTAAGCAACTCATCACATACTTTGCACAAAGAGACAATTTCTCTTATTATTCTACAGAACAATGGCCGATGAGTAAGAGGAGTCTAGAATAGAGGAGGGTTAAATTAGGACAGTGAAGGGTTGGAATAAAAAGAGGAACTGGACGGAAAATAATGAAAATGTGGGCTGTGCTGTGGAAGAAAAACTATTTTAAGAGTGGACCAGTGAGCATTGGGTAAGGCATTTGGCCGAGAGGTACCACGATGCAGTGAAGCTCGGGCTGACAACACAACAATTTCACTCCACACCAGCACCTCTGCACCAGCAGCTACTTCTATGCTACAGTAAGTTCACATAGATTACAAAAATATAAAAATATACAGGACATGCTCACTCACACTGAAATGTCCTAACAACAAAGGTTTCAAACTTCCAACCTCACAAAGACAGGCACATACACTCTCATACTTCCATCTATGCGACGACACTCGTTGGCACAATGTATTTTCTAGTTGTTTACAATCATCTCAACCAACCAGGTCTAATAATAATAAGGGCTTTCAGTCAGTGTTGCTCTGAGCCAGCTCTGGCCTTCACTGTGAGAACACTGGCCACGTTTCAACATTCTTTCGGTTCTCTGTTTGTGCGCTGCCAAGATCACACTGCAGAGGACAGCTCCCACCACAGGAACTCTATCATAACATTCACACACACAGAATGTCCTCTGCTGTAAACATTTTTACCTCCGGGAAGAGGCAGCCTCTTTGTTTTTTTTGTACACGTGACAATTGTACAATACAAGAGTTCCTGCTGCTGCGCTAATCACACACACACTTACCAGACTTGTAAGAATTAAATGTCTCTTTTCTTGCTCCTTTGTGCAGTGGAGTCAAATTAATGCCTGGGATTTGTGGAAAAAGATGACACGCACATCACATCAATGGCTTACATCTAATTATATCAGGCAACAGCTGTGCCAAAGTCCATTTGTTTAGCTTTCAGTAATATATCATTTAAAGACTTAACTTGCCTGGTAAGCAGAGATTTTGTCCTTGTTTTGCATGGTATATTGTATTGCAAAAAAAGACACACTTGTGTTAAAGAGATATACAAAAAATTCACTCGCTTCTTACCTTTGCGTTTCCCCCAGTGGTGTTCCGGCAGTAGGCCCATGACTTTCCTCGCCCCTTTATATGTTGGAATCAGGGTGACCTCTTTCACAGTGGAGCAGAAATCAGACAATTTATAAAAGTAGTAAAAGACAAAATGGGTGGTTATTAAAATAAGAATGATGCAATCATGGACAAGGAAAATAAAATTGTTCCATAAAAACAGCAGTTACACTCATGGCGCATGCTGACACGTGATAACGTTTTTACTTCTTCTTCTACTGAAGTAATGCGCTGAGGTTAATTCCAAGGAAGGCATCGGAGATTCCCATTTGTTCATTTTTTTCCCCACAAAAACAGTAATATAATTATGTTGAAAAAAGAAAGCAGTTATACTCAGCACGGCAGTAGAAGAATAAAATGACACACAGCTGCCTTGGAATTGTTCACACCCACAAGGAAATACTATAAGTATAAGTATCAGACCAAGTCACCTGAACAGGTGCTTTTATTTTATCATTTCTAATGCTGAAGCCTCTCACCACTCCAGTATTCTTGGCTTCTCCGTGGCTTGGCTGCAGACACCTTGTCGTCCATGTTCTCTCTCCTGGGCAGGCGGTGGCTGTGACGGGTCCTGAATTGCTCCGTGGCTGCTTGGAGAGCCTTGTGCATGTCACAGCTGTAATGGCAGGAGCTTTGAAGAGATGCAAATGTGCGACTGGTCACTTCCCCAAAAGGCAACACACAGCCTGGAGGAGAGAGGGAAAAGATGTGGGCAAGTCACTGAAGACCAACTGGTGACGTTCGATTGATAAGTGGAGTGGCCTATTTAAGTTCTGATCACTATGAACACAGTGATCGGAGCCAGTCCCAAGCTTCTCCAGGTTGCCTGGGCATATAAAAGAAAATAGGACACATTAAATTGTCTGGACCGACATTGTTATGAAGAGGGGTGTTTTTAATAATGTATTACTAATTTAATTTGAAAAAAAGACACTAGGTGACATAAAGATTCTTGGGACCCAAACTATCCACAAACTTCAATTAACACAAGCTACAGAAGACAATTCTGGTTTCCAAAAACAAGTTCATTTCAAACAGATATGGAAAGAGGTCAAATATATTTGTCAAAAAATACAGTTAAGATCAATAGCATACACCCATTTTGATAATACGTGATATAGCGTTTCACCGAGGGTTATCGCAATGCTCTCTTACCTGCACAGCGGGAATGAGAGGGTGCGTGTTCTTCTGCTGCGCTCGACTTCACCTTACTCATGACCCAGTCCTGCAACCCTTAACATATTAAACATATTATGACCCATTTAGAGAATACAAAACCAAAGTAAGGTAATAAGATATATCACAAGGAGCATGTTAAAGACATGAAACTTAGACTGTTTTACCTGCATCAGCACTTTTTACATCTTTTGGTGTACTGTGACTCACTGTTGCTGGGGGCTTAAACAACTGACTAAACAAAAGAAAAGTTAATCATCAGTGCCATCATGTTCAGCCTTACTCTAATAAAGTAATACACCAACCTTTCTGCTGTGTGTGGGTCTCTTCCTCCCTCTAGTGACCACTCATGAGAGAACATGATGGGGCACTTACACATTGAACAGAAATTATCAATTTCACTGGTTTTAGCTTTCTCATCCCACGTGATTAAATCGGAGCCCATGTGCTGTGGCTGATAGGCATTTTCCTCCCAGTTCACTTTTCTTATATTTCGAGGTTTAATGCCGACACTTGCTGCTTCTCTGTTCTTGTAAGTGGTGGTCTGTCTATATGCTGTGGGGATGGTTTGCATGCTGTCTTCATGCTGCAGGGGTAGAGCTAAGGGTGTAGACAGAGGTGGTAGAATCAGCCCCTCAGTTGTAAGTGGTGGGCGTTCATCTTCCGCCTCGTCTTCAGCCTCCTAAAGAAGAACAAAATAACTCGACATGAGTCACAGTGCAACTATACGCGGTTATTAAACTGCGGCCATGTGCGTGCGAGCATGCACGTCTAACCTTTGCCTGCTCTAGCAGGCTAATCCTGCAGAGCAGCTCCCTGGCAGAGGTCCTGAAGCTTTCCATGTTTTTGAGGGGCTCCAAGCTTCTGTCATCTCCATTAGTCACAACGAGAGGAGGCTCTCCCAAGGGCATGGCTTCATGGGCGGACAAATGTGTCAATCATTCTCACTATTCATTTGATTTGATGTTAAAAAATGCTTGATTTAAGTGAAGGGGATGCTCAAATATCTGTAACACAAATATTCCACTCAGAAAGGGTGAAATAAGAAATAAGCCCTGTTCTTTACTGGCCACCCTCAGAGGAGCTGTAATTTATCTTTCATACACAAATGTGAAACAGATCATTACATTTTTTATATGGGGTAATTCATACATGCCGTGAGTTCCTGCAAAAAAAAATAGTGCTAATTGACTCTGTCAGCATGACTGAGGCGATATTAAACTTGTAAACTTGTTTTGAGTCTTGCCAGCTGATGCCATAGTAGCCATGTTTATCGTGGCTTTGTCCGTAATGAACAACCAGTTTAAAATATTAAAATGTGTTTTAGAGTTGAGAGAGTATATTCTACATGCTGGACAGCAAAAGGGTTTCAAATGTCCGTGTCCTTGGATTCATCTTCAATTATAAAAGTGAAGGGATCTAAGAAAGGTGTATTATACAAACTGCTTTTACTTACTGGCCTGTTTGCAGGTCTGCAATATGAATGCAGCAGCCTTCCTGACCTCTTCACTTGTGTCCTCTGTGAGTATCGTTATGATAAGCGGCAAGCCTCCACATTGCACCAACTGTGACTGATGCTCTTCTACAAAGAGAAGAAGGGAGAGTTGTGAGGCAGGTAAATTGCAGTGAGTTTTTTTAATGTTACAATAATTAAATGGAGACACACTCGAACACTACCAGAAAATATTAGACATGAGAGTGCAGTCTTACCAGAGGCCTCAGTACAGTGACCCAGGGTAAGTAAAACTGAGAGCGTGTCCTTGGTGTCCAGATAAGGGCTCGCCAGCAGGGAGAGGAGTATGGACACCATTTCATACTGAGCCAGCCCTGAAGCCAGAGCAGCTAAAGAGAGTAGATTGTTTTAATAAAGGAGGCAATTTGGTATTTTGCATCACTGTGAAAGTGTGTGTGAGAATAATACCAACAGTTATCAGTGATACACGCTGACAGGGTCTTGGATATAATCATGGAAAGATGGCATGACAACAAGTTTGAATCTGCCACAGAGGCGAGACGAAGGAGCGAAAGAGAGAGTGATTCCAAACCCCCCGATGCAGAAAAAGTCTCCTGAACATCAGCTACAGAAAAATACAAGTTATTCAATTTAAGTACTTTAAGCATTTGGATATCAGTTTCAATGTCCATGTTTGTGTCTAAACATTAAACAATCACAGGTTTAAACTTTTACTTACAGTTGTTGGCAACTGTCATTGATATGAAGGAACAAACTGACTGATAGATATCTGTGTGAGTCAGAGAAATCTGCTGAAGCCAGATGTTTATTATGGGAAAGGCTGCCGCACAAATACTCTGGCCGTCCTCTGGAAAACAAAGGAAAATGGAATTAAGCCAGTGGGAAAGCACTCGCTGACTTGAAAATAGACACTTGAATGGCAAGGGCGTTGATGTTTTACATATTGACCGCTCCACATTAGGCACCAATACACGGAGGAGATTACCATTCTGAGGGTTGTTGACACATCCACAGAGAGCACTAGACACAGATGCCCACAGTTGGTTGATGTGAGTGGCATTTGCAACCATTGAAGTAGCATCCTTGGAAAGGGGGAAAATAGTCCTGAAAAAACATTCCAAATTTAACCTATATGTATGAGCAAATACCATCACCTGAATTAAATCTTAAGCATGTCCACATGATTTGTTTTTGACACCGATATCTAACTACATCTCTGAAAAGTACCTGAAGAGGTCCAGTAGAATATCCAAGCAGCCAGTGGTTTGGGCTAAAGACTGTCCAGATTCTGGAATAGCACACAGAAACACAAGGATTACAAAGGTCAGCTTAACAACACTAAGATCTTCATACTCTCAATAACCAAACTTTCATTTTTTCCACCCTTTGCATTTTGACCTCATAAGCAAAAAAAACGTAATTCAAAAAAATGGCATGCACTGTGTCAAAAAAAATAATTAACAATCTGATTCTGCTGGTTTTATTTTGTTATGTGAGCGAAGGTGTCCGCGTCTTACTATTGTTGGCTACCAACACTGAGAGCAAATAGACAGAAACTCTCTTGCGACTCAGCGGGATGGCTTCTGTCATCAGATAACCTGCAAGGTCTGTAAATGTCTCCTCTCTGCACAGGAAATTCTTGCAAAACACTAACAGAAAGAAAAAGTGAGACAGTACATAGGCATGTCATCCATTTTTCCAATTTAACTGACACACACATACACGCCTACCATTGGCCTCTGCCAGAGTGCTGAGTGTAAAGAGTGCCGTCTCCTTTACATCCGAGTGAACTATACTGGATCTAGAGAGGCAGTACACAAATGCCACACCTCCCATTTCTCTCAGCAGGTCCACATTATCCTCTGAAATAAATGAATAATGCATTTAACAGCTGATAAATATCATGCCAGGATATTATGATGATTAGGAAAAAGCATCTAACAACAGTTCATCTTAAGACAACAAATATGACCAATGGTTAGCGGGTGTATGAATTGTTTAAGGGGGAACCAACGGTTATGAATTTCATTATATGTACTAAACAGTTGAGCTCTACCTCTGTTTTCACAGATTGAGTGAATGGTGAGAAGAGCTTGTTTCTGGAGATCGGGACATTTCATCTGAAGCTTCAGACACTCCAGCAGCATGCCCAGATCTGTCCTTACAGCTGAGAGCAGAGCCATGACATAAGCGACAAGGTCCTGTGTATTGTTACATTAACTACTCCAGTCTACAAATACTTCAATGAAATGTGAACCCGTAGTTATTATCAACAATTTCACTTACAGTTACGGCTGCTTTTGTTTGTCTTCTCCACTACAGTCTTTAGATGACTCGTTGGTCTCAAAGCCATCCCCAGGGATTAAAGGTCACCTAAGTTACAGTATGGCTAACTTTAAATTTCACTCTCATACTCACTTCCAGGTGATCTAGCATTAATTTATGCTAACGAATTAGCTCTCTAGCTAAAAACATAAGTAATCAAACTAATACTAACTTTGACTAAACCTGACATTATTCCACCGTACAACTTTTCCTCAAACTAACATCACAACTTTAACTTGTAAAATAGCTCACCCCCACCTTTCAGTGAATAACTAACTTAAAGTTGACAAAACACGAACTTGAGCCAACATTGAGCTATTGCCACAGCTGGTCATGGAGGGCTGATGATGGACCGTCAGCACTTCGTGTTACCATGGAAACAATCAGGGCGTGGCCTAGTCTTTGCAAATGAAAGATGAAAACTTAGTTGCCAGATTTCCCCGGTGTGTCTATTTGTATTGAAGAAGGGACAACTGATAACCTTTGTATATATAATACATCAACCTTTGTTGACAATCCAAGAGGGAAAAAGCACAACATGGGCCATTTACCAATATCCCCACATATGAAGCTAAGAAACAATAAAAAGCATATAAATGATGTAATAAAATAATACATTTAATATTCTTGAAAATAACCCCTGACGGCTGAATATTTTTTTTTAATATCTCATTTACTACACATACTTCCTCAATGCCACTAGGACGTACAGCGCGTCTGGTGTTACGTCAGACGCTGTGTCACGTCGCCGTTACGTATGGCACTGGTGCCGGGTGATCTGCTTTGACTCATTCGTCATTTCAAAGATTCGTAAGAATTCGATTTATCGAGTGTTTATTCTGTGCACTGAACACCTGCGCCACATTAATCTGTGAGTATACGCTCGGTTTATGTACAATATTTGGCCCAACGTCAGCAGGGAAGCTAGCAAGCTGCCTTCACGGTGTGCGTGCGTGTGTGTGTTGTCAGCTGTGCAGTGCTACTAACCTGCGCATCTGAACGAAACAGGCATCCCTCCAGGAGAAGCTGCTGGTCTGGATATGGCAGATCTTTGATGATTCGCGATCGTCACAGTATTTATGAATTCACTTTTTGTCACCCTGCCGACAGCGTTGTATTAGAGATGTCTGGTCGTGTGTACGCCAGCATCCTCCAGAGAGCTTGTAGCCACACACTGCCACTTTCTTCAACTTCCCCATACCAGGTTTGCGTCCTCGATGAATTCTTGCATCACTCAGATGATTGTATTTCATTATTCATGATCCTTTACAGTTTAATATGATCGAATATTTGTGTCTTGTTTTCTATATAGTATGCCCACCTTGTAGCGTTTTCCTCTTCTCGCCCTCGACCTGCAAACCTCTGTCCCTCGTGGTCCTGGAGTCCCTTAAGGTCCGAGCACTTGTGCTCCTGGGGTGAGAGGTCAGCGAACAGGTTCCAAAGGAGGCGACACTTCTCCACTCATCAAGATCTGGACATCCAGCTTAGCAGCATCCAGATCAACAGTGTTCTGCGGTCCAATGAGCAGGTAATGCATATCACTGTGCCTCTCTTTAGGATGCCACTACCGAGGTAGGACACGTTGGATACCAGCACCTGCAGCAGAGAAGCCAGGGTGTAAAAGATTGTTATTTCTACAGTATAATCACCTTATATTCAACAGCTGGAGATTTCATGAAAGTGTTCAACAACAGTGGTCAAGTAACACCCCTAAAGAAAACTGGTTCTGTCCATCACATGTGTATGTCCATCTCAGATTGTGAGTGTCCCAGAGTTTGATGGCAGGGGACTCTGTGCTGTGAGCAAGTTTGAGAGTAACCAGCTACCCGCCAACAAAACGAATGAGGACCGTCGCAGCGCCGCCACCTGCCTGCAGGTACGCATCTTTTCCCCTCTGTCAGTGCACCCACCTCCCTCCCTCAGGCTGCTTTTTTAGATACATGTTTGATATGCATTGATACATTTCTTCTTTTTTTTTATCTAGTCAAAGGGCATGCTCTTTGGAGTATTTGACGGCCATGGGGGTTGGGCGTGTGCTCAGGCCGTCAGCGAGCGACTGCTATACTACATTGCAGTTGCCATGATGCCGAGGAAGAGCTTGGAGGAGCTGGAGGCGTGCGTGGAGCACGGTAGACCCGTTCTTCCTATCCTGCAGTGGTACAAACACCACACAGACTTCAACTACCGTGATTCCGCTTCGCTCTACATCGACCACCTCAGAGTTTTCTGGCAAGAATTACTGGACAGGGAGGAACATGAGGAGGGCATGAGGTAGGCACAGGTTTCAGATTAAAGGAAAAAGTCACAAAAGGTGCTCAGTAAGATGTTGGACCACCATTTGCCCTCATAAGAGGACAGCTTCAGTATGCCTTGGTTTATTAATGTATGACTGTTGAACAATATTTTTTCTTTATATACCTCTTAATGTTTTTCTCTTCATTAAGTCCTGCGGATGCTCTGGAATGTGCTTTCAATCGTCTCGATGCCGACATCTCCTTAGAGGCTCAAGTCCCTCTTTCCAATGACCTGATGAAAAGCACAGCCATACAGGTAATGAGATAATCTCCCTTTTTTTTTGCTGCATCATCGTCTTCGAGGTCAGGCCACATTTATACACATGCATCTGTTCAGGTAGCGTTTGCCGGGTCCACTGCCTGCGTGGCTCACATTGGCACAGATGCGATCCACCTGGCCAATGCCGGGGACTGCCGTGCAGTACTGGGGGTGAGGGAGGAGGACGGTTCGTGGAGCGCGTTGCCCCTATCCCAGGACCATAATTCGGATAACCAGGCTGAAGTGGAACGAATTAAAGCCCTCCACCCACGCTCCGAGAGAGACACGGTGGTCACCGAGGATAGACTCCTTGGGGTGAGAGAGATTTTGCGATTAAACAGGTACTGTATGCTGCATCCAAAAAAAATGTACTGGGCCGGAACTTCTATACTGCTTTCAGGTTCTGATGCCCCTGCGTGCGTTTGGTGATGTGAGATTCAAGTGGAGCTTAGAGCTGCAGCAGAGCATTTTATCCAGCATGGAATCTGGAGTGGAACTCGACTCTCTCAACCTGTACCAGTACACTCCACCTAACTACCTTACTCCACCTTACCTGGATGCGACTCCCGAGATAACCTATCACAAGCTCAGACCCCAGGACCACTTCCTGATTATCGGCAGTGACGGCCTGTGGGATGAACTAGGGAGTGAGCAGGCTGTCCGACTGGTTGGAGAACACCTCAGTGGGATTCACCAACAGGTCTGTTTGCAGAGCAAATGCTGACTACTTTTTTAGCAGCACAGTTTTTACATAAACAACTCATCCTTTCTCTTCTCGTCCAGGCTCCAGTTTCTACATCGGAGCGGCAGCTGAAACTGGGTCAGATGCTGGAACTCCTACTGAGACGCAGGGCCCGTGCTTCCCCCGCCGTAGACACCAACGCTGCCACACACCTCATCAGACACGCTCTCGGCACGGGGGAGTACGGAGAACTATGCCAGGGCAAGCTGGCCTCCATGCTCGCGCTGCCGGAGGATCTGGCTCGAATGTACAGGGACGACATCACCGCTACTGTGGTGTATCTGAACTCTGACCTGGCCAGACCTCCCCGCAGCTAAGTGCTGTTTTTACTGACAAAACATTTTTCTTTTGGGTGTCCAAATTGTTACATTACATCATTACAACCCGTTACATAACTTGATGTATTGTTTTTTTTAAAGGAAGGGACAGTTTTCAACTTTTTGTATGTAGATTCTATAAATATTAGTGTTCCATAGATTAAACACAGTAACATCCCAATAACATATTGGTTGCAGTTTCACAATTTAAGATTCAGGTCATACATGTTTGTTTTTTGTTTTTGTTTCACTTGTATTGCATACTAAAATTAGACAATCTATTTTTGACTCTTTCGCTGTTAACGTTGCCTCCATTTTAACTGTTAGGTATGCGTTTTGTGCAAATGTTCTTTGTTTTTCAATGTGATTGTATTGATTGTGATTGATGTGTTGGAAGTTGTCACTGCACTATCTGGATGAAAGGTCCAAAGCTTTTATGGAAAATTATTTGAGAAGTTTACATTCGAACATTTTTAATTATAAACATTTGTATTTATAAAGTGATGCAATAGAGAAGCCAACTTATATTTTGCAAAACATAGACAATGTGATGTTTAAAGTTGTCTGGCAAACAAAGTTTTCAAAATAAACATCAAGCACATATAAGTGAGACAATCTGATCCTCAAGTGTTTTGGAAACATGTACGTGCTTTCCCCAGAGAAAAGCTCAGCCCTAACAGTCCAATTATCCCACAAGAAAACATTTGAGAAAAAATATTACAATAGAAAGCATGCTGTTAGTATGACACTTTCCTGAAGCTCCTTGTTTCATGCTGCTCCTTGAGAATTTTAGTTTATAAATACATGCTGAGCAAAGTTTTTTGGAAAAGGTGAGAGTGGGTAGCTTCACCTGTATAAACACACACAAACCTGCATGTCTGCTGTTGCATGAGGTCACCTCTAGCTTCTTTGTTTTTCACCAACGTCTCAGTGATAAGATCAAACCACTACTCAGCATCAACAGGAACAAAGTGGAGTATACATGATTACTGTTGCCACAGGCAGTTGGAAGAACAAATACTTTCACTCGCTGATAGCACATGGGTCAGGAAAGGAATCTAAATGTTTTACTGACTGAGGAACGCAGGAAACCCACAAGACAGAACGTTAGCAAATGCCACAAACCTGGCAGTGTACCTTTGGAGCAAAAGAGCACATCCAGTCTGGATATACAGTTTCTATACAAAAAAAAACTCCATGGCTTTGAGGGTGCTAGTTTTCCTGTACCACGTACCCCTGTCTCTTATACACATCTAGATGTGTATAAGAGACAGACACAAGGTTCTACTATATTTTACTTTGATAATAATGTCTGGTCTTCAGTGTTTGGCTGTTCTGGCTGCAGCGTGCTGCTTGAACAACAGAAACAACTGCTCTAAGGATGAAACAAACAATAAGGTAAATGTTGATGTCATTTTGTAATTTTAAACTTGCCTGATTAGATTACATGTAAATATCTGCCTTGAGATCGTGATTCCTACATCCTGATTCAAAAAGGACTACTCTTACTTGGAACTACAGCAAATCTCCACCATTGAGTTTCCTCATGGGTCTGGCAATTTGAAACGGATGAAGAGGGAGTGGGTTATTCCAGCAATCAGCTTTCCAGAAAATGACAGGGGCCCATATCCCAAAGTCATGGTTAAGGTATTTGCATCAGCAATGAAATAATTCAAAAGTAGTTAACTCATTTGCACAATAACTGTTAAGAACTCAAAAGTAACAACTCTTTATTGCCGCCCTTCAGATTAAATCAAGCTATGAGGAAAAGGTGGCAATATCCTACAAGATCACTGGACCAGGGGTAGATCAGCCCCCTGAGGGTGTATTTAGGATTGATCGACGATCTGGGGTGCTGTACCTGACCGAGCCACTAGACAGGGAGAAGATAGCCAAATACAGCGTGAGCGAACAATACATAACCTCAATTACTCAATCAATCACTAGACGATGTCTTGTATATCTTCATCCTTACGCATGTACAAGTACCGCAAACTCAACAGACACGTGCTTTGTATTACAGCTGTGGGCAAGTGCAATGACCGATAACATTAAAGCTGAGGAGCCCATGGAGCTCATTATCAATGTCATTGACCAGAACGACAATGCTCCACAATTCACTCAGAACCTCTTCAGCGGCAGAGTGAGTGAAAGTGCAGAAATCGGTGAGAGAGAGAAAAAAAAGGCTGAAAAATCAAAAATCAATCCAAAAACACTTCAAATGTGAATTTCAAGTCACTTGTGTTGTCGACAGATGCCTCTGTCATAAAGGTGACAGCGGTGGACAAAGATGACCCACAGACAAACAATGCAATCATTAGGTATCAGATAAAGAATCAAATGCCACAAATGCCCAAAGGAAACATGTTCACCATAAACCCAGTCAGTGGAATGATCAGTGTGGCAGAAAGTGGACTGGATAGAGAGGTAATGCAATCACACAGTGAGCCCAACTCAATTCTCTGTTCAAGATGTTTACATCATATCACAAATATTCACTGCAACCCTTCTTCTTCTGCTAGACTCACCCAGAGTACAAGATGATCATTGAAGCTGCGGATCTGGAGGGGGAGGGACTAACAGCCACCTGTACTCTCATCATCAGCATTGCTGATATCAACGATAATGTGCCACAATTCACCATCACATCTGTGAGTTGAAAAAACACAAATATGTCATACTTCACATTCAAAATGATGTGTAAATGAGTGTACCCACTTCATTTAGCATTTTTGTCTCGACCGCATCCCCCCCAAGATATCTGCATCTGCCCCTGAAAATGAGGTTGGTGTGGAGGTTGTAAGGCTAAAGGTCACAGACAAAGATGAGCAAGGATCTCCAAATGCCAACACTAAATATTCAATAATCAAAGGCAACGAGGGGGCTGACTTCTGTGTCATCACAGGTGCCAATAAAATGGAGGGAATCGTCGAAACTGCCAAGGTCAGAAAATGTCAGTCCACTCTTCTATTTGTTGTTATGTGCACAGTGCAGCAGACTTATTTTACACATATCTGTCCGTTGTCTGCAAGGAGCTGGATTTCGAGAGCACTCCTATATTTATTCTGCTGGTGGTGGTGACGAATGAAGCTCCGACCTTTGGGTCGGCATCGACCTCGACGGCCACAGTCGCAGTTACAGTTGAGGACATGAACGAGCCTCCTGTTTTCAATCCAGCAGAAATCCACGTGAGCATCTCAGAAGACGTGAAAACAGGGAGTTATGTGGCCGACCTCAGAGCCAACGACCCGGACTCGGCCAAAAACCAGAGTGTTAGGTACTACAAACCTCCACATTAATTCTGTCTACATGATCACGTTACACCACTGCAAGTTGGGGAGAAATAAATCAGAGAGGGACATGGTGGTGTTACCTCACTGTGAGCTTTAGTGTCAACTTTTTGCACAAAAAATACAGCATGCACACCAACAGATCTCCACAAAATATGTAGATTTCAGGGAGTATAGACCCATTGTAATTCAACAAAATACACTGTCATTTATATATTTAAGTCGTCAAATAACACCGTTAAGCAAAAAGTAGTTTCACTTCATAACTTCTATCTCAATCTTCCAAATGAACTCACATCAAGTGCATGAAACACGTCACACAAACAAAACTGAAAAACATGCCGCAAACTGTGAATTCTGAGTCAACACAGTGCACGTGCTAAATACCACCACGGGTTAGACACTGTTGACAAGCGGAGGCTGAGCCAAACACACGTGTTCCAAAACTCCTCTAAAGTTAACTTTAGTTAAAACATTACTCAAACACCCTCTTAACACTCTTCCACATGTCAACCAAACACTACTATATATATTAACAGCAACAATACACCTGCAAGTAGGAAGGAATAATCACGAGAGAGATGTGGTGTCACCTCAGTGAGCCGAGAGGAAAAAGCAATCGATCTCAGGCTACCGGATCGAGACCCCCTGTAGATCACAGATTCACAAGTTTGCATCTGGAAGTAAACAATAAAAAAATGAAATAAACAATATAATATGAACACATTTTGCAAACCCTGTATTCGATTTTAAACTGTTTTGTACACTTTTCTGGTTTGAATTCATCCCTACGGACTGTAACTAATGAATGAACTAAACTAAAACTAAAATATATTTGTTTTTATACCTATGGCTATGAAACGTTTAACCCGTCACGTTGACACAGTGCCTTGCAGTTATACTGTTTTCGTTCCATTTTAAAAGTTTTTTCTTGCCCCCAGATATAAACTACACAATGACACTGCCGGGTGGCTGAGCATTAATGAAAACACAGGATTAGTCAAAGTGAGACGCAGCATGGACAGAGAGTCACACTATCTCAAAGATTCCAAATACACAGTCCTAACTTTGGGTTATGACAATGGTAAAGTTTTGTTCTAAACAACAATCAGTGTTCTTTCAACCTTAACATTTTTTTTTTTTTTTTTTTTAGCCGAACCAGAACTGTAACCCTACTGAATCCTTCTTTTTGCTTCCAGATAACGTCCCGGCCACAGGTACAGGTACACTGGTTGTGAGTTTACTGGATGTGAATGACCAACTTCCTGTGATCAAGCAGAGAACAGTTAGTCTATGCAACAAGGAACCTGTTCCTGCCCTGCTGGATATAGTTGACCTGGACGGACCAGGTCACGCGGGACCTTTTACAGTGGAGCTGCAAGGGGAACACAGGATCAACTGGGCCATAAGCATCAATTCCACAAGCAAGAGAGCTCGCCACAAATATTATACACACCCAGTGACAAGATGTAGAAGTTGCGATTCAAGGTTCCTGTGTTAATCCAACATCTTTTACAGGTGATGTGGCAGCTCTGGCGCCAAAGCGGGAGTTATCACCCGGAGACTACAATGTGCTTATGCGCATCTATGATGTCGGCACACTCTACCAGGACAGCACACTCAATGTAGAGGTGTGCCAATGTCAAGGGGCTGTTACTACATGCTTTATGTCGCGTTCTGCCCCTCTCTTGCACACTTCTTCCCTCACGACAACATCAGTTCTGGGCGCAATTTTTTGTCTTCTGTGTATGTAGTAGGCCTTTATTACTCACCTCATACTATGCACGTACATATTTTTTTGGTTCCTTTGATTATTTTGGTTTAATCCGTTTTTTTTCTGTTGACCACAGTGCTGCTTCTACTGCTGCTGCTGTTGTTGAGAAGAAGGAAGCACGTCCTTCACCCTGAAGACGAATCCAGAGACAACATCTTTCACTATGATGAAGAGGGAGGAGGTGAAGAAGATCGGGTAGGAAAGAAGACATGGACAATTTATGTTATTAGAACCAAGTCGTTTTTTTTTGTGTAATTGTTATTATACACACAGACTGATGAGGCAGAGCAATAGAGGATCCAACAAACTTTGCCCACATAGAGAAAGTCAGGTTGATTTAGCAAAGGAAAGGGTAACTGGCACATGTAAAAAGAATTCTCATATTATGCCGGCCCTGGCTCGGACACACAAACTTTGAGTAATGTTAAAGTCTGTAACTCTTCAGACTACATTTGTTTCTCATGCTTTTTTTCTTAGTTATCGGCCATTGATTGACAGTTTGTTCCCTATTTTCTGAAGGATTATGACCTAAGCCAGCTCCAGATGGGGCTGAGGGACTGTCCTGAGGTCACTGATGTGTTTCCCGCTGTCCAGTGCCACCAAGGCTACCAACTACAACCTCAGCCCAATGAGGAGGTTATCAAATATATTGAAAAAGTGAGTGATATAAAAAAATATATATATTAGCTCTATAGTTTCTTTACTCCTGTATCAGTGGTGATATATTTCTAAGGAGTTTGTGTGTAAGAAAGTTGATTATAATATAGCAATAAACGTCGATGATTTCCTCTACAGAGCATGCATGCTGCTGACACGGATCCCACAGCTCCACCCTATGACTCTCTTTTGGTGTTTGACCATGAAGGTGATGGTTCTGTGGCAAGTTCACTCAGTTCCATCAACTCCTCAGAATCAAACGAGGAACAGGACTATCAGAGCCTGACCCACTGCGGGCCACTTTTCAAAAGGCTGGCTGAGCTGTACACCGGTGGGATGGAGGAGGACAATGACTCCGAATTACTTCCAGGAAAAACAGAATGGGTGTGACATACTCACATTTTCTTCCAAGGTCCTGTACCCATCTGCCCGACACCCTCAGTCAGCTCTTTCTATGGCTTTTTCCAGTCCAGGTTTGCACTCTGAGGTGGGAAATGCCCCTTCTCTGTTCATGCGTCCAGAGTTGTTTATTTCAAGGCCGGTTGGAGTCTGTGTGTAAAAAATATGCCTTTTTCATTTCATTTTTATGTGT
This sequence comes from Colistium nudipinnis, assembly GCA_016785305.1. Classification (NCBI taxonomy): domain Eukaryota; kingdom Metazoa; phylum Chordata; class Actinopteri; order Pleuronectiformes; family Rhombosoleidae; genus Colistium; species Colistium nudipinnis. Next base: position 3,660,881 of record JAFBJU010001010.1, on the reverse strand, counting down.
GTCCTGAGCTCACTGTGATGCTGTCCTGTTGGGTAAATCGTTTAGTATGAAATCCTCACTGCAGAAATCAAAGGTAACTTAATAATCTGACAGCAAGTGTTGGAGCTTGCAGTTATTCAGCACCAACAGCCGATAGTACCTCAGCATCTGTGAAGACATGAGGTGAACGAAGCAATATCATTACTGGTGTCAACTTTCCTCCTTGTCCTTCATGCTCACTCTTATATTGCTGAAGCTTTCTTGCATCTTATAATAATGTTATCTGTAAAAACCAGTGTCACTCAATGCTATGTGCATGAATGACTATGTTGCTATGACTGGTCATAAAAAGCAGTTTGGCTATTTTAAAGTAAGTTGTTAATGATTAAATGTGCTGATTTTTTGGTTGATTTTCTTTTTGCAAAAATATATCAGCGATGTATTCCTGTATTTCTGTTTTTTTTTTTGTAATACGATTGACTAAGATAAACAATTATTCAAATTATACATTTGAAATCAGTTTCTGTTACTTGTAAATGTATTTAATTATATCAGTACATAAAACAAAAAACTATTTCCCACATACATCATACAGCCTGTCTCGGGAAGCTCCGGGAAGCACAAGCAAGCGAGATGACTTAGATGAGGATTTCAAAATAAAATATTAACTCATGTATACACAACTCCAGCAATGAAATCCTCACATCTCTACTTTTATTTCTAACATGTTAATTTGATCATACATATGTAATAAGTTAACAAGGAAAGGGCAGCTAAACACAATGGGACAATAGAACAATATATATTCCCCTGCACACTAACTCTTATATTCCTTCAAGAGTGAACTTTAACCATTCACTATCATCCAACTCATGTGAACTTTGACTCCGAGTCATTGTGCCACACTGACGAGTGTCAGCAGCAGTGAAGACAAGTCCGTTTCGGTTTAAATGTTTCTTTTTTAGTCAGATCAGGCGAAATGAGGGCCTGCGGATGAGTGACTGAAAGCTTTACAAAATTTGGGGAAAGTGAGTAGTACATTTATGCTGATATGAACTGTGACGCCTGAATCTTTGTACTTATACGTCCGAGCAGGACATGGGTTGGGCTTCTTTCAAGATTGCCTCTATTTTCCTACGAGTGACCCCCGTTTGATCCCTAACAGATGATGCAGAACATGTTTCAGGAGGGACTGTACCATGTCTTCTTTAAGGACGCACCTTCAGTCAGGCCACAGACCCGGGTCACTCAGAGTCAGGCGGAGCTGGGCAAAGCCAGGATTCACCGTTGGTTCGCGACGGTGGTCAACACCAGACTTTTGGTCACAGGGGTGAGATATTGAAATCACCGGCTCGCATGGTTTTATCAGCCTTTTTCAACCATCTGCCTCCTTCATGCCCTGCGTTTCCCCACAGGTAGTCCAAGTCGTCAGTGCTTTCGCCTGTCTACTAACCACCATCGCCCATACGTGCGTGAGCTACAACTGCTCCATCTCCATGACAACGCCAGTGTGGTCAAGCTTGCTGGTGAGTTGGTGACTCAATTGCAAATCATTACGGCAGAAATACAGACAGACGTTGGCACATAACTGTGTGTGTTGTTGCAGTATGTGGCTGCTGGGAGTCTGGCGATGGAAGTTCAGAGAAGACCAACTAAATTAAAGGTCAATGTTTTATTAAATCATTTCCCATGCTATTGCCTATGGCGTCCACTGCCTCACTTGATTTTTGAATTTTTCCATGAATAGATCATCACCCTGATGGGTCTGAACATCGTTGGTATGCTGTTTGGATTCTCCGCTCATCTGGCCAACAGTCTTATGTCTCCAAAGCCTGAACTACTCAGCACATACCAACAAGTAAATGCAATTGTTTGATTACCTCTTATTAATTTCATTCAAATTAAGAAGGAAAACCTGCTATTTAATGGTAACGTTTACTTCTTATTTGATTCATCTGCCGTCATTCTCTTAATTCTGTTTCACTCAACCTGCCACAACCCTTAGCTATACACTCATTACTTTTATATACTTTATTTAATGTTTAATGTTTACTTTCTTTAATGTTTAATGTCTACTGCACCAACGCACCAAAAGGATTTCCTTGTAATGTTATTATTACTTGACTATAAAGGCTATTCTGATTCTGATTCTGATTCTGTTAAGATTAATTACTCTTGATATCCCTCAAAAAGGCACTTTCTAAGTGTTAAGAAAAGCTTTTTTCAGCACCAACCTTTATACACTGATATTTGTTCTTGTTCTTTTTCTTTTCCCCAGCGAGTTGGCTCATATGTTGCGAAAGGGACTTCATTAGCATTTGGTGTGCAGTGTTTTCTGTCATCAGCCTACATCCTCTTCCTGTCTTGGAGAGGCCTGCGTCGCTACAGCACTTCCAATACTCAGGCCTACAGCCGTCTCTCACAGGTGAACAGTCAGAAAGTGGAGGATTAATGACAATAATGATAGAAAACATATAAAGCACAGTATCCAGTCTAGAATATTACTTTTTGTTGAATATCCTTTTTTCTGTCTCCTCCCTAAACAGGATGCAGAGGAAACCAATGGACCCCTACTGGAACAAGAAGAATTCAGTCTGTGAAACTTGCACATCTAAAATATATATCTTTTTTAAATGTTTGTATCAATTATTCTTAAACTCTGTGGCAGGGACATTCATACTGGGATAGAAACACTCCTCCTTTTGTGAACGTTGTTGTGCACTTCTGATTCCAGATTGTTTAGGATGTGATGAAATTATATCATGTTGCCTGACTGATCACTTCTCCTCTGGGATCTTAAAGACTTGACACAAAAATGAAGAAGTGCGTCAACACATTCCACAGCTGCAAAAAATAAACGGAACCTTAAAGAGATAATGGTGAGTATAGAGAAGATTACGTGCACAACTCATGTTGACAATGGTCATATAATGGCAAACTTTTGAGAACCCAAAGTAAAACTGACCATGTAGATGTGTTGATAAAGGTATCTGATCATTTATTTTACTAATGTTACAGCTGCCTAAAGCTTCCTTCTTTTCATGTTCAACACTAGAGGGCACTAGAGGTTTCTAATGTCACTGTCCAGTCAGATACACAGATCCACATCCTCTGTTTGGTGTAAGAATGACAGAGGATGATTTCTTCTTGCTTGAGAAGCCGCAGTGTGATCTGTGGAGCCTCTCACACATGAAATAATTATGGATGACCTCAATACCAAATATGCAATTAAAGACAAGACATGTTGTGCCAAAAGCCCTCTTGCCATTATCACTCAAAAACTGGATTTTTCCCCTTTTTAAATTAACCCAAGTAGGGCTTTCAAAGTTGAAATAAAAAATATATATTTGATGATTCTAAACTACAGCACAGATCAGGAAAAAATATGGATAGCAAACATTATATATTAGACATACAAACACAACAGGACATATGTGATGGTTACTGCATGTTATGACTGTGTGACACGTTAGTGATTTTGTCTTCTTACCTGTAGATGTTTCTCAAAGCATTTTTCTCACCTGCTGCGGCCATCATGGTCGATAATCCATTTGGTGAGTGTTTTAACGCCCCTAGCTTACGTTGCGTTTTCAATCATATCGAGCAAAAAGCTGGATGTCACGTGTTGGTTTGTTGTTGTAATTGTGTAGTGAAGTGTTGGGTCCTGAAGTGTCGTAAAGTGTTGAAATGTGTGCGTACTGATCCTCCATTGATATTTTCCTCCACTGGGCCTGATATAAAAATAATAATAACGGAGAAAAATAAAATTGTGGGTACATTTTGCACCGACCTCAGTACACTCACCTTAGTGAAAGCCTGATTGTAACCTTGGCCAGAAACCAAACCACAGTCTATGCTTTACATCATAACTGCCTTTTAAAATAGAGACATAGTGGAGGGTGCGGTGTGTTTGAGTACTTAAATGATGGAGCGTTTCATTAGGAATATCAGGCAAGGTCAGACACCACTCCTGTAGAACACACACACACACACACGGACACACACATTCACACATGTTAACAGACTTGTGCAAGTGAAAGCAAAAAAAAACCACGGAGCAGCTAGTTTCTCACGGCATGTCTGGTTAACAGCTTCCAGCTGTTGCCTGGTCGGGAGAGCTGCTATGGGAACACAGCGAATACACAGAGTAACGTGGACTTAATTAAAGAATGGACACAGAAAAAAAGAATAAAAGAAATTGAGATCATGTGGTTCGGTGTCCTCAAAGAAACTGACAACAGATTGTTCTGGAGTAAACCACTTTTCTATTCAAACCTCACAACTTCTGTTTTAAGTGTGTGTTTGTGTAGTACTGTCCCGTGACCGGAGCAGTTGCACACACAGGCCTGTCCGCACGAATGGTTCCATGTTATATTTACATGGAAAAAAAGAGTAATCAGCGTGATCTGCGTAAACAGACAACCGCTGGTGTAGTGGTCTAGTGATTTGCAAATCAAGGAAAGGCTAAATTTGTAGGAGGGGAAAACAATTGTGTAAATGTGCAGCTGTTTACTCTCATGGACTGATGAGTAATGTCTTCTTTGGAGCATATTTTATCTTTGTTGGGAGTCTACCATCCTTCTTAACCCCACAGGAAATCCTCCTTCTCCTGCGGGGGAAGTAACAAGCCGGGACGTGATGACAAGTGAGTGAGTCCTAAAGGTGCGGAAGTGGTGACGACACGTAGAGATTGCCTTTGATAAGCCTGACTGATTCTATGATCTTTCAGCAGAAATGGCCCAGAACTAAACAAATCTATGTATTTCTATTATATATATATTTAATTCATGAATGGAGGAGAAAAAAAAAACTCAATGACATCATCTTGAGAACATTCATCAATAATTTATTTTTCTTACTCTCAAGAACCACCACTGCTTCTCATCTTGAAAATTCATCATCAATTTCCAACAACACAGTTTTGAAAAATGTAAAGTTACTATACAAATTTTTAATAGAAAACAGAATAAATTAACAGTGGAATTTTATTTATTTTTCTTATCAATTCCACATTTTTTTCCTACAACACCTTTAATGTATTGTTACAGTTGAACATAACTGATGAAATCAAGTTACATGCTCTATTGTCTGGTGGGGGAAGTGTTCTATTATTAAACTGTTTGTTAAAATAAGCTTCATTTTGCACATCTGGTATTGAATCTATTGATAACAGTGGAGAGATGTCTAGATCCTATGTGACAAAGCAGTAACTGGTCATTTTGTAGCACCTGAAAGGGTTGTTACAATGTCAGAACTTAAAAAAAAAAAACAACAATACTGATTTATATAAAATGGAACATTGTTAAAACAATGAAAGTCAATGTTAAAAACCCCACAAAACCTTACGGTGCCCCTCCGTACATACAGGAAAAGACTGACAAAAGAGTTAATTCATTTCTCCGGGAGTATTACAAAAATTTCAAAAACAATTAAATGGAGCACAGAAAGAATGGGCTTTTTGGAACTACAGAGGGTCACATTTCATCACATTGGGCTCAGAGGTCAGAGATTAGCACAAGGTCAAAATAGGACCTTCTGGGGATGGGGCAACACTATGGAGCAAAACGTGCTAATGTTAAGTGTGTAGAACTCGGATGCTGGATGTCTTTGGGGTCGCTGGATCTGCATGGCATGCGTGGGATTGTGACTTAAGCGCACAAAGTCTGGGCACATACTCTCAGTGAGAAGAGCTGGGTCAAATATGAATGCACCGGAGTGATAAAATTCTGATTCCATCAGGTAGACTAATGAGTTCCGATGAGTTACAGGTAACCAGTGAAAGCTAGTTCCAACCCAGGGAAAAAGACATAGCGGAAATAGTCACGAGAGCGGCAGATGACATGGGCCGAGGCCAGTGCATAAAGGAAACACCACAGTGAGTGACAGGGTAAGACGCACACCATTCCTCCCATGCATTTGCAACGTGATGCACGGCTGAAAAAAGACATGGCCACTTAGCTCCGTCTGTGAGATGAGGAATCTGTATTGATCTTGAATAAGATTAACATCTGAAAACGTTTGTCAAGGGAAGCTAAGGGGACACTGATCCAGGGATAGATAAAACATGCAGAGTTCTACTTCCTTTGTACAAAATCCGGTGTGCTTTTCTAACCCTGTTTTGAATATTTGATTGTTGTTTGGGAGGAGTGGTAAAATAAGGTTCCTTCTTGTTATGGCTTCTCTTCTGCCCTGATACTGGGGCCTTACTCATTAATCTATCCGTATACTGTCAAAGCACATTATGATTCAATGCCTCGTCTGGGTTTCTAGCTTTTCTAGATACCTTTTATGCATTCTGATGCCACGCATCTGTAAAACGTTGAGCGTGGAACATCTCCAGCCCTCCTACACACTATTTAAGTTGTGCTTCAAGACCAAAGTAAGATTGAATAATCACTTTGCATTTCCCCCGATGTCGCATAGTAGAGAAGTATACGACGTGCCTCTTGGCTACTCTGCATTGCTGCTGTTCTATTTTGAAGGGGTCTATCGCCCAAAGGATTTCTGGTCCCCGCACTAAATAAGTACATATGTAACAAGTTTGGCACAAATATACACAGTACTCCTCTGTGCCCATTTAAATGCAAATGTTCTGACTGTCAGCATGCGAACCAGCCAGCACTGAGTTCAGACTGTGTTCAGTCAGGAGGCTGCTGTCATGCTGAAGTGAAGGACAGAAAGAGAAGAAAACACATCGCTACAGAGGGGCCGACAGAGAAACACAACCGGTGTGAACTGGTGTATAAAACCGAGAGCAAACGCAAAAGTAAAGACGGCATTGATGGAAAAAACAATGATTCACTGGAGACATTTATCGTATTAACAGCCTCTATGTCAAACTACAAGTAACAGGTGTCAACAGCCTGTCATATTTTACTGTCAGGATCTGGACTGAAACAAATCTGAAAATCCGGAGTGAAATGTTGCAGGAGCTGCGATTGTGTGGCCACATAAAAAGATGATCCTTCAAAATAACCCTCCACGCTCTGGCTCCAGTGCTGGTCATAATCCACCACGTAGCCGACCAAACTGTTATGGCCAGGCAGATTTCATTAAAAACCAAGCACATGAAATAAAAATGAATGATGAATCCACCGTAGAAGGCATGGACTGCAACCCAAAACTCCATATTCACCCTGAGATGCATCGACGAGCATCCCGAGGCTGGCAACATGCCTGCTTCACTTCACTCTGAATTTCCAAACAAGTTCATACACTTGTACAATGTTTGTTATTGCTATTGTCCTCGTCAATATTCTAGACAGAGTCCCGGAAGCCATCCCGATATTGTCACTGTGAGTCAATCCAGTAGTCTTTGGTTGTGGGTTGAAACTTAGTGGAGTTGAATGTAATCTGAATGTTGGTTAATCCATGTTTTTTCTTTTTTTTTTCTGCAAAGTTTTTCATCTTCTCTTTTTATAAATACGAAGGGATTGAAATAAACCAAAAAAAAAAAAAAAGACAAACTACAGCGAGTAATTAGGACCAACACAGTTTGTTTGGGCCTGGAAATGCTGTATGAACTGGTGGCTCAAATCCAGTACTGATTATGTGGCAGTGCACTAAAGTTAGTAATTCAGGGACCAAAAATGAGATATGAAATAGATCTTGGAACGGCCGATGTTGGTTTTGTTGAGCTTGAGTTGTGTGTTTGATTTTTTTTTCTGTGCTCTCTCCCCGTGACTCCTTCACTCTTGTCCTGTTGCCCGTGTGCTGCAGGGTAAAGAAAGGGCTCAGAGGTTGCTGTAGGGCAACCCGTTTAACAGCTGAGTCGACTCCACTCAGTCAGTCTTGTAAAATGGGGGGGGGGGGCATAATAAAGAGGTGGAATGGATGAAGGGCAGGATATAGGGAGGATGAAGGCTCATGTCCAGACCATCAGTCCGGTCGGGGCAGGATTTTCTAGGGCTTTAAGGATGAGGTTGTTGGTTGTCAATGGGTAGCAGAGGGGGACAATGGAGAGGCAGTGGGAGAGCGCAATGGGACTTTGTCTGGGCCCGTAAAAGGAAGGTCTCAGACCAGGGTTCCAGGTTTGGCCTTGTCATGTCCGTACCACTGCACGTCTGCCAGCTCTGAGCACAGGGGGCTGCTTAGGAAACAGCTGTCACTGAAAGACCTGCGGGGGGGGGACAAGAGACCAGGATGACATCGACTTTACGCAGCAGCCTCTTCACCCCAGAAGTGAATGCATAAACGTACACCCTGCCTCTGAGTTCTCTCTCTGTTCGTTAAGAGGTGCGCTTTCTGTTACAGCCCGTGCGGCACATGGTTGAGTGTCTCTATTAGTCAACCCTGCAGGGAATGAGCCGCGTTGTCAGAACACAGAGCAGAGCACATGCAGAGATCACACACAGTTACAGCCAGAGAGAGTACCTGGCACACGTACAGTACCTCCGTCATGGAAGAGCGAGACATTGTGAACTCTCGTCATTGTCAGTCCCCACACAGATTGTAATATAGGTGACTAAATCATTACAAAGATATTTTCAGTGTTTGACTGTGTGTACATTTGGTACTTTGGTCACATCATTTTTTTTTTACTAGTGAGCAATTTCATGAAGTTATTAGTTTTACTGGAATTGTTTTTTTTTTATATATTATCTGCTTATGCTGCTGCTGTGTCTGACCAACAGTACACTGTAGGTTTAGACCACCGGGTGGTTGAGACCACAGACAATACCTCTATGCATCAGAGCTGGGCTGAGGGGGAGACTGACAGACGTCCTCAGTAGGAGAGCAGTCTGCTGTGCCTCTAAACCGGGAGAGAGAGGACACACACACAAGGAAAGAAGGGTTAGTATAGACAGACAGAGAGACAGAAAAGAAACGAGAGGCGGTAGAATATTGTGCCACGAGTACAAAGGCCGCGAGAGATGTCAGATTGAAAAAAGAGAAGAAACACAGAGCAAAGAGTGAAATATTAACACAAGCGCGACAAGCCGAGAGTTGTTTTCATGTGAGTAAGAAAAAGGGTTTAAAAGAGTTGTTGACCCCCGAAATCCCATTAAAAAAAGTGCAAAAGTGAAACATCAGCCAACACATATACATCAGACAGAGCAAAGAGGATGTTACCGTGAGGTTTGGACAAAGATGGTGGGGACAATATCCACTTTGTCCTAAATGTCCTGAATGAGTTCATATCTTCAAACATCCTGTCACCTTGTTTCAGCTGCCTCAGGTGTGTGCGTGTGTGTGCATGTGCGTGTCCCTTACCCGCTCTGCCAGTTGAGGATGTGCTGTGGGCTACAGGGGGGTGTGGGCGTGGCTGCGTGTTCACTGGAGGGAGTCATACTCCTCTGGCTGTGAGGGGATGCAGCTAGATGGAAAGCTGACAGTTAGTCGAGAGGAATCAATTCAACAGCACGAGGCACAGAGACAATAGGAACAACTATGCAAACGCAACAGGTGCAATTGAAGTTTTGGGGGAAACGATCAATCCCGGCGGCACATTATGATTTTTTTTTGCAGCGGTGCATCGTTTAATGCACACTGTCCTAGTCTCAGCCGGTCTCATAGTCCAAAGGTCATGCATTTAACTTTTCAATGCCGCCTTTTTAAGCCCAAAAATATCTATTTACCAAAGACGTGTCCAACCCGGCTTTTACACCTAACTCCCACCAAAAAATGATTTAATTTGAATTTATTTTAAGAATCTTTTATTATTTTTATTTTCCTATCCAGTAGATATTTGGGCTGACGATGACAAAAAATAAAAACATGTCTATCTCCAAATACTTAAATTAGCATTTAATATAAAAAAAGTGAATTTGTGGTTGAACGAGCCTTGTTGGTGCACTAGGCAGTGCCTCAGTCTCATAACCTCAAGTTGTTGAGTTTGAGCAAATGAACAAAAACAAATGTGTTCAACTAAATTAGGGTCAAACCTTTCATTCAAAGAATGATTATGATTTTTATGCTCTGAGCCAAGGTTTATTGTGAACAAATGAAGGAGACCTACCTGGTGAGCCCTTGGCGAATGTTCCCACTCTAATCCCTCGTCCAGGCCCCAGAGTGCCTTGCTGTGACCCCGTCTCAGAGGAGGTGGACCCCGAGTGTGAATGACTCCTCTCTTTCAGGCTCCCTGAGGACCGCTGGTACCAGCATCGCAGTTCTTCAGACACCGCCGCCCTCCCCCCTCCTCCTCCACCACCACCGCCACCCTCTCGCCCCAACGACGGAGTCCGTACGATCTGAGAGCGCGACGGCGTGAGTCGGCCGCTCCCCTCCCCGCCCTCCTCTCCCCCCCAGGCCTCCTTGTACAGTCCCCCGGCGGTGTAGGAGCTGGATGTCTTGAACTGGGCCTTCACGCTGTAGTGGCCCTCCTGGTCGCTCTCCAGGCTGCGCACCACCACGGGGTTGGGGCTGCCCTCCACGTAGAGCGGGTACTCCTTGATGCGGTACTGGGAGGAGGGCTGACTCTGGCTGTGGAGGTAAACTCCGTGGTGTCCCCCACCGACGCTGCCGCCACCCGTGCCTCCGCCGGAGCCATTTTTGGCTGCCAGGTTCGGCATGGAGCCGGAGTTAGAGGAACCCAGGTTTCCGGCAGACCTGGACGGAGAAGACGATCCAACACTGTAGATCTCATCAAACTTTTTATTTCTTTAATGCATATTACGGAGTTGTGTCGATCTCCCCCAGCCTTACCTGTGCCGTTGCCTCTGCCTCTGCCTGGCTTTGGAGGGTGAGTCCTCCCCCAGCGTTGAGTAGTTGGGGTTGCTGCCGGGGGGTCCGCCGGCAGGGTAGTAATGCTCCGAGCTGCTTTGGCTGGTGCAGGAGGAACAGTCATCCAGCGGGTCAGAGCCGTTGGAGCCGCGCACCGGGCCCAGGAAGAAGTCAGGGCTGCCCAGAGTTCCCAGGGTGTGCGGATGTGTGTCGGGGTCGGACGCCAGCAGCTTGCCCTGGGACTCAAGGCTGGAGCTGCGGTTCCTAAAGTGCTGAGCGATACTGTGCAGACGTGTGGGACTGATGTCCACCGACCTGTAAGATGAATAAAACAGTTAATATAGGTGCGCTGAGCTGAAACTCACAGAACTGTGAATTCAACAATACCGTTATTCCTTTTACGGGAATGTCCGTGCAGTCATACATTTCGGTTCTGTTTGCCGGAGTGGTGTGACATTGGAATGATTATGAAACAATGACTAAACTGACCTCGTAGAATGTACATATTGTGGGGTCCTGGACCTCAGGTCCGGGGTTGAGGGCATGCTGGACTGTGAGTTCCAGTGAGGGAGGTTCCTGATGGGGCTGCTCTGCAGAGAGTTACTGCCTCCTGCCTCAGCGCTGCCAGAGCTGGGGAAACGCCTGTGACTAACAGAGGTGCCAGGTGAGTGAGCATCGCTCATGTTCCATTTTATCACAACACGCTGCATATACCAGATATACACGAGATGCTTCATTCACGTCAGACAGCCTGCAACTGTGCGGACACGTAACGGCTGAGTTTGACTGAATGATCTATGTTTGCAAACTACACCCTAAATGCACTTGTGGTTGTTGAGGCAAATAGTACATGGCGGAGTACATAGTATAGCACAGTATCGGATGAACTTCTTCACACCTGGAGTGAGAGGAGCGCTTCTTGACTTTTTCGTAGGGCTCATCCAGTGACGACTCGCTCCACATCTTGGGTTTGATGGGGGATTTGTCGTAGTCGGAGCGCTTGTAGTGTAGGTGCCGCAGGCCATCCAGGGACTGCGGCGGAGGGGGCCGGCTGTGAGATGGGGGCCGAGGGGGGAGGCCCTTGTGAGGCGAGGATACAGGAGAGAAGGTGGGGGTTCCCGTGACCTGAGGGTCATCTGAAACAGAGAACGAGTTTTAGACAACAATGCAGAACGAGTTATCTGTGAATAATCTCAAGAGTCAAGACTTACCATCATCCAGGACCAGTGCATCGGACAGCGAGCTGTCTTCAGAACCAATATTGGCTTCTATGGGTCGGGGAAACAAAGGCGATTTGTTTAAAGATTGCACAGTGAAGAAAAACTCTTGTGTTGCGACGTCTACGGCTGACGGAATGAAAGAAATCTGATTTCCTGTCGTGAATCTGAGTTTATCGTGTACCCTCTATGATAAGAGACGCTCTCTGCGTAGGTTTCTTCCCGGAGCGGACGCGGTACTCGTTGATAGAGTTTTCAATTTCCTGGAGCTTCTTCAGTGCATTCAGATAAGACGTCTTCCGCTGCTTCTTCAGCTTCTTGCTGCTCACGTGAGGATCGCTGGCGAGACGCCGCGCTGCCTCTGTGATCTGGGACTGGATGGCAAACTCCCGCTCCAGCCGCTCCAGCTCCTCTTCCTGCGATAAGCACAAAAACACACGCACATTCAAACCTGAGTGCGAGCAAAGTAACACTAAAGAGCACTAAAATAGTGCATGAATTCTCTCACCGTTTTGGCGACAGAAAACAACACACCTATCCAAAAACAACACAGCTCAGCCCGCGGATACGTATTCGGACCGTCACTCTCCCATGCAACGCATTTGGTGGGACGCAGGCGGAGCCTTGCCAGAGAAAACATGCTGAGGAAATAATCTATCTGTGCCGCAGCCCCGCATTTTCTCACCGCCGCATATTCCCTACCGAGACACACAGTCCCCCAACAATAACACAATTCTCCATCAATCCATCCTCTCCTCCTCTACACTTCTCCTGAGATCTGTGGCGCAGAGGCTGGAAAGTGAACCAAGTAAAATATACTCTGCTGTTATGCTGCAGACGTCTTGCAAATTGCACGCGTGTGTTTACTGCATTATGAGTATCTACACAACACAATATTAGGTGTTACATATAATGTAGTCAAAATTGTGATTATAGTAAGTAATAATAAATAAGGTATCAGAATCCGTCCTGTGACAAAAAATTGACATTTTACGGCCTTGTGTGATCTTGCATACACACAGAAATGCACCTCCCTCCAGAGTGAGAATGACACTATAATGTATTTAACTGAGTCGACATTTCATGAGACGACCTCAGTTGAGTGGAATACCTTGGTTTCTCTGTGTGTGTGTGTGTGTGTGTGTGTGTGTGTGTGTGTGTGTGTGTGTGTGTGTGTGTGAGCGTTTTACAGTGTTTAGGATGAATTAAGAATCGTTCTGCTTGCAAGGCTGTTGTGACACACTGTCTTCCTGGATTCTTTTTTGGAACATTAAAAAACCTCAGTGACACACACCCACCCGAGCATGCCTGCACACACACAATCCTACTACCACTACTTCCTATGGGCTGAATGCTGCCAGGCTATTTATAGAAAGTTCTGCTGTTCTGGTAAATCTACCCGTGGCAGAAAAGGACAGCGAGACAAAGACGCAGTGCAAGTACATTTTCAAAACTCTTTCTGTCCCAGACTGTTTCCTCCACATACTTCACAAAAATATCTGTCATCAGTTAACTTATTATTAATCATATATAATGATTACATACTTATAAGTATGGTGTTTTAAATCAAATTAAACCTGACCCACCGATAATCTGCACTGAGCTTTTAAACACCAGTTGTGTTCTATAATGGCAATACTTTGCATTCCATTCAATATATATACAGTATAAACACTACTCACGAAAAGTTAGGGATATTTGGCTTTCCGGTGAAAATTTCAGGATGAACCTAAAATGCACTATAACCTTTACAGGTGAACTTAATGTGACCTTCTCTAAACCTTTGAATGCACATGTCCAAGAGTTCAATGTTTGAGTACTTTATGCACAACTTCTCCAACAAGGAGCTTAATGGCAAAACTCCCAACAGGTGTTTGATCCAGTTGGCTTTTGTTTCAATTAATTGTTTGCGTTGAGGAAATCACCATTGCATGCTTCTACTTAAATGCCTAATTTCATGTTATACATCTAACACCTCTGTAGTGTGAACTTTTTCCATTTTCCATAACTTTCACCCGAAAGCCAAATGTCCCTAACTTTTTGTGAGTAGTATACTGTATGTATTCCAGTTAATATAGCCCAGTGGCTGGCAGAGGTACTGTACATATAGCATTGTATTTGCCGCCTTCAGATGACCAGCTGTTTTCATTTAGCTTGTGCTGGGAAATGGTAGTGTGCTTAAGTGCCACGGAGGATAACTAAAGGCTTCACCTCTCCCTTTGGAAGAATTTTCTGCTCATCCAGTTTGAAGGCGGTACCGATCTTTCGTCTGACCGTGGGTGGCTCCTCTCCCGGATCCAGAGGATATTCCTTCGGAAGCTTTCCTGTCAGCTCCTGGAAAAGTTTAAGGATGGCAGAAAGCATAAGTTGGATAGAAGAGCTAAAGGGATTTTGGCTTTTAAAGTCAAACGCTAACTCTGGTTCTCTCTCATACCGCCTCTCTGATGCAGATGCTTTTCAGTTCCTCAAGTCTCTTCCGTAGCGTGTCCTCCAGAGCGTCCTGCCGGGCCCTCAGCGCTGCCAGCATGTCTTTCTTTGCTGTCTGGGAGCTGTCGGATTCCTGAGAGCCTGCATGGTACACACAGTCCATAGCATGAGGGCACGGGTCAGGCCAAGGTGTGCATGTGTGTGTTTGGAGTCGTGGGGACAAAGAGTGCACAAGGGAGAAAGAAATTGTGCATGCACCTGCTAGCCTCGCAGGATGTTTACTGGGAAATGAATGGAGCGTTTGGATAAGGAAACTGACTTTTAGCGGGGTGTTTGAAGGAAGGGGGCCGTTTAGGACAAAGTGTGTGACGCACAATCTCCAAGACTCGGAGACGGTGCCAGTTTTGTTTGCAGCATGCCTTGCTGAATGCAAACACAAACAAACACGAACACACACGAATACATACACTGTTCCTCTCTCTGTTGCTCTCTCTTCGACACTATGCGGTTCACTGTGCGGCCAAACAAATTTAGCTACTATAAAAAAAAACTAACCACTGCTCTCTCTATTCTGATGCTTAGATGGGACAACATTGCTGTGCTGTGTTGCCGGGCAGAGATGGCCTCTAGTTAGCAGCAAGCAGCAGTTCACGACGTTAACACACGGACACCAATGAGCCAGTGAGACAAGTGAAGAGAGTCAGTCAGATAACACAATGCCTAGGAGTTGATGACTGAAGAGATAACAGGAAGGGATTAGGGAGGAAGGATGAGCTATACATATCTATACTGATGAGAGATGCTCGTTAAGAAAGACACAGAGCCAATCAAATGAAAATGAGGAGAGCATGCAGGACATCAGCAAATGTGAATAATAGCAGCAGTCGATTGTATTTTCCGAGCATGCGACACTTTCAACGTGCCGATTCAGTTGTTCGGCACAGACAGGCATTGTTTCGAGGAATGCGGCGAAGTTGAACCCTGAGCTGCTGTCCTACTACATCCCCCCATCACTAAATTTAGCGGGGGCAGAGGCCTCTGGAGGATGAGTCTGTGTGACGTGGAGGGCGGGAGTGCTACGCTGTACGCATATCTACGGAATGACAGTGGGTGGGGGTGTGCGGACAGTAAGTGTGTGAGCACATTCAGCGGAGAATCAGTGGCCCCTTTCCAGAAGCAGCTGTCTCCGTCCCTCTGGTTGTCATCGAGCCCCCCCCACACACACACACACTCAAACACAAAGACAAATACACCCACATATCTTTATTTCTCTATCTCTGTTTGTCCATCAAACACACACACACAGAGACACACACCGAATATACTGACCTGAGGAAAGCAGACTGCCACTGCTGCCACTGATGATCTTGCCTTTGCTGCCCATGTTGGCGAGCTTGGAGGTCTTCAGGGTTCCTGTTTCCGTGAGGTCGATCGCAATCTCGCTCAAACTCCGCGCTGCGTGGATCTTTGACTGGAGAGACAATCGTGGCCAAGGTTTGTCGAGATAGGACTTGCACATTTCTAATCAGGCCTGATGTGGTGTGTTTGAAGTGCATATCCTGTGAGAGGGACTGACCTTGCTCTGCTTACGGTCCAGGTAGAACTGGTGTTGGCTGATGGCCATGGCCCAGATGGACTTGATGAGGGCGGGACAGGCGTACCAGGTGTGCACAGCGATGCCGCTGTGACCAAATGTCCTTCTCGTCACCGACGCCCTACAGTAGGAGCGGACACAAGGCCTCCTTATATACACTGAATACACAGCCCCACATTTGCGGCCCACTTTCGACCGGGACTCATTTACATTTACATGCACAACACACAACTCCACCAAAATGATTAGTACTGATTTGGCTGGAGTAAAAAGAGGTCTGAGAGAGCAACCCTGTTTTTTTTTGCAAAGCCACACACGTTGCTCCCCATTGTTTACTCATCCTTCTTTAAACACACATCTGTAGCTGAGCAACAGACCAGCTCACCCAAAATGACAGCTTGCTTTAAAGAAAAACACTGCTGCTCTCCGTTTCACCCTGTCCGTCTCTTTTTCTCTCTCCCTCTATCTGTAGAATAACACTCCAGCCCATATAGCCACGTCAAATAAACATGAGAGGTCACTTCCTCTGCAAAACAGCTAAACTATCCCTTAGCCATCTCTCCTTCAAGCAAGGCGTCTGCCCGGTGTGTGCGTGTGTGTTTGTAAGAGAGCAAATGAGTTTGTGCATGCATGCAGTTCCACAAACGTGCTAATAATCAGCCTACCAATCTGCGTCAGGCTCCACTGGGACATCCCCAATATCTTGCTCGATTGCCAAGACAAATTTTGCAACCATTACGAAATTAGATTCAAATCCCTCCTTTCCTGCAATGTGCCGCGTGAAGCCTCCATCTTAACACAATCACATATGGCACAGTGGTAATATACAGTAAATGCTACAGGAATGTATCCACAGCTGAAGGAAACTTGTGTCACCTCCAAATATTAGATGGTGAAGATGGCTAAAGTGGCTTTAAACCCTTCCTCACTTAATAAGAACACATATCAGATAGTGTTCATCCAATCTCCGAAGATTAAACATTGACTTTTTGCTTTTAAGTTGGACAATCATACTGCAGCAAAAGACAAGTAGGACATCAGCAAGTTGACAAGTTGCTGTACAATTGTGATATAAATTTACCTCCTGGGGTCATGAACTTCCACGGAAAACTTCTTCTCTCTGAAGTAGAGGTTCTCCAACTGTCGCCATTGGAACACCTGAGGAGTTCAGGAGAAGCACAGGCTCTTCAGGGTTGCTCGTACAAAAACACGCTTTGCACTAAATCCACACAGCCTTCGGCCAAATCCCCCATTCTCTTCTCTGTATGTTCCAATTTGTTTTGAAAAAAAAGAAAAAGATGCGTTGGATAAGAAAGAGGAGGAGGAGGATGAAAAAAGGGAAGCTAATGAAGAGGAGGAGTTGGGACAGAGAGGGAGAGGGGAGGAACTCGTCTGGAACTCTCTGATCAGGTCCAGACCATGCAGTCCTGTCCACAGCGGATCCCTGCGCTGTATGACCTCACTGTGGAGAAAGACAGTGTGAGAGGGAGGAGGCTCTCTTTCCTTTCTTTCCTCGGCTCAGCTGTGTTTTTTTCCCTGTCTCTCTCTTTTCCGTCCTCTTTACGAACCATCAGCTTCTCTTTAAATTAAGCCAAAGCCAGCTGGGTGAGAAACTTTCCCCCCAAGACGTAACTCTGCGGCGTGTGTGTATCTCCAATCCTCCCAGACACAGGGGAACAGAAAGTTTTTAGACGGTGGGTGTTCACCATCTGTAGGCATGTGCGTGAGTGTGTGTGTGTGTGTGTGTTGGGCGGAGAGAAAGTGTATAAAGTTAAGTTTCCTCCTCTCCTGGAGCTTTGCTATGAGGGAGGGGGCGTTAATGCCTTCCCTCCTCCTGACCCCTCCTCCCTCCCTCAGGGACTGTGCTTCCTGCCCTGGGCCCTGCGGTTGGGAGGTGTGTATGTATGTGTGTGTTTGTGTGTAGCAAGGGATGGGGGGTGATGAAGGGGGTAAGGAGCTTTATGTGGC
This sequence comes from Colistium nudipinnis, assembly GCA_016785305.1. Classification (NCBI taxonomy): domain Eukaryota; kingdom Metazoa; phylum Chordata; class Actinopteri; order Pleuronectiformes; family Rhombosoleidae; genus Colistium; species Colistium nudipinnis. The sequence continues at coordinate 3,643,034 of JAFBJU010001010.1, read as the reverse complement.
CTCCGCAATTGAAGTGCCCTCGCTTTGTTTAGTCAGACCTCAGTGTGCGCGCTCACACTCACACTCACACTCAGCCACACACACACAAGCAAGCACATACACACACATGCCTGTTTCTTCTGCGTCTGTTTCTTGTTAGAGAAAAGGTAGCGTGGGCCATTTCAGAACACAAAGGGCCTGCATCTACAGTATATCAGCTGGAGCCCGGCATCCAAACACAACAACACACACACGCACACACACACGCACACACACACTGTGAGTGAAGAAGGTCAAACTGAGCAGCAAAAGAGGACAAGCGGGAGAAAAGAAATAACTCAGAAGACCCAGATATGACAGAAAAAAAAAATAAGGGAGGAAAAGAGAGAGGAGAAAGGGAGCTGAGGGAGGAACAGGTCACAGCCCAGGAATTTCAACAGCCTGGGAAAACAATGGACAGATGGATTACAGTGGAGAGGAGGGGAAGAAATACTAGGAAGAAAAATATATGTAAACACATTGTAATGTATGTATCAATGCGCTGTAAATGTGTATGGAGCTCACAAGCTCAAAGAAGGCCACTGGCAAAATTCTTTGTGTGGCATACATTTTCAATGGAGTGTGAAGTGGTAATGTAGCGTGGTGCTTAATTTAGCGGCCAGGGTAGATAGTGAGAAAGACCATGTGTTTGTGTGTGTGTGTGTGTGTGTGTGTGTTGGCTGTACGTGTAGAGATTAGACAGGCGTTGCAATGCTGCTGTGATTCTGAGAGTGGGCTTTGATGTTTCAGGATAAGCTATGCATGCAACATGTGTCCAAATGGCGTTAAGATATATGTATCGAGGGGGAGAGAGAGAGAGAATGTTAACAACAGAGATTTTCAACAGAGTGAAACAAAGTCATGTGGAGTTTAAAATTAGACATTTTGTTTCTCTGCGGTTTCCAAAATTGCGCCAGTTACATAAGCCCATTGTGATAATGAGACCTTTGTAGTCTTTGTGACTACTTAGTGAATAGCTTTAATATCTGATGAAAACATGCTGACAGCCCCTATCTTGGGAACTCTGTCAAAGCCGCTGAGGCTTGTGTTAGAAAGGCGAGGATTGTGCGTGTATGTGCGCGGGTGCCATAAATCCTCTCCCTTTTGACTGTGAACCGCTGGCATATAATGGCACAATCGCACACACGCAGGGGAAGTGACTGGTCATTGTTCACAAAACGACTCCTGTGCAGGGACCCACGTCCGACACGTAACCAAGTCTGTGCCCCAAAATGCACATCCATCTCAGGAAAAGGTCAGATCTGGAGGAGTGTTAAGACCTTTGATTCTGAGTAGTGTGCTCCCAGAGGACTCCAGGAAGAATAGAAAGTTTAAATAGCAAAGGCCAGAAAGATTTCTTATTATTTTACAGAGCTGGACCTTAGCTCCCGAAGTCTATTGTTTCACTTTTAGGTGGGGTCGTGGTTTGTTGGTGTGTCATACTATATCCACCAGTTGTCACAGAGATAGGTACACTATGGAGGCCCTTTTTGTCGTTTGTGTTGTGGTTGTGGGGTGTGGTGTGAGGATGACATTCATGAAAAAGTGAAAAAGATAGTTGGTTTCAACTGCTGTTTTCTACATTATAAACCTTCTTCTCTGCTTCATCACAGCATTGATGGAAAGGTTGTCTATTTTAGCTTTTGGGTAAGTCAGCCAGCTAGTCAGTCATCACACAGACCCTGTAATCTCAGTTTAAATGAGTCAGTACACACTGCAGAGGGTGCTCTGTGTGCGTCGGCATGTGGCCTGTGGCAAAAAGAGGGGTAAAAGTACTCTAACACTCCCAAATAAACACGGAGGCTGCGGTAGATGGTCTGCATTTAGAAACAACGGGGACTTCTCTCATAAAGAGGCTAATTGAACACATCTGCCTCCAGTGCACACACACCTATTATAAAAGCACAGCTTGAAATCAACCTAGTCACTTATTAGTGAATTGACGTTTCCTGTTGACTAATTGGCCCAAAAGTCTCATAATTAGTGTCCTCCCTCCAACTCATTGACTCACACCGGTGAAAACATTATCAGTGAGAAACTGGTGTTGACCCTCTGACTCAGTGGTTACCGGTAGTGGCCTGGCTGATGGACTAATCACCCAAATAAATGCTCTTCCTCCAGTCTGCTGAAACAGGGATGGGTGTCTTTACAAACATAACACGGAAAGCTCCGGGGGGCTCTCTATCGACCTCTTCCTGTGAAACACTAAAGCAGTTCAAAAAGAAAATATCTTAACTGGGTTCACTGGGGGGTTCGGTTCGGGACATGCAGACAACAAACTCTCTCTTGGGTCAGGCTCCTTACTTTGGCAGTCAGGAGGCCCCGGTCTAATTATTTCTCCTCTTCTAAACATGTGTGTGAGTGTTGTGTGAGAGAGGAGAAAGAGAGAGTGAGGGGGTCAGCACTGAAGCTCAACGAACCAATGACTCACGCAGCCTGTTGCCATGGCAGCTGAACGCTTGGCAAGTCACTTGTGTGAGAAAGCTATTTTAACTCCTTATTCCCCCCCTCCTCTACTTCTTTCTGGGGGCATTTACTTCCGAGAAAGCCAAAACAGAGTTGACTTTGTATATACATTTTATGTTAAAAATAATCACGAAGTGAAACCTTCTCACATCTCTCTTCATACTAAAAGGGACCCATTTATATGTGAGATTAGGTTTATGGCAAAGCCGCTGTGACTTAACAGCTTGGCAGCAACATGATATAAAATATTAGGGAATGAGATAGGATTAGGGCTCGGTGTTGAGACAGTCATTTAGACAGGAATGCGCTTAACATGACACACACACTCAAACTCAGACCCACATAGAGCACAATGTCTGTGGCAAACAGGAAAGCTGTGGCAGACAGGAAGTATTCGTCAGGATGGTGAGTTCAGAGTTCAGTGGAGTTCCTGTGTGTGTATGTGTTGTTAGTGTGTGGGTTTATGAGCAAAACTGGATCTCATCTCGGTGACCAGTCAGCATTGAGGGATGTTGTTAAGCCCATTAACACCTTGTGAGACAAGGCTGAATGCCGGAGATGAAGGCCCTAAACACGACGGCGGGTCAGAGGTGAGGTAGGAAATGCTTTCACACACGGCCCACAGGGAGCAGAGGCAGGGAGGAGGACTTCGTCCTCAGAAAGACAGAAATAAAAGCAGGGCAGGATGCAAAACATTCCAAGACTCAACGTCTCCAGACAGTAGTATTTGCACTGCATTGTCCGTGCTCTCCCAAAAAACACTATGAATGGAAAGAATGGCGAGAGTTGGCAGGCCAAAGACAGAAACAAATATTTATATTAACCTGACACTTGTTTTTTGGAAAAAGAGGAAGTGGAAGAATTGAGAGCCAAGACTTAAATGATATCTTGGAAGTTAATACACAAAAGCAAAATGGTGTGCTCTAAAAACTACACAAATAAAAGAGCCAAAAGCTGTTCAGTGGAAAGTTTTGTTTTGGTACGGATAGACCAGCGGGAGCAGCATCTCACCTTCCTGGGCTTGACCTTGTCCTGGTGGTCATACTGAAAGATGCCTTTATAGCTCAGACCCAACCACCAGGGGATCCCCTGCTTGTCCTTAAGCACACAACAAAAAGTCAAAATCAGTCAAATCAAAACAGTGGCACAGACAGAGAGACAACGGTCATTAGCTTTTATGCTCCATCCTATCTCCAAATCCTAAACTGCCTGTTTGCACGGCCAGAGTGAACAAAAATGTATGTGGTGCACATGTGCGAAGAAAAGTAGCACAACTGTACCTTTACAGCATAGTAATGTACTCCATATGTGGGCAGAGACTCTGCAATACTCATGTAACTGTCAAGAGCAGAGAGACAGACATGTAGGGGTTACAGAGAACACAACTCTCCAGAGTGGACAAACATAATCACACACACTTATTTACTTTACTGCACTTACTTCACAATGGCTTGCCCTCTGGACTGCCCACTGAGCTTCTTGTAATGCTCTATGACCCGGTCTTCACTATAGGAGGGTGCAAAAAGGCACATTTTTAGCAAGGGGATTGTGTAATGTTCTGGTGGCTTTCTGGATAATGTACTACTCTCTCACCAGTAGGCCAGAGACGGGTGATCCTTTAGGGCCTGGGTGGGGAGAGCAGGCAGCTTTTTCAGGTCAGACCTGGTTGCATCATTACTGGAAGGGAGAGAACCACACGACATGGTCAACACTCCTTCTGCAGGAACAATCATTCTCTGCTGTAGGCCCCTCGACAGTTTCATGCAGAAACTGGCAAATCAACTGAACCGAGGAGCGACGAACACTTCAAATACTATCAAATATAGCATAGCAGGGGTTTAATAGCTACGGTAAAACTGAATATTTCCCAGAGCTGTCTTACAATTGAAATATTACATTTGGAAAAATGCAGCTGGCCTCAATGCCGTGTATTTCCAAAACCGGGCACTGTCCGTTTCTCAGAACAGCTGCAGAGACACTGACGGTAGGGAGACAGACGAGAGGAGATCAGGAAGGAAACACGGACACAAGCACAAAAGATAAATAAAGACAGACGAAAAGGCGACAAAGGACGGAGGAGGAAAACAATTAAGACAAAGACAGAGCGAAAGAGAGAGGACCGTGAAGCGAGCCAAGAAGACTTGGCCCCCCATTCATTTTTCAGTCCTGCAATGGCAGAAGGTCTTAATATCCCAGTCTAAACCCTCTGCCTTTTTCCAGCCTTTGCCAAGGCCCCAGAGGATTGGGGAAAGCCCTGGGAACATGACAACCTATGAGCTAAAGCCCTGGAACAGATCCATACCGTCCACCCTGCCCAACTGTGCTTCTGTGTCTGAATACAGCTGTGAGCGTAAACCGCTCATGCCCATTTGAGTAATTAGTCATTGGGTATACTGTATTTGGCTACATTGTACGGCACGAAGGGCTCAACTAGACAAAAACAATGAACAGGTACACTGTTTTTCCAAGTCATTAATTCATACTATATTTTACTGTGTGGTAAACAGTTAAATGCAAACAAATTGTCTTGTTTCCAAAGCAGATTCACTTTTTTATTTCTTTTTTGAATCCTGTAAAATGAATGAAAAAAAAAGGGCCCAAACTCAATTGACAAAATGACATTACTTCAGACTCAGAACAATCTCTGGAGCAAACTGATTTGGTAAAGGATCATTGTATTTGCAGTAAGAGTCAACACTAAATGTGGAAGAGTTGCATTGGGGACGTGGAGGACATTGTATGGTCATGAAGAGCTTTACTGAGGGCTGGGTTTGCAGGAAGTTTTTGAGAGGTATGTGTGCGGCAGGAAAGGGGGTAAGGAGAGGGGGGAGGACGTCGGAAGGAATGTCTCCAGAGTGTGTCACATTCCCGCCATCTGTGGGATATTGTGTTTGTTTACTCCTTTCACCGGCGGAAATGAGGTCAGAGGTGACGAGCGCTGTAGTCTGTTATCCGTGCTACAACAAAGGCACGAGGGGATGAGGGATGACACACACAGATGTTCAGAGAATACATCTGAACAACCACATGTGGGCCGTGGCAGCCATGAATCAGGGAGCCACGGCCCACATACAGCTCCATAGCAAAAAGGACAAATGGATCACGACATACAATATGCCTGTAATGGGCTACTGATTACAGTGTTTTTGTCTACATGTTGCCACAACTCCACTTACCCTCAAAAGAAAAGAAGTTTTAGATATTTTTTTAAGTAATTGTGATGATGATCACCCTTCATCAACACCATGAACAGGTGTATGCAAATGGAATATGATACGACGAGTCCTTGTGTGCTTACCTGGTGAAATCGCCTTTAGCCTCCTTTTTGGAACAAAAAAAAAGAGAAAAGCGGTGAGAGAACAATTTACAAATATCACAGTAAAATGTATGTTTATGTTCAGGTTATGAAAAGGTCTGCTGCCCCTAGAATCAGGGAGAAACATAAAACCTCCATCTGGAGGGACATTTCTGAAGGCAGCAGATACCCGATACTGTACATCTGCACCTACTCAGGGGTAGTAACACACACTCCCACACACACCCACGCACACAGAAACCACTCAGTTCGGTCCAAGGGTAAGATGACCTTGCAGTGCTATGGTTAATGTACTAACCTACGCTGATAAAGGGCGAGAGTAAGCGCTGAAGCTGAGGAGAAAAAAAGTTTATCTCGACACACATCCACAGCTACGCGCACTAACAAACAGACGTTATCTTACTTGTAGTATATAGGAAGCCAGTTCAAAGACAATCTCACTGTCCACCTCAATAAGCTCCTGAAATGAAAAAAAATAAGAGTGTGAGGGAAGACAGCTGGCACGAAATGCAAGAAAAACTGTATACTGTGGCCCGACGTTGGGAGGAAAAGTGAGTGTGCCTCTCATCATCATCCATTTCTCCGAGATTGGTTGGTGGGTCCTTTCATGTTCCTACCACTCTCCTTCCACTTTTTCCCCTCTCCCCCCTTCTCTAATTTCATGACCTCTGCGGATGGAGCTCGGAGATTAGAGGCAGAGTGGCGGGGGCTGGGAAAGGGATTTTTGGAGGTTGAGGGTCAGGTTACTGATTACTCAAAACATTTTCCAAAGGTGTTTTTTTTATATTGCATTACTGTGTTTTTTTCTTTTTTTTTTTCCTGAGTTTCTGACAATGGAGAAGTTGAAAGACTTGGAGATGGGATGAGCCAGAGAGGTACACGCGTGTTTGATTAAATGCGTCCACAGGTGCAGGAGAATTTAGGCCACTTTGAAATTTGTTAAACTGTATGATTATTCCAGAATAAGTGAGCATTCATCAACCACATGCTTCTACATGTACATGGCTATTTTCACGTGTGCATTGAGACAGGATAAGGGTTAGTTGGCAGTGAGTAGTGGGTCAAGTATGCCAGGAATGTTCCCTTTACAATCCACCACTTAATTGGTTTGGAGATCAGAGAGCCAGGATGAAACACTAGACAGAGCAAACCCACCCTGGGTGGTACACTCAGGGTGGGTTTGCTCCAGAGAGGCTGCACACCATCTTTCGCTCCGTGTTTTTTTTTGTTGCTGTATGTACGCCTACAGCAGAATAGAAAAAACTTTCACTTACACAAACAACTCCTGGTCTGCTATCTCCCACTGCAGCATAATTGTTCTTCACACCTTGTTACGCCGATGTTCTTGTCAGTGCTGATGTGTGATTGATGGCCAGATAGGGGTGAGAGATGTTTTTTTTCACTGACATTTTAACAGAGCTGGTCAGTCTCTATGTGATTTTTTGTTGTTTCAGCACCTTCATTAATGGATGCATATACTTGAATGGTCATAAAAGGATGATAAACAATATATAATGTACCGCTCTCGGTTTTGACAGATCATATCCCCAGTTTCAGCCTAGGAGGTCTTTTACTGGGAAATTTCTAGGAGAAATATTTTCCTTCAGGCGACATACTCCCTCTTCTGGACATGACCAATAACTAAATTACCATGTACACCAGGGCTATTTAACTTCATTAGCAAGTGGGCCAAATACGAATATCAATGGCGGTTCGTGGGCCACGCAATACTTTTTCAATAGATCACTGCAAATAACTCCTGAATACTTCATGATGCGCTGCATCCGTGTGTGTGTTCCATCAGGGGCGATACTCAGGTGGGTTATAATGACACAAGTGGCGTTACGGATTCCAGATTTTTGCCGCACATGATCATCTGCATCCTCCTTATGTGCACCCCTGGCTTTGCAATATATGCCAGCCCGATTTTCAGGCAAACTCTTGCAAGCCAGACAAAAGTCCCAAAGGGCCTTATCCGGCACACAGGCCACTAGTTGAATAGGCCTGATGTACACCATACTTCAGTATAGCAAGTTTTGGTAAATGGGTAGGTAACTATAGAGTTAATAACTCACTAGTGGCACAACGTGAACCTCCCACTTTCAACAAATATACAATTAGCCAACTCTGTGGGTGGGACCATCTTTTTTTCCTGAAATCTCTGTTTATAAGCTTAACTCCACTGTCATTTAAACAGCCAGAATAAATATGCCCCAACAGTGACGAATGGCAGCGAATGTGTTCAATTACTGGCTCATAAGTGGAATGCGATACTGCGCATAACATGATGGGTAACAGCTGAGGCACATTTTCTGCTTCACATAATCAGTGTCAGAGATGGCCTCTTGGGGCATCATCTTCATTTAGAACCGAAAGTAGCTTCAGCGTAAAGGCTGATGAAGTGGAATATTAGTATCAACATGAAGAGCTATACTCCACATCGACACTGTGTTATACAGCCCAGAAGCAAACCCTTAAGTCTTAGATAGAAAATACATACAAAATCCCCACTGCCAATATGTAAAGCAATTCAGAATGAACTAGATTTATTCACAATCACAAAACAATAAGTTTACCTTATAGATGATGGACTTGGCATTAAGAAAGAACAGCTCAATAGTGGCATTGTCCTTCAGGTAGGATATACTCTCTATGTAGAATCTGAAAACATAGAAGGAAAACACCTCAATACTTTTGCAACAACAAAGGCAATGATGACATTGATAAACATTCAATCCAATACAGGAAATCCTGTAAGGCCTTTAAGACAGAGGAATGACATATTATTTACTAAATAAAAAAAGGAGTACATCTAAAATGCAAGCTTGGAATATTTGGAGGTGACAGAAATGGTGCCATGACAAAAATGACCAGAAGAGGGCAGAATATACCAGAAGCTGACCTGTATGCCAATGACCTTACACTTCCCCTTAAACCAATTCTATCTCTCTCTCTCTCCCTCTCTCCCCCCCCCTCTCTCTCTCATGATGCCTGGCAATGATCCACTATCCGTTTGTGAGTGTCCACACATTCCACAATCTGAATGTGGACGCATGCATGCAGGCATGAACACACAGGCCCGCACAAAAACCCTTGCAGGCAACCTGAATGTGCACATAATGCACTTCACACATTGTGTACCCCTCTGCATCATCAGCAGTGTGTAGTGAATCCACATGCACCCACACTACCACAAACTGGAGAGGGAAGCACAGTAACCCACTTCTGGCTGAGCGGTGGGTAGGGGACTAACATAATAAAGCAGTCTAAATTTAGCTCGTGAATGCATGTAAAGCGGGGAGCATGGAAGATACACTGGTAAGCTTTTTGTTGCCAATGCCATTCTGGTAGAAATATACACCAAAAAGGTGGCATATACTGCAGATGCTCTCATGTTTCCCCTGACATATTTTTAAGTAAGGTCTTTTCTCCGCCCCCCCTCATGCTAATGCGCATAAAATTGCAGAATGGTAACCACGCACATATTAACTCTCTCAATTCATGACTGGAGGTTCCACCCGTCATATGACTTGATAAATTCCCTTTCCAAGTTCCGAGGAATACATGTAAATGTGTTCATTTGTGAGCATGACTGTGTCGGTATTGAGTGAAAGAGATCATAGGAAGATCAATACCGAAGGGCCTAAATTGCGTTAACCATTGAGCTGCAAGAGAGAATGAGAACTCTTGTCAATATTCAGTGTGAACATTTAATTAAAGTCACAGTGTTGATGACACACACACACTGCCAGCGCAGCAGCAAGCATTCAAAAGTGCACCCACTGAATCAGCGGGAGGTGGGAATCTGCCTAGGATTTACTGACACACACATCGCACAAATACCACATAAGGGTGTAAATATTTGACCTGCATGCTTTTGCACAGCAAAAAAAAAGACAAAAATGTATTTTCCTCTTCAAGTTCAAGTTGCCCCATCTTTATTGAAAGATCCCTTTGATGCTCTAAAATAAACTTGACCAGACCCACAGCATATGTAGGCTTTGCAAAGAGAAGTGCAGCCCTGGAGCTTCAGAATTGAAATCCAATCCAGAGTTGTGAGATTTTATGAATCATGTAAAAGGGAACAACAACTGAGGAGGAGAGACATTCTTGTTCTGCCTTCTTGATGGCAGTGGAGGCATCACAGAGCCATATTGATATATGTTTAAGGGAGAGCTGGCATGGTTGGATGAAGACAATTCTGTAGTGCGCTGTGCTATGTAAAATCACACATGGGAGCAGCATTGTGCACACTCGTTTGATGGAGTTAAACAAGCAAATTCAGCATAACAGAGGGTCCTCGAAACGACAATATTGCTGTATCTGTATAAAAGGGGCTTAAGGAGTAGTATGATGTGTGTGTGTGTGTGTGTGTGTGTGTGAGAGAGAGAGAGAGATGTGGGGGAGGCTGCAGTGATGCAGTCAGTGTGACATTTGGAGAGATTGAGGTTAGAGATTGGACTGAACTGCTGGAGAGAAGGGGGGGTAAAGCCTCAAAATGGTGTCAGAGTTCACCGTGTCACAGCTACGCCACCGCATCCTCAGTCACCAAGGAGTCTATGCAAATACACGCTGAGTGACCCTCACCCTGAACACCCCACCACCACTGACAAAAACACACATTAGATTATTTTATACGTTTGCATATACTTGGTATTCAATAACCGACCTAAGATAAAGGCAGGGCCATTTAAATCAGTTTAAATCAATACTGAGATTTTACTCCTATAACAGTATTTGCAACCATATATACTCCTCTTGCATCTTTCGAAGGTATGGCTGTCACATTGCACAACAATGCCACTGCTCACTAAATAGAGTGAACATTGAGTCTATGTTCTAAGAATAGGATTTCAATACAGCCATTGTGTGATCGAGCCGTGTTGTAAATGTCAGCTGGAAATGACTGTTCGGTGACATTGTCAAGAAGCATTAATGTGCGTCATGTTGCTATGTACGTTGCTAACCAAGGGTGTGTATGACATCACAGAGATATGTTGGGGACAGGGAACATCCGCTGGACCCTAAACAAAGCTACAGCATTCCCTTTCAGGGAGTGTGTGTGTTCCTGTGTGTCTGTGTGTGTGTGGTCATGCATTTGAGGCTAAGAAAGAGCAGACAATCTTTTTTTCCCAGGGTCAGGTGCCTTTATCTTTCTTTTTCAATGGCCTATTGAAGATAAAGCACCCACACATGCAAACAAAAGAAAAGCACACACACAATTATGCATTCTATATTTCGGTACCCAAATGATTCAGGACCTCTTCGTGAGTCAAGAGTGTTTTCTGTATGAGTGGGGTGATTGTTTGAGGAGTACTAAGGGCTGAAAGAGCTGTGTGGGATCCCTGTCACAACAGGTCGTAGCAGAGCTGGCTTTCAACTGAGCACACGATTCAAAGGCTACGTTCACACTAATACCTTTTATTTCAAAAGTTGTTTCAAAATAAAAACTGTCAATACCGTAGTTGTTTTAGCCATATGAGAAATAATCCCCATCCATACCAAAACACCTGAAAAGGTCACGTCATACATCCCATGACCGTTCATGCACTCAGGTCATGTATGTGCCTACCTACCTTTGTTGCTTGCTTAGTTTCACAAGATGAAAAAACAAGGAGCAGCATTGAAGAAAAGTAAAACCAGGGATTTCTTCTTGTATGGATTGACGACGGATGTTTAACTGTTACTGAAAGTAAGGGATAGCCAACACTTTCAAATCAATCCTTTAAGTAGTGTTTTAACCAATAAGAACTAACCAGGAAGCCAATATGGGCGTCGTCATCCTTCTTTGTGCCTGTCCAAACTAAAGCCCCTAGATTTTTCAAACTCTGGAGCGATGAGGCCGCCAAGCGTAAACGTAGAATAAAAACTAAAACGCATTCGTGTGGACATATGTTTGCAGCTTTTCTGCCTATGGGAAAGCATTCCGTTCTGAGATTTGAGTTGCAGGGAAGCTCTGATTTGCATGCGGTGCATACTGATGAGGCCTAGGAGGCTCATGATTGGCCGAGAGAACCCCGTGGCGAGAGTTAAACACGGGGGTCAAATCAATTTCAGAGGAGCCTGCCATTACTAACCTACCTAATCTGTTCCTGTTACAGAAATGACTGCATGTGCACACACAAATACATACGGACACACGTTCTGTCTTTCTCTCCCTCCCACGAACATTCAAACACCACCTCCATCTCTCCATGGAGAGATCGTGGAATGTGTGCGCACGGTGATTTATTTCGTGAAGAAAGACTCACCTGACACAGAAGTAGAGGACGATGGGACCAGACTTCTTGGGAAACTCGTGTTCCAAAACCCTGCGGTCCAGTTGCAGCCAACTTAAATGGCCCCTGGTGGAAATGAAAGAGCAAAACAACAAATCAGCGTTTTTATTCGAACCTTTGTGAATAACCAACAGTGACATACAAAAACTTAATCTCATGCTCAAAAATGTTCTCCTCTGGACTTACAATTGTTGTAATTGTGTTACCATTCCATCCCCTTTTGTCTCCCCTCCATCCCATCGATAATTTGTCTCTTACTCTACAACAGAGGATAACTGCAGAGACAGCTTGTCACCCTGGTAACCCTGCGTGTTGTGCTGAGCAACTGAGCAACATCTCTCTCCTCAGTCGGTCCCTTGCTCGCTCCCACCCCACACACACGCAGTCTGGGAGGCGTGTGGCACACCTCTAACAAATCTACACACTGTAGAATCGGCCCCCGGGGGGAGGCAGACTGTCCGGCTGATATTTCTTTACAGCCCTGACGTTGGCTACAGAATGTCCCACAGCTGTGCAAATGCCATAGAGCAAAGGGCCGGTCAAAAAGAGGCACCCAAAGATAGTGGAAATGTTTGCCTGTATGTAAATCATCTGCGTGTCTGCGTGCAAGGCTGGTTATGTGCCATCGTGCTGCATCCATTTCTTTGAAGGTCACAAAACACGGTAAAACTAATTTGAATGTCAATTTTGCATTTCAAGCCCAGTTCCCATAACAAGTCTTTTGACAGGCATAGTCTCACAACCTTTCGCTCGCCCAGAGCAGGGCAATCAAAACGTGGATACCCTTTCCGACCCTTTGCCTTCCTTTTGAAAGGGAAGGACATGTAAAAACCATAAACAGGATATGTAGGTTTTTCAAGGTAAATGTCAACTTCTTTTTTAAAAATCAAGTCATTTCACACCTACAGTAGTGTTCATACATGTGTTCCTGCGCATCACAATAACAAGCTCAGTGTAAATAAAGCACACTGGCATTTCCTCAGGAGAAAAACTGACCAAAATACACAGCCACATTTCATTGCAAGATTTGGGAAATCACTTTTGAAACCCAAACCATGTCCTGGCAACTGGAGTTGTTCGAGTGGTGCTTTTCTACAGCAGGCAGCGTTTCACAAATGTTAACTCGAATAAGCTCCAAAAACAAACCACACGGGATGTGCAATTAAAGTTTATATTTGACATGACCTCTTGTCTTTTTTCATTTTTCAAGGCCCAAAAAATAGCACACATGTGGACACATTTTAAAATATACACAGGTTCTTCAGTTTAATTTATTCCACCTTTTTAATCTACAACTGTGCTTATCATGGTGTCACGATGTCGAATAAAACATTTTACCACCCCTTATCCTTTGTTTATCAACCCAACTAGTTTTAGTATCAACTCTAATACGGTCCCATTGCTTTAGGTCAACAATATCAATGACAGAAAAAGTAAAAACAAAACAGGACTGCTACTGTCCAGTAATACTCTGGAGGCAATTAAACTGCAGTGACAAACCAATTCTCTAAACAAAAACAATTATTATAGAAAAAGCTCAGGGTTACTTAAGTTCCAAAAGTCAATGAAGTTTGGAATTTGACTTACGTTTCGTCTGTGTATGCAATTCCAAAGTACTCCTTCTCCTTGAGGTTAAAGTGTGAGGCCACAAGGTCCAGCAGATCCTTCGCCATCAGTTTGGGCTGCAGAGGGGGGGGGGGGCACACAACGACATATTAGCACAGCTCTTATTATGGTCGCATTCAGCAGTTATAATGTGTCTTGTGTCTGTGTATGTTTATCACACTGCGGTTTAATCGGTGCACGTAATGTAAGTTTTTAACGTAACGTATTCTTTTAGCTATTGATTTAATGCAATGACTAAGCATTCTGACCAACACTGGGGCAAAGAGCCAGAGAGGAGGAGATAGATGGGAGAGAGCATGCGAGAAAGATGGATGGAGTGCGTGGATGTTGCTGACAGTGCAGGTACCCTGCCCTTCCCCTCCCCTCTCTGACCCACACCTCTACTGCAGCGTCATGGCTCTGGGCTGAACAACGGTGTTGCAGGGAGTGGGCCGCAGCCACCACACTGGCCTGCTCCCTTATTTAAAACAGTAGAATAGTGTCTGAGCTCCAACGTATGTGACGACAGGCTCCATTCATCACCACGCGCAGAGGGAGCAGGAGCATCCGAGAACCAAAAGCCAGGGCCGGGGACTTCTGCCATATGCTGCTGGTTTGTGACATCCAGAGCATGCCCCACCCTGAGGTTAACCATGGGTGTGCCGCGCTGCCTAAATTTTCATCACACACACACACACAAATCCACATGCACACGAGCCCATACACAGAATGCATACAGCCCACTCAAAACATGTCGGAGAGAAACTCATGTGCTGTGCTGTGTACATACAGGATAAAAATGGGAAAGTGGAAAACATACTGTGTGCAACCACATCACACACAGACACACACACAGACACAAAAGAACCGTGTAGTGCTATATTCTGTTCATTCTAAGTAATCTCCCGCTGAGGTTTGAGCTTTAGGCTCACTTCACAGCTACAACTTTAAAGACAGAAGCTACGAGGAGCTATTTAAAGAGTGAGTGGTGATGTCATGCAGACAGCAATCACACACACATGCGCGCACGCACACACTCACCCACACACCTCCAATGACCTAGATCTCATATAAGCACAACGCCTACAGTGATCCTGCAACACATAAAAGACTCTGGAGAGAACAGAAGCGATGGAAAGAGCTCAAACAGGAGCTAATATATAGGTTGACAGGGCCTTCTGACTTTCAAACGTGTCAAACCCATAAACCAGAGGATGATGTTAAATAGAGAACAGATCTACTGGATGATTCTCATGATATGCTCCATCCCCTTTTGCCATAAAGTCACCTCTCTCCACAAAGCATAACATTTAATAACCTTTAAATTCTGCATTTATTCTAGGTCTATGTGTTGTTTAATATATCAAGAGAGGTGCTGGCCTTATCTAAATTTCACCCTGAAAATAAAAAAACATTTATGGTTGGGTAGACCAATCCATAATTGCTCTTTTTGACTCTGTTGTTTCTCCAAATGAGACAGGAGAGCAACACGAGGCCTCTTTGAAGTGTGCACAAGATTTCCGATGTGGCAATTTCAGGTTTAGTAACAGGCTATCTTTATAGTATTAGTAGTAATATATGTTTTGGTTGAGTCTGAGACGTGTTCATTCGGTGGTCTCTTATTACCACCATACAGCAGCCGACTGTCTTGGCAACAATATCAATTAGACATCATCCATGCCACCACAGAGCAAACAATGGGGCGGCAGACAGGGACATGTAAGGGAACCGTTAGATGATACGGTGATGAAACTAGAATTGCCACCTCACAGTTGAATCCCTTCCTGCCACGTTCCAGGAAATATGGTCACAAGATCCCCTCCTGTTTGAGTCATGGTGTCTAATGGTGTTTTTGCATAACTTTAATGTGGTCACAGTGAAACTGACCTTTGACCTTTTACATATGAGATTTTACTTCATCATTTTATCCAATGAGACATTTATTTGAACATTTGTCATAGGTAGCCAAATAATCACGAGTTACGGCCAAGAGACCACGACCTTTGACCACCAGATTTTAATAAGATGATCCATGTGTTTAATTGGACATCTGTGCCAGTCTAATGTCTAATGTTGTTCCTGATATATCGTGTTCAAAAGAATGTGAGATCACGATAACCTTGGACCACCATAATCGAATCAGCTGATTTGTTGATTCAAAATGATTATTTGCGCAAAATTTGAAACAATTCCCGAAAAGCATCATCCTGAGATGACGTGCACATATCGTGCACATACACACAGACACAGCTGACACCAGTGCACAGGCGTAACAAATCCAAGATACACTGTCAATATCGGAAGCGCATGACTGAAGATAAGGACGAAAAAAGGGAAAGGACGTCTTGCCTCAATACTGCTGTAAATACCAGGCCGACTGTAAAAATCACATGGGCTGCACCGAGTAGCATAATTAAATTTGCTTCTCTCTTCAAGTGACAACTCAACCTCTCCTTCACGCATACCCACATCGTGACACTGCAGGATATGAGACGGCAGATACATAACACATTATTAATGTAACATTATTGAAATTGTGGAACTTCAATGGGGATACACACGGTGAAAGACAGGTACACACACACACGCACTGGCACACGCACGCACACACACACACACATCCACATACAAACTTCAGAAATACCCGGGGAATGCACACACACACACCAACACACACACACAAACACAGTATGGAGCCAGCTATTAGACAGTGAAACTCAGTGTTGGCTTAGACAGCATTACTGCTAATAGACATTTAGCCTGTGCAGCTTCAGCAGCGCAAGTAATTAACAGCAGAGGAATTACAGGGAGGTGCAAGCGTGGAGGAGCAAACCCACAGACAAGTGACAATCACACGACAGTAGCTCACTTGCATAGCTAGCAGCGAGTCAGGGCCTAATCTCTGCAAACAGCAAGTCAGGCTCCGGGCGCCGGAGTGGTTGTTTCAGATTCATGGGACACTAACTGATTAGTAGTGGCAGTCCTTAGGCTACATCCATACCAATACATTTCTGTTTTAAAATAAAAGCCAGCGCCGTTCTGTTAAAGATGTTGGCGTCGAATAAGAAGCCAGCGCAAGAAATGACCGGACAATTCTGAATAATATTGTGATTTTCTGTAGTCCAACGAACAACTCACTGACCCATTGTTCATCTGCACAAGCGAGAGGAGGGAGAGTGAGAGAGACAGTGAGGAAGACAGCAGTCTCCTGATTTATTTGACAAGGATCAGTCAATAACAACCTTTCTCATTTGGTCTTCTCTCTTTGCGAACACAATTGCCAACCATACCATTTGATATCATGGTGTGTATAATGGAATAAAGATACATATTTTGTCCTCACATTATATTAGATCAATATAATTGGTGATATTTTATTCAATAATTAAACTCACTTTATTTCCTTATCTTCTCTCTCAATGGCGAATAACATGAATAATGAGTGGAATAGAGAATGAATGGATGAAAGGATATATAGAGCTACTGGAGTTACATTTGTATTCAGGCTATGTATAATATAATAAAAGATTCGCTTTAAACAGAAATCCAACAGGAGTCACATCTCTGCATCAGAATGAATCTATCCATACTAACACACTGGTCATGTGAGTGCTGATGTAAAATGCCCATGCCTAAAATGTCTACTGGCTAAAAAACGATCATAGACAATGAAGGATAAAAACCTATTGGTGTGGATGGAGCTTTAGAGGGAGACATAAAGTCAAGCAAGAAGAAGATTGAGAAAAAAAGACATGGACTGTGAAGAGTGGCAAGTCAGAGAGATGGAGAAAGATAGAGGGAGGAGAGAGCAAGATAAAGGTACCAATTTGAAAGAGAGGATCAGTTCTGGCAGAGTAATCAAATCAGAAAGTCAGCAGACCTATCATCAGCTCTCCCCTCCATTTTCTCTCCATTCCCATCGCTTTGGAGTCATCTGCTGCCTCGCCATTCCTGAGCTCTCATCTCGCTTTGCCCTCAACCTCCTGAGTTTCCTTATCAATCTTTCTATCAATCTTTTGATCGATCTTTTCAATCTTTCAAAGAGGGGCTTGGGAAGGGCCTTGTCCCAAAAATGCTTTGGTATACAAAACCAGGCTGCCCATTGGGGCAGTGGTTCACAGCATGAAGGTTCTCTGTTTGAATCCTTGTTCGAGAAGGGATCTATATAGAGTGTACATGACGTCCCAGTGTCTATGTAGGTTTTCTCTCGGTACACGGCTTCATCCCACAGTCCAGATACATGAAAAAATGTCCATAGATATGAATGGTTGTTTCTCTGTGTGTTGGCCCCGTGATACGCTGGCAGCCTGCCCACCTATCACCTGAAAGTGTACCCTGACTGTCAGCTGGGATTGTGTCCATTGCGGGTCTTGTAGATAACCGCGAAGAATGGAATGGAATTTGGCATGGGTGTGTGTGTGTGTGCGTGTGAACACGTGGAGAGATCAGGTGAGCATCACAAAAGTGCACAGTCACCTACTGCTGACAAAATTTCCCTTCAGTCAGCAGAAGGTGAGTTCCTGAGGACACCAGGCATCACTCCTCCTCCCTCGCTCTAAGAAAAAGGGCGGCTGCAGAAGGAGGAAAAGGGAGAGGGAAGAGAGAGAAAGAGGGAGCGTGGGAGGATGAGCGGCTCACCTGTACAAGGAGCTCCAGCTTCCTGTCGTCTAGGAGATGGACCTGACATCGCCTCCCCTCTGTCATCTGAGGAACAGAGAAAGAGAAGACAAGCTTGTTAATATGCTTATATGTAAATATTATACAGATATAGAACAAAATCAGACTTTTGTATGGGTATTCACTGATCCAATCGTATAAATAAATGTCAGTCAAATCTCCACATAGCTCAAATTTAAAAAATGATTCTGGTCCATCAATGCACACAAAAAAAGATGTTGCATCAAGCTAACTACACAGACTGAACCAGCAGAGACGACGTCCTGCACGGTTCCCTCCCGCTGACGCTGTCCGCTCCTTCCTTGAGCAGGAAATCCATTATCCATCAGTGCAATGACCACAATGAGCCATGCTGCCGTCTGACAATATTCACTCAGTGTTTGTCTGTGTTGTTGATACAAGGTTTGCAGAGTAGAGCTGCAGAAAACTGATAATATCCATCTGCCCAGACCGTCCGTAAACACTGAGGCAGGTGCAATGATAAAACAGCCAACTGTGGGGAACAGGCAGCACACATTAGACCAAACACTTCACATGGCAGACAAAGCCGAGCCATCTCCCCAAACCTGTCTGTAATGTCGGAACTGTAACAGAGTGTTCCGCTTGTTGATGTGCGTGTGTGCATGTGGGTGTGAGATGGTGTTTTCAACACATGGGGAGTTTCTCCACAATTTAACAGGAAGAGGGAACCCTGAGGAACACAAACACCCCCCCTGACTCCTCCCACACTTCCCTCACATCTGGGAGATGGGGGAAGGTGGGTGGGGTGTGTGTGTGTGTGTGTGTGTGTGTGTGTGTGTGTGTGTGTGTGTGTGTGTGTGTGAGAGAGAGAGAGAGAGAGAGAGACAGACTTTGCCGACTTTAGATGAGAACTCTCATCAAAGCACCGATGCCATAAACATGAACACAAGCGTAACCGGTTTGTAACTCTTCACCATGGGAAGGATCACATTGGTCACCCGAGGCTCTAGCAATTTGGTATGGGTGTGTCAACAACATGAGTATAACATGCACCTACTTTCTCACCGCTCAGGCAAGATGGCATGGAGGTGACGGCTCGGAGGTGAGAGTTTAGCAGAGAGCCGATGGAAAACGAATGAAAAAACAGACGCAGAGGAGAGAGAGAGAGTTGCTTCTCATCACACATCCATGTGTGAACTCTGAATGTGTGTGTGTGAGTGAGTGTTTGTGTGCATGTGCGTGTGTGTGGATTCTGGCTACTTTGAAGGGTTTGGTTTACCCACCCACTCCCCATTGATCTCCTGTGGTTTGAGGGTTTGGATTGGGAGCACCTGTGCATACAGTCGTGACACACACACACACACACTTAAATTTTCCAGCATTGCCTTTTGTTTTCGTCCAGTCTCAGAGTTACATTACATTCCCAAAACGTTCCGTGTTTACACTGTTTGACTACTAGTAGGTCAGGGCTGCAAACACGACCAAGTTGAACCAAATGAAGTTAATATAACGACACTGATATCACTGCCGAGTACAACACATAATTATGTAAAGTTACTAGACTGAATGCAAATAATATCTGTAATTGTTTGCATTTTTGCCATCTGAACCAATCCATTATCCCCATGACTGAACCTGCACAGACAACATATCTTACTTAGGCATCTGCAGGACACCTCAAACTGCAATGCAGACAATGAATACACACACACGCGCGCAAATACACACACGCACACTCAGCTAAAGGGCGCCAGGGAATAGTACAAACCTTAACGTCAAGGTAACAAATCGCTGCCTGGAGGCTAGAATTAGGCAGGCCCAATCTGGCAGAGACAGACGCGTCTTGGATTTAGTCGTAAAATTGACTTGGTGGGGTTGGACACATGCTACCGAGTTTTCTATCCACCGTGAAATCCAATGTAGTAAAGTTTCAATGCATCGCTTGTTGTCATAAAACAGGAACGAAGAAGAAATAAAAAGCACAGAAAATCTGGAATATCTTAAGTTAAAGTGCTGTTACTGAATAACGAAAAAGGCAGTGTATACGACTTATGTAAAATGTGCCACCTCACTGCCCTGTGATTCATGCTGTACATTTTCCACACCTCTGAATCACTGCTGGTCAGGTTTGAGTCGGCTGACTACATCCCCTTGCAGTCTCGTGAGATTTGAAGAGATGCAGAATGAAGAATGGGAAAGCATCACCACAGCGCAGAACAGCCCTGCTCCCAATGTGTCCTTATTATACCGGAGCTGACACCAATGATTACAGGGGAACACACACGCATGCACACACACGCATAGACACACAGTTGACAGTGATGCCCGGTAGGTGCCTGCAGCACCACTGGCGTCATTATGAGTTAGTTACCTTGCAAACAGACGCTCCCTGCGAGGCTCCCACACACGGTAAAAAACAAAAACAAAACAATAATAATAATTAAAAAAAAAACAGCTCCAACGGGGAGACGAGAGATTAACACAGAACCCAAATGAATAATCCCAAGGACAACCGAGTCGCGTTAGTGTCTGATAACGATGTGCAAGCAGCCCTCCCCCGCCGGCCTAGCGCAGGAGGCACATCAGCATCCATGTTAGAGAGCGGGAGTCAGACACATCCGCGGCGGATCCCCTCTCTCTCTTTCTTTCTCTCTCCCTCTCTCGGCTTAAACTGCGGCTTCCCGTCATACACGACGGACACGGCACCGGATGCTGGCTAACAGCGGCTGGCTGCTCTCTCGCTCCTCTCACTCTCTCATCCCTCCTTCCGCGAAGCAGGGAGCTTCTCACGGGTCCGCTCCCGGTCGACCAACCTCCTGCTCTCCCCCGCCCTCCCTCTCTCTCCCTCCTCCTCGCTCACTAAAGTGTGTGACCGGTGGGACGCACCGGGCAGCAGGGGGGAGTGTGTGTGTGTGGGGGGGGGCAGTCCGGGTTGTGGGGGCGCAGGTAACAGAGGACCATGCCGCCGGAAGCCATCACTGTGTGTCGACGGGGTTGCTTCGAAAAAACACGGGAATAATGGAGGCAAAGCGTGGGGGCGGGGAGGGGACATTTTCTGCAGCGGCTCACAGCCACGAGAAACCGCTGCACACCCACTCCGTGCGCGCACCCGCGCGCACACACACACAGCCCTGTCTGCTGGACAGTGATCGTCTGTGAAAACACGGCTGATAAATACCAGTGGTGGCCGTATACCTGCACTCTGAAATCCAATGCTCTACTTCCAGGAATGCAGAGAGAGAGACAGCAGGGTTTCCCTTGTAAGACTCAAGTCCACACATATAAACTTGTTATGGGGCCAGGCCCTCACCACGTGCTTCTATTAGAAATGACTTCATGTGCATTTTCCCCCTAGGTCTAAAAATAAAATCATTAAATTGCAATCTGCATGTAGCAGTGGTTTCCCTCCCTCCAGCACGTCACTTCCTGTCTGCATTTTCAAACACAAATCTCTCTCTGGCGTTCTCCAATGATATCTGGCCTGGGTCCTCTGCAGCCGTTGGACAGACTTTTATTTGTGTGACCTAAATTGGGCACTTGTGTTCACCTGACACAGCTGGAGCAGCAGCCGTTGAAACCACAAGTTGTTAACATAACAAAATCAGTCCAGTTTTTGGCACTATAAATAGATACTAACGTGTGATGTGAAGGCAGGGATAAGCGCATGCCTACTGTCAATAAATGACTTTGGATGACTCCACACACGTGTGGAATAGTCTCTTATTGTTTTAGGGTATGAGTAATCCCTATGTTGTGAAAACACAGTAAAGCCAGTTCATACATGCTGTATATAGTATATATATACACATACTGTATGCCTTAAATTAAGCTGTCAGGATAAGGTATGCAAAATCATCTGTTACTTATCTCAACTTTTCAGAGATTGTCTAAACCAAATGCAGGACCGCTTGACAATGGCAACTCGTCATATTAAAAGATATTTGCAGAATGAATCAGAAATACTCTTTTCCAAGACATTTAATGTTATGCTTGCTGCTCAGCCTAATTTGCTGAATGCAGAAGGTCACATGAGAAACGAGGAGGTGTATCCTTTCCCCTGTCCTGCTGGATTTTTCTGTTTCTGGATATTTTTGGCCTGCTCCAGACACCGGAAACTGTCCTGTCCAACTTAAACATCTCCAGATGACTCTTTCTTTGGCTCTAATATTCACGCACGCACGCACACACATTGGTCCCTCCTTCTCTTTCCCCGGTCAAATACATATCTCCCTTTATTGGTTGCTTCCTCAGTTAGCTATCACAATGGCCCTGTTGTTGGGAGTAAGAAGGGGACGAAGCAGGGGGTGGAGAAATAAGCCCATGACAGATAAAGACAGAGTACAAGTACCTGGGAGTTAAGAAGTTAAAAAAGAGGAACAAAAGGAAAATGCAGACGGAAGGTCCCAAACACTTCTTATTGCTCTTGTTTGGAAAGGATGCGGATACCTCTGGTGATGCTGAATAAGAATGTGATTCAAAAATAAAAACAAGACAGGGAAAGGAAGGAAGGAAGGAAGCAAGGGAAGAAATGGCCAACCGCGCAGGTGTTTGTCCAGTGCCCCATGGTCATCATTCACGGACAGGGAGGGTTGCGAAAAAAGGCCCAAGTGGAGACACACTTGCAGGTGTGACATGTCTGGGCCCTGACAGAGCCTTGTTATGGACCTTGTGGGCTTCTATTCTGGGCCGAGGTGTGGTTGTAATGAGGTGCTGATCTGGTGTATTTTTATGGAGCAGGGCTCCAGAAGGGGAAAGATCCCAATGGGTGAGGTGGGTTTAACAGACGCTGGGTATTAGAGTCAGGTTTTAGGGTCGAGCGGGGGGAAACGGGGTAGATGGTCTGTGCTGGAAAAGGTAACCATAGTGGTGGAAAGTGATATAAACAGCGGCGAGCGGTTAATTGAAGCAAGATGGAGAATCTCTTTAACCCTGACTACGGGACGCTGCGGTAGGCAGTTAAGATTGACACACTCTCTCACACAGGCACACACACACACACTGCATTCTCAATGTATTTGTCTGTCTCTCCCAGGTTGGCAGAGACTAACACTCTTTAACGCATCACTTTGAGAGCAAGCGTGGGTTTGACACAGGCAGTCCAACGATGATTTATGACGCTGAGATCATTATAGCTGAATAGGCAGTGTGACTCGTCGTCAGTTTTTAATGGAACAGTATCTACATATGGATTTGATTAGATTTCAACACAACATTCAGGATATCACACTATGGCTGTCAATGTGCTAAAGTTTTGGTCCAATGGGTTATTGAAAAACCCCAATGTAAAATGAACATAATAATAATAAGACCAAATCCTGCCTAACTCTTCTTCATCAAGCAGGAGAGTGAGAGTGTGAGATTGGAGCAGGGAGGGTCAGGAAGAGGCAGTGGAATGTCTGGAGATCTCTTTTGTTTGTTCAAGTGAATATATACGTGTATGTGTGTGCAGGTTTTGTTTTTGTGTGTGTGTCTGTGAGCTCCACCCTCTCACTCTCTTTGCCCGTGAGTGACTGAAATGTGGTTCCAGTTAGGGCGTTTTTTTTTTTTTTTTTTTAATCAGAAACACACACACACACTGGCACTTCAAACAAACTGCAGATATTTCTGTAGCCAACTCTGCTTTGTTCTCACTTTACTACAAAGCTCCATTCCCAGACTTTACCGAACAACTTTTCCATGTTATTTTACTTTCATTTTTTTCCAGGGAAATGTTTCCTTTAATTTTAAGCTTGAACAACAATTTTAACTAAAACCGACAGATGGAGATGCTTTTGCATTTTAGGTATGACTTTTACTATGAAAACTGCTGTGAAGTGCTTCAGAAGGCAGAGTGAAGACACAAGAAATCCTGCTTTGTTGTGGATTTTGTGTGATCGAAACTTTTGCGTGGAATCCACACAAATCCTCTTTTGCGTTCACACTGTAATTCCTATTTAACTCCCTTATGCACGCAGAGGAGCCTCAATCCACAATGAATTGGAAAGATTTGTTGCAAGAAAGACGTTGCTGTGTGTTGGGGAATTTAAGGGTCCTCGACTACACGAGAAGGCAGATAATTGCTATGTTGTATAACTGCAGTAGACATAACACTCATAACAACCTCACCTTGCTCTTGATAAATTCCTGATATCTGAAATGTTTTCTTCATTCTTATCAGGATTCTCATTGAATGGTTACCCTGCCTGATCTGAAATAATTCAAATAATTCAAATTTTTAAATATTCAAAATAAGTATATAATAGATTCAACTGTTCATTCAATTGTGGTGTAAACTGAATCTCTACTTATTTATCTGACTTCAATACTATATTTGTGCATGCTGATACAAACCTCCAACTCTTTCTTCAGCCACTGGTCTCATGTCCACATCCTTCCCCTTATTCGTTTCTTTTCTCTTTCCTCTCGCAGTCCACATAACTAACTCAACCGCTCCTTTCTCTAGCATTCTTTTATTGTGTTGCTCTAACTGATGCCAAAAATTATAACTTGGTCACACAGATGTACACGTGTGCACCAGCACTCGTTTAGCGCCATAAGTTATATTTAATGCAGACAGCTCCTAAACAGGACCACAGAAAATGCCCCCCTCGATGACAACCAAGTAAAAATAAAAGCCTGTCGTGAGCAGCACAGTGCAACAATATTGCGCCACAGTGTGTTAGTTTGAGAGCAAGTCACCAGGGCCCACTGTGTTTAGTCTGTGTGCAGGCCATTTATCTTTCATGCTACTAACACTTTGAATGTTTGCACTTGTATATTTACAGAGATGGGCTGTATTCAGAAAAGTCTTGGATAAACATTCTACTTTGTCTTTTTTTCCACAGGAGGGGAAAAAAGGCAAAAAAAAAAAAAAAATCTGGACAGCATTGCCCTTCACTGACACGGGTTGGACATTCCTTGCATTCCAGACCAAAGGGAGCACTTAATAGATGAAGCCACTCGAAGCGGCACTGTTGTGTGTGTGTGTGTGTGTGTCTGCGCGTATATATCTTAGTGGGTGTGCTTCTACAAAAAACGCGGCCATACATCTGCTCAGTGTTTGGGATGAAATAGATCTGAGGTGATCCAGTAACCTAAGAGGCTTCTGAAGAAGGACAGAAAACAAAGTGGGGTTAGGTATGTGTGCGCTGGATGGGGGAGGAGGGTACAGAGAGAAGGGGGGGGGGGGGGGGGGGGGGGGGGGGGGGGGGGGGGGGGGGGGGGGGGGGGGGTGTCAGCAGCAGTTACCCGGAGTACAGACGCCCTAACAAGAGAATCAGGGAGGTTTGGGGCTAATAGGTACGAGTGATGTCATGTCCTCTGGCCTTTTATCTCAATGAGACGGTCTCGGTGATCATGGGGGTTGATCTGCGAGGATCTGGGCTGTCGAGGCGTGTGGGTGTGAGTCATTCACAGGGGATGGATCTCTTACCCCCACACCTCCTCTCTTCATCTATAATTCACACAGGGAGAAATCACTGTAGACCCCGGTGACCCGCTGTTCACTGATACTGCTGGCAATGCATGCACCCAAACAATCTAACCTATAGCAGGGTGTTAAGTCCTGCACGGCTTAAAGTGTTCTATATACAGTATACCCATGTATTTTCTATTCTTGACAACAAATTAGCAAGAGGTTTGGGGAATGCGCATCGACTTGTATTCTTTAAATCATACCATAACCATAACCAATGCTTTCCAATACGTACCACAGACCCAATTTTTTACAACCGTACCAGCTGTTTTTTTGTCTGAAATGTACCCTGAAAGGTAACCAATGAGATAAACCCATATATACAGCTTGTGGACTAAACTCAAGGACAGTGTGCAGTGCAGCGTTGAACTCCTGTGGCCCCTATCCCCAGATCCCTTGCCCTGTGACTGTACGGAATACCAAGCACTCTAATAATTTGGCATGCGGAATATTAAACAGCCTTATCGGCAAACTCCTAAGTGTGTGTGTGTTTGTGTAGTTAAATCATGTTGTGAAGACGTAACTTGTCTTCCTCAAGGGGAAAAAAAAACACGTTTCTATAATTGAAGTCATTGAGTCATGAACATGTTTTAAGGTTGCAGCAAGGTTAAAACTATGGTTAGGAGAGTAGTAGTTAAGGTTGGAAAAAGACATGGAGACAAGACTGTGTGTTTGCATGTATGTGAGTGTGTGTCAGAGTCCTAATGTATTCTGAGGCCAGAACAACAGAGAAGAGGAAAAAAAGGGATTTTAGGGATAAAAAAAAGAGTCAGCCCAAATTCCCTTTGTTCCCTGTTTTCTGTGTGTATGTCTTTGTCCTTCAGGGCCTCAGAGGACCCTACAGGCTAATGAGGGAGACAGTCACAGTACGACATCATTCAAGGTACCAGCTTTACAGGAGCTCTTATCCCCACATAATAACTCTTTGGTTTTAAAAGCACTTACTTCTCTCACTTAGTGGCGTCGACACAAACTGTGCGCACACGCACACTCAAACACACACACACACACACACACAAATTGGAGTGAATGTTTGACCAGCACCACTCCCCCGTGCTCCACCGGCTTAGAGGCAAATCATGGACACAAACAAAAGTTGTCATGACAACTCTCGGGGAGACACAGCCGTCTTCATCTCGCCCTCTCTGCCACAATGTAGGACACAAAGAGGCACTGTAAGTCAAAGCAAAGACACTGTGCCGGTCAAAGGTATCACCCAGGGGTGAAGTCAAAAAAATCGTTGGGACGTTTCAAACGCGAAGTGACTCGATGCAGCTGACGACAGCCTCGTGAAACACGGATAGCAGAGGCAAGGGAACCCTTTGCTGGTCAAGGTCTATGCCATCCTCTTGCTCCACCTCCCCCCATGCTCTCCCTCAGGCTACACTGGCTCAGGTGGTGTAGGAGGGTTTATGTGTGAGATCAGCATAGGGACAGGTCTATAAAAGAATTGTGCACACACATAAGAGAAGACAGTGGGGGGAAAGGAATCTATAGACAAGACAAGAGTGGGAAAAGAGTAAAGCGCACAACATAAAGTGGCAATGAACTGGAAACGGGGCCTTTCGCAGATAGGGGCAACATTATAAAGACACCAGAGGTAACCGACAGAGGGGAGGAGACGGTAGAGCCTCGGACCTTTCCCCTCGCATTCCTCCTGGATGTAGTCTGAGGTATTCTAATGACAAATAGAGAGATGAAAAAGTTAATTCTCCAAAGGCTCTGTCCTGCAGCATGTCGCGGTCTGCCTTTACTGCTGGGATTTATCTCTCCATCGCTTTGGCTCAATGTGACTGCGCTCCATTACTACACACTTGAATCCTCTGAGCCAGGGTAATGAAAAATGACCCAGCTCATCTGCAGGGAGAGCCCTTTGGCAACTATGTGTGGTCTGTGTGTGTATGAATGTGTGTGTATGTGTAATTCCTCTTGTCCAAAGGGAATCCTGTCATTGTAAAGGTATTGCATTTCTTACATTCAGCCATTTCCCCCACAGGGAGAGCCAGAATATGAAAGGCTGAAGGGGAAACATTTTGCTCAGAGTTACAAATGAGGACTGACTTCATTTTTTAAGCTTCAAAGGTTGCATAGTGGATCTTGAAAAGCTTGAAATTCTAAAAATAAATAAAAACAATATTCTACATATATATATATATTGAAGCACAATATGTAACCTATATGTGTACATACTTGAGAGAAACAGTGAAAATAGTGTTTGAGGACACAGGGATTGAAGGCATTTGCAGCTTTCAAATAAATATCAATAAAATAAATAAATAAATACAAATCTGCAAGCCAAAAATGTAGCCCGCGGCGCTTTAACATTTATCTTTAAAAAGCAACTGATTTGACTAAATATAGTTACTGAATAATTCTCCCCACAGGAATAGGACACGTTCCACCCCGTTTCAATATTTTCTTATCTCACTTAGCATTAATGCGATACACTAAAGTGTCCTGTATCTGCATAGTTTTGTATTTTTGTACAACTAAATTGTGATTATTTTACTTACAGGTCTCTGAAAGTTAACACACTTAAACCTCTTTAAACCTCTGTTCAGTAAACACGGGCCACACTGTTAAATAATTTAATATCCATACTAACAGAGGATCTAAACGTTCCAGAGAGGGATTTCCCCAGATATTCACCAGATTCTCTTAGTAATCCTCTGGGATTATCGTTCTATACTGAGGCCCTAACCTCTGAACTTAAAACACCATAAACCCTTATATCCTGATCACTATAATGCCATGGTTAAACTCAGTAGATGAGGACCACCTCCCAAAAAAAACTCATATCACCTCCGCCCTGGCCACTGACTTGTGACTCAGGCACACATAGAGGAATTAGAAGAATACCTGCTAAATTTATGAAGCAACTAAACTGCTAAACTTCGGGCCAATTTAACACTGAACCCATACAAACCCATATGTTTTAACTGGTTTGATCAGAATAATCTCCAACATGGCAACTGGTATCACTGGAGTGTTTATATTTGGTAATCCTTTTGGATTCAAATCAAAACCGTTGTCAGTAACCATTGTATTCCTGGATACGAGTGCGTGTTTTGCAAGAGTATAAGGTAATTTTCCCATGTCCAAGGAGAAAAAAAAACCCTGTTTTAATGCAATACTATGCTTTCAATCGGAGGTTAGCCATGTTGGATGAGTGTACGATAGGAGTGTGAGGAAGGGAGTGTGTCACCATGCCCACGCCTCTCATTAAACATGTGATCCTATCAGATACTGTGCCGTATTCTCACATCAGCAGAGAAATTAGATTCTGGCATGGCTGAGGAGCTTATGGTGCATAGTTACTCAATGAGATGGCACGCGACGAAACAAGACTGCAAATCACACATAGACTCGTCAGACACATATCAACAAATGAGCGACGGATACAATTTTGATCATGATTGATGATTTACGAGGTGGCAAGAAAATAGCTCCCTCATGGTGGAGCTGCTGCTGAATCTGTAGAGGAATCTTTTTTGTTATAGCCACACAGACGAGCATTGCTGCTATTCCCTTTTCTCTTCCACACACACACACACACATTTACTCGAACGCAGTGTTTGATAAATCTGGGAATGGAGCAGTGGAAATGTTTTCCAGACTAACTATGTAAATAATGCCGTATCCCCAGGGAAACACTGTAAACGGCTTCAACCACCGACAAAATCGAAGTAGTGGTGTTTGTGTGTGTATATGCCTATGTAAGGATATCAAACACAAACATGCCTCAAGCTAGTTGCAAACCAATTT
The DNA here is from genome assembly GCA_016785305.1 of Colistium nudipinnis. NCBI lineage: Eukaryota > Metazoa > Chordata > Actinopteri > Pleuronectiformes > Rhombosoleidae > Colistium > Colistium nudipinnis. Next base: position 3,613,495 of record JAFBJU010001010.1, on the reverse strand, counting down.
GAAAAAAAAAAAGCATGCAAGGCCATGGAATTTGAAACAATGTCTGTCCTGGCCTACTACCCCCTCCCCTCACCAAAACCTCACTCAGTCGGTTCTGGGAAAAGATTTTCTCACACACAGATCCTGACTCTGACATTGAGAACCAAGATGGCTGCCAGACAGGGATACGGATTAAAACAATTCTTCAGAAGGAAGTCACAAGTTCAGCTTACTATCTATCGAACTGTAATTACCGGTCCGGAAGACAAATTGACCATTCTGGATATTTGCCGGCCTGCCTGGAACATATTTACTGACATCTGTTTCAGAGGAACATGAGAACAAATGGATGATAAATTGAACATGAGAGTCAGAGAGACTTGACAAACTGAACTGTGCACAGTCAGGCCCGACTGACAGTCAGGGGAGCTGCTGGAGATTGGACAGTGCACTCTTCTTCCAAGAAATCCACTTGCTTGAAAACCCCATAGTTTATCAGACCACAGACTGATGAAGTCACTGAACAGACAACGCTCTAGACAGAGGGAGGATTGTGTATCTTGGTTATTTTAGGGTTTTTTCTGCAGGGTCTCTGCTTCATATCACACTGTGCTGTGACTCGTCAGTGATAGAGGAATATGATCAGTGACAGGGCTGTACTCACAGGAAACAGGAACAGTTGCTTAAACTGTCCCGAGCTTCAATCCTAAATAAGACGCAGCAGAGCGTCATACGAACACGGCACTGTTATGAATATGCACAACACTGTAGATTTAAAATATGTATATAACTTTTCGGTGACATCGCGTTGCTAGGAAACAGCTTGGATCTTACAATCTCCCTGTCAGCTGCTATTGTTACCAAGCGCGGTAACGGCAAATAAGCTGCGTCTGTTTAGGATGTTTATCTTGTCATCTCTGGAGTGATCTACGGGGATGCTGAAACTTGTCGAGGATGAGTTCCGACTAACAACGTGTCACTTCACACTTTCGAAGAATCAAGTGACGGCTGGTGCAAACTCTTGCGAGTCGCAGGATGGCGACGATTACAGTTAAATACAGCGATTTGCAACCGCGCTGAAGTCCAGCCACCTGCGTTTGTTATAGCCCTGCTCCACCCCCATGCAGGATATCCTGCTCTAGGGATAAAGGGTGGGGGAAGGTGTTGGTGTGAGAAAGGCAAAATGGATACAAAGTCCACAGCTGAAATCAATGCAAAAGGAAAGACACGAGAAGTGACGAAGAATAACCCGGAGACAATGTCTAACACAGCACGGCTGAGCACGGGCCCGACACGCATGTCTGTACTGACCCTACTTACAGGGTCACACCACCAGGGGATAATGTGTGACCAGAGGCTGTTGAGTCAATGTTCCTCAGTGCCTCAGATGTAGGAAAGTGTGAACACGCCGCCGCGTTCTCTCACGAGACAAACGAGAGCGCATCCGTGTGAACGGGCAACATTTCTCGAATGTTTGATCACTGGTTCTGCCGCTCCGTCTCACAGGCGCTCGCTAAACGCCAGGTGCACAAGACACTGAGTATAGCTTGATTGAATCCAGACAGGAGACAAAATAAAGGAAAAACCTGAGAAGTGAGTGGAGAAACAGGAGTACAATGCCGCTATCCGTAGGGCGTGAGGGGGTCACGGAGTGATTGGATGAGTATGGCAACGATACGAATCCAACGGCGTGACAGGCAGCGGACATTAAATCCATCAGTGTTTGGACTGACATGCTATACTGTAAAAAAAGCAATATCTTTTGGAAGAACGATGTTCATCCCTCCACTAGAGCTCAGGCGTATTGAAGGTGTCATCCGTACAGCACAAAGACTTCTTGGCTACAGTGTCCTGTTTGAGTATGTAGGACTCCTGGTGATGGATGCCTTCCCCAGTGAGAGTGGAGAGAGACTTAAAGAAAAAGGAGGAGGAGGAGGAGGAGGCAAAGAGCACAAGAACACGGTGATAAACCATGATGACACAGTTAAGACCTTCTCTCTCTCTCTTGTCTGGTGTGTGCGTGCATGTGTATGTGTGTGCCAGTGGTGTAAGGCTGGGTATCTCATTAACAGCAATAGAGGAAGCCAGGCAGAGAGTGTAGTGCAGTGAGCCAGGGATATCCCCATCCTGCAGCCTGGCACACTGAACCCTCCTTTCCTGGCCATTTGCAACTCCCTCCACCATGAACTGCTCCACCTTGGGACGCACAAAATCATCAGGTCAGGGGCAGATATTACTTGTAGCTCGTCACAGCGGCCTTCTAAAGGACGTTTGTGAGGGTGTTTTCTAAAAGAGCTTAGTTTCACCAGTATTTTAGTGCAGCTTCTGTCAGCCATTAGTGTGTCTCTAAAGCAGGAGTGGGTGGAGGGACAGGTTTGTCTTCGGGAGGTTTGGTGTGCGATTTCAGTTTCCTCTGATTGTGTTACCTTCCCTCAGGATGCTTGCTTAGGATCCAGATGAAAACACACTGGAAGACAAAAGTTAAAATAACAATCCAGCTAATTCCCCTCGCGAGAATAGAAAGGGAATTCCGTGAAAAAAGCCAGGAAACACATATGACAAGTGCGGGTTTGTGTGCATAGATTTGTAACTCTGTAACTCTGTAACTCTGTGAGAGTGTTGAGTTTGTCCTGGTGGTACCAGCTGCATACAGGGCAGGTGAGACGCCCGGGGAATACTAATGGCGCCATGAAAAGCCCAGAGTACTGATCCGGACGTGGTGAAGTGAATACTGAGCAACCATTTTGCTGAATCACAGCGAGACAAACGCAAGGCACAAAAGACCCGGCCGGTTTTGATGAAGCAGTTAAAATTCAAAGAGCGAAACAGTTATTTTAAAGCAAAGTAACGTCTCTAGCGGATCCAAAGTTACCATGGAGTCCGATTAAATGTGGAAGATTATGGGAGCCACAGCCTGTGAAACAGTTTCTGTGCTGTTTTGTGTGCAAGCACACCCCTTTCACATTTTCACACATTACAGCTTGGTTACCACTTCGTTAAAGGTGACCCCTAGCAACACAACGTCCTGTTAACCCTGAACAACACAACAACACCAACGAGGGAGCATTTTGCACTGAGACAACCGTGTAATACTAAGCATCTTCTCCTGTGCGGTGCATTAACTTGACGGGACCACACAGCAATGTGTTAAAAAAAACACGTCAGCTGATTTTTTCAGCAGGAGCTCTTCCACAACATCTAACCCAGTTCTGTCCTCCATGCCTAATGAGACTAATCGGTCATGTTTAACCCCGCCCCTGGATACAGCTCGAAGGACATACCTGGCCTGCAGCACTTCATCTGTTCACGCCATGCCTCGCTCTGACCCGCCACTGTGAAATAATTCACTTTAAATTGTTTACGGTACTGGGACCCCCATTTCCGCAGATGGGACATAGACAAATGTTTACTTTTCGATTTGAATCAGCAATAAATGATGTGCAAGGTGCCTCTCTGTATATATGTACGTATATGCACATGAACATCTACTTAATGCCTTTGTGTTAGTTCCAGTTTCAGCCTACCTGGTATAGAGGCCTGGGAACACACCTGTGTGTGTGTAATAGGTGCAGAGATCCAGGAAGGTTCCTGGCGTGCACGCGCAGGCGTCGAAGGGCCGTGGAGGTGAGGGTCCACAGCAGACCCTGCCGGGTACACACCGCCTCGTCCAGACCCAACAACACCGCCTCCATGGCTACGCTGACTACAGGCTCTCTGTGATGGGAGACACACCTCCACAGCGGACGTCAGCGGGACGTCCAAACGGATCACAATAGCCGACCTCTATTTGCACAGGTGAGTCCTTACAGGTATGATCCACGAAGGCCCACCAAGGGATGAGAAAATATAATTAGCTTTCGTGGTCCTCTCGACACCACTTAGAGGCCAGTAGATAGAAAATGGGTCATCTCTGGAGGTAAACGAGAGACAGGATAACCCTGTGGCCTCTGTCCTCCTGTGTCCTCTCAGTCTCTCTGGAATCCAGCCATCGGATGCTTCCTCAAGGTCAAACCCCGCAGGTCCCTCTGCCCCGGTCCCACACAGCTAATGGTCCCTGCTGACTCTTCCTCTCCTCTTCCACTCTCTCCCTCCTCCTCACTGAGGCAAAGCGCCCTCTGTCCGAGGGTCCCGGCTCCACAAACACAAACATTCCCACTTAGGCCACGCAGCCGGCGTTTCAGTCTTCCTGCCTGTGAGTCGTTTTTTTTAAAGCGATATGCACTCTTAATACCACAGCTCTGCCTCGTTCCTCAAAAAGATGGGGATGTTTCACTCAGTCTCACACACTTTGAAAGACAGGACAGCGTACGCTTGTCACCCTAAACCCAGACTCCCTGTGCACAGTGTAGGCATTCGTGCATGTAGTCACTGAAGTGATAAATGCTGACATTTAAGTCTCTCAAGACACGAGTATATAACTCATAACTGTACTGGGATTTTGGCCAGAATGTTTTTAATAAAGAGGAAGGAAACATTTTTCCCTCTGAGCCAGTTTTCCCAGGCTGGAGTATCCTGACCTGACCTCACGGATTCTTTCCAAAAGAATGAAAGACCATCCAAATCCAGCTGCCACTCCAACCAACCCAAGCCGCACCTAATGCTCAAAGAATGTAAGAATAAATAATTATGTCAAACTCAATTCTTCTATGGAGACAAAGGATACACAATAAAACCTCTTTTACATTTCACTGAACACGCACCCATTTGCACCGATGGCCACATGGAGGCAATGCAACCCCCATCTACAAGCCGTGCCAAGCCCACAGTGCGTGTGTGCATATGCTTGCCCTGTCTGTTATAAACTGCTCACAGCCCGACTGATGCAGACCAGCGTTAAAGATCGTTGTTCACTGTGTAGTGTGCAATATTATTTTTGAAACGATTCTGAAATCGAACATACACACACACATACTTTCTCTTCCTTTAGCAGACGTCAATTTAAAAATTTAGGAAAAAAATAATGCTGGTGTTTTAGCTGGTAATTTTTCTAACTTTCCTACCCTTTTCCTGAGAGAGTTGATCAATAAAATCAATATCCACAGTAAATCTCTAATAGGGCTATGGGTGGATTAAGTGGCCTTTGGTCACTGGTAAGTTCTGCACTGCTGAGCTGGTGTGTGTACATGGGGGATTGTGTGTGGATAGAAATTGCTGCATGATGCTCATTTGTTTGTTACCGAAAGTGGAGAGAGAAAAAAAACTTAAAGTCACATCATTAATCCTCTGCAGTATGTGGTGCAAAGGTAAATATAAAATGTGTGTTTGAAGCATTTGGCACAGTGAGGAAATGTTACTGTAACTATTGATACAGTGGGAGGGGAAGTTTTTAAACTTTTGTTTAATGCACCAACCGCGCACTGTAAGATCCTTCAACCCAGGGCACTAGTTTCCCATCACTTTAACTCAGGGCCTGATGTTGAACTATCACTGGTGTCTTCAGCAACCCACGAGGAATGCGTGAGTTTTCCCGATGGTGTGAATTTTCCAATATGAATCAGAGTTTGCCTGGAGTTGCATACCACGGCCGGAGTCACCTCTCAGCCACTGTGATTTCCGAGGAGTGTCAATATTTGTTGTGCTAGAGAGGGGGGTGGGTTGGTGAAGTATGACAGTGCTCTTTTCCCATGATTCCATGCGTTCGCAATGTCCAACCGAATCCTGGGAAAGGTCATGCAAACCCTGTGATGTAAACAGACATCGGCAGAGTTTCAGCTGGCTGGCTATGACCACAGTAATAAGACCGGGAGGAGAAAGCACGAGCTGGGATTGTACAATGGGCCGGACAGCTGGCATTGTAATGTGTGTATTATTGCTCGTACACATGCATTCACATATTGATTATGATAAATAAACCCTACATTTGTATTCAGTCTATTGTTGTGTCATTCCAGCCTTGTCACAGGCTGGATTTTGGGGAAATCAGCGGTAAACCCTCCGCTCTTTACTCCATCTCCTGGTCCCATATTTCACTCTTCTTGCTTTCTCCTGCTTCAATCTCTCCGTCTCCCTCTTTCATCTCCCGCTCGTCTCTATCTCTCAATCCTCCTCTCGCTCTCTGATCTTCACTCAGGCGTGTTATACCAGAGTGCAGGCAGTGAGTGTCAGAGTGAAAGAGAGAGAGAGAGAGAGAGGAAGAGAGAGCAGTGGAGGGAAATGGGTCACAGACACTACAAATTCACAAGAACATTCAAAAATGTCTCTCTGCCACACAGATTCACTTAAACTGTTGTGTGGACAAGAGAATACAAAGTGCAATAGGCCCTGAAACACATATTACTCTTTCTTCTCTTCTTCTTCCACTCTTATTTTTAGGTTACAAAAATAGCTGTGTTCACAGCAGTGCTCTTAGGCCTATTTGAAACACATGCCGACACACTGCCGTCCCTGTGTACCACTGTGACAGAGATTATAAGTGACACACATGTATAGACCCAGTCTGAAATTCAATTCTGATCACTCTAGTTTAATGTGGTTATATTAGAGGTGCAGGAAGGAAAATCAATAACACAATGTGATGTGAGAGAAAGGGATGCAACCATGGAGCTTACACGTGTGTGTCTACGTGCATGCCACAAACAGCGGTTTCCATGTTCATGTGTGTGTTTGGAATCATTAAAATGAAAAATACACTTTACTTTGCATACATGCAACGAACAACCCCCACTATGGCACAAAACCTTTGAAGTATCTGGACGTTTTAGTCCCTGAAGTGTAAAAGTTGACCTAGTTCATTTGTTTTATGCTGTAATACACTACACACACATGCCAGGCGTGATGTTCGCTCAAGAAGACGCGCACACACCCAAGCTAATCATTCTCTCCACTTTGCCTGGCAGATAAATATTAATGAGGATTACTGTGTTACTGCGGTACGCCCACAGGAAAACAAGAGACTGCAACTCACTGGCTCTCTCTCTCTTTCCCGCTCTTTGTCACTAGTGCACACCCAAACCCGCCCACTCACAGACACACACACACCCACACAGGCTCCCAAGAACACACATTCTCCAATCTCACACATCACCGAGCGGCCACAACACTAAAACTGATCAGCATTTTTTTTTTCTTCCCTTTGTCGAGCCACAAAGCCAAAGAAAATAACTGAAACTAGAGCACGTGTTTTTCATCACACATTCGGAAGGAACTCTCTCCAAACAGCCACCAGATATACAGCGATTTGCCACAACATTAAAAGCAATCGATGGCTGATGGAGTCCTGATGTATGTTGAGGTCTTTAACATGTACTCATTGTATTTTCACCAACTTTCCTTTTTACTCACACACAAACCCATAACACACACACACACACACAGACAGACACACTATAAACTGTGAATAAACCCCTTCATAAGAGTGAGTCACAGACAGTCCAGTCACAGTCCCTCCGTTCTCACTGAGTTTTTCTTATCTGTGTCAAACAAAAGGCACAGCTTGTGATGGGATATTTCAGGAACAATTTGGGGTCTCCACATCCTGTTTTGGGGGAGATGGAATTTAACTCCTTCCCATAAACCCGCTGTTGTCTCTTTTTCTTGCTCTCTTCTCCCCCCCCCCCCCTCCTCCCCCCCCCCCCCCCCCCATCTATAAATGATTCCCATGATTCTCCACTGAGAATAGAAAAGCAGAGTTAATGAAGAAATCATTCTCAACGCTGTGTGAAAGAACACACACACAGTCACATACACACACACGCAAACACACATCCACTGGGGATGTTTTGGCAGAGGACAGAGGAGTCCAATCTCACCATAGCTACCAAACTGTCTCCATCCTGAAAATACAATATGAGCAGCTCGGGGCCTTCAGCCGTCACTCGCTCACAGTCGCAAGGCGATCGTCGCCCCATTGTTTGCTCGTGTGCAGATTTACTGAGGAAATACACAATATGAGGTTTGATTATTGAAACGGAGTAAAAACATGGAAAAAAAAATCTGCGCAGAGTGATGAAAGAGGCAAAGTGGAGGGAAGGGCGGGAGTGTCCCCCGTCTCGCCTCCTCGTCAGCTCAAAAACATTCTTGCTTTTGAGCAGCCTTGGGGAGAAAAGGGGGGTCCCCTTTCATGCTGCACAGGGTGTGGTGCGAGAGGGGCCTTCAGGAGCCTATATTATTCCCACCTCTTTCTTTCTGTCCTACTGTCTTTCCACCATTTCTTTGTCTCTCTAATTGGACTGACTGACCACAGCTCTCGCACCTACAGTCCTGAGGGTAGGTTGAGATCTCTGGGAATCAATATCGCAGCGAGGCAGATCAGAGCTCGAGGGGGAACGTTTTCAAAGCTCCGAACTGCTATTTTGTTGGAGAAAAAAACAACAAAGTATCACAAATGGCACTCTGGTTTTCCACCTCAACTTGAAATGAATCCTGACTCTAATATTGAGACAATTAGATCAGTCTGAGTAGAAAATAGCGACTGACCCACAGGATGCCCGAGTCCAGCGCTGACCTTCTCTGTGATTGGTGCAGACAAGATGTTTAAAGGTAACAAGGATCAATTAGTATTCCTGCCTCACCTTCTCGTCTGGCTGCCTCTAGCTTGGCTAGCAAATTACAGTCCTGCTATTGTCTGTTTGCATTCCCATCCTACTCATGAATGCGTGCGCGTCTATGTGTGTGAGTGTGTGTATGTGTGAACTTTCCCTTCTCTGACAGCGATCCCCCCCTCCCACCTTTAAACCCCCCGCTACCCACGGTGCCCCTGACAACAACATATTTCCTTGGAGTGGGATTTAGCCTCCCAAAATCTGTTTTTCAAATGTTTAACACCCCCAAAAGACAACCCCTGTTCTAGTCTTTGTTTGTTGGTTGTTTTTGTTCTTAATTTCACAGAAAACACATGAGAGGCTTAATGTGATAGAAGGACACAAAGGCAGAGGATAATCCTAATTCCTGCCCACAGAATTCATCTATACTGAAAACAGTCCCTTCAAATTGTCAACAACAACAGTGCAGTTTCTCATCATGATCACGATAATTCTGTCAAGATAGGGGGTTATACCCCTCAATGAACCTCCCATGCACTTTCATATGCTCGAAAAGGGCTAACATTTCTGCCACTTTTACTTTCTCAAAACAATTATACTATTATAATAAAAGGTGTGTAAGACAGAGGGAAAGAGGGAAATGGGGGAAAGAGTCATCACAAGTCTAGCAATGGAGACTGGAGCCACATTTATGGGTAGCAGAGGGACAAGTGAAGGTATAAAAGGAAAGTGATTCAGGTGAAAGAATGCTCAGCGGTTAACAGTGTGTATTTTGTTTTCAGATGCGTCACAGCCACACTGAACAAAGACTGCTATGTTATCCCTGTAGATATTACTCAATTAGGTATGAAAACAAGCCACATCTCAAACAAACATGAGACTATTCATCTGCATTAGGTATGTGACAAGGCACAGATGAGATGGGAAAAGCAATCTGATGGATCCATATTTTTGATATCTTTCACTTTTCAAACAAATCACTGGTCGCTAATGGTTTTGGAGATAATTGCGTCGTCAGCAGGGATGCACAACAACCTCTGCATCTTCACCATTAAGTATAAAAGGACAAGAAAAACTATGCTTTCAAGGGTGTAAAACATTTCCACGACAACATTCTACAATGTGTGTATGTACACTTGAATGCAGCTGTGACAGTTACATAAGGTGAAGACTGAGTGAAAACCCACTGAGTTATCTAACATGGCATGTCGGAGCAGGACGAACCCGCAGCTGTGTATAGAAATGAAAGTAATTCAGAGCTTCATTAAGGACATAAAAAAAACAGGTAGATCACTGTGCTTTGTTGACCTGGTCATCGCCAAAACTGATGATTTAAATTCTCGGCGTGAAACGTCTTTGTCGGTTTATTGAACACCCTTTTCTGCTTCTGCGGTTTTAAAATGTGATACATTTGGATGCCCTACACAGCAGACTGATGCGCACCCCCCCCCCCCCGGACAACAGTACACTATTGTGGTGAGTGCATGTAAATCACAACACAAGTAATCCCCCCGTCGGTCTGTCTGCACACAGCTGGCTGCAAGAAAAATGGAGGCAGAGAAAGGAAATGCAATCAGGGAGGAGAGGGAGACCCTCCTCCTATTCTGTTTTTCTCCATTAATTAAGGTAATTTCAGAGACTCTGAGTGTGTGTGTGTGAGAGTGTGTGTGTACGTACGTGTGTGTGTGTGTGTGCGCGTGCATTTGTGTGTGTATGTGCGTGTGTATGCGCACATGTGTGCGTACATGTGTATGTGTGCGTCAGGCACCAACCAATCAACCAGTAGCAATTACTTTTCTCAAAGGGACGGTGAATACTTGGCTTCCTTCAATCAGGCACCATTATGACAGCCAGCCTGATTGAGTTAGTTCACAGTTAATCTATTTACCAGCCAATCTAATGTTACAGACTCATCCTCACGTGAGACCTGAGAGGACCAGAACCAATTCTGACTTCACAGTGACTGGGACTTACTCTACCAGTGCAGCTTGAAATCCATCCTTTTTGTTTACTGTACACTGTGTATGTGTACAGAGATATGTCAAAGCTGGGTAAGGAAAATGTATATGTGGGTTTACTAAAGGGAACGCTGTTTCATCTAATATACAGCGACCACCCTGCGTAATTTATGATGCATGCAGTAAAGTATGTGTGTGTGTGTGTGTGTGTATGTGTGTGCATTCTCTGCACATGCGTTCTAATCAAAGAGAGGACTTTACAACAAAGCCATGGGTGATTCTCAGAAGAGGCGTTCAGAAGTCACACTCAATCAGAGGCGTGCGTTAATGAAGCCAAAGGCCCGCCGTCTTCGTCAAGAGGGAAAGGGGAGATGTTTAGAAGCCCGGTGAAACTTGATTCTGTTTGCACCACGTGATTTCAGGGAAGCCTGACTCACCTGAACACATACCTGATTGTCTGATTCACTAACCCCATTGCCTTTGAAACAAACACACACACACACACACACACTCACAACCGCAAATGTTACATTGTCCTGTTGTTTTGCACTCATACACGCACACACAATGCCCTGACGGTGTAAACAACTTTTCTGAATAGGCAAAGGTGGTGAATCACCTGGCAGGTTCCGGCCTGTCCTTACAGCGGCATAAAGGTTAACTTTGCAAAACACATTCCACATCTAAGCCGTAGTGGAAACCATTATCTTCCGCAGTCCTCGGCTCGCACCCAGCAGATTTACACCAGCACGTGAACATTGAGGCGGACAAGCTGATCTCCACTGTGCACAACACCTTGACAGGGCAGGATCCAACACTTAAGTAAAAAAAAGTTGTCTCCCTGGTGCCTCTGCAATGACACACGCACCAGCTGCACTCAAACGCATCTCTCCCACAGAGAGACTTCCCCTTAACCTTGAGAAGTGAGCAGGGTAGTAGAAGACACTAGAAGACTGACAGATTCGAACTGTCACCGTCCACCGTGGAGATTAAAAGCTTTGTCCCCGACTTGCCTCGCACCAACCCTAACCTAATGCTGTTCCCGGGATTAGCTCAGAACCTTGTTTTAAATCCCATTTACGCGCGCGCGCGCACACACACACACACAACTTCACAGCAAGATGGAGAGGAGGAGCTGGATGTGTCTTACCCTCTCGCCGCTGTTCCTCCGCAGAGTCCCCACCGGCAGCTTCAGCATCAGCCGGCGGGTCCTCCCGGGCGTCACGGCACCTTGGACCACCATGGTGCGTGTGTCCGTGGGCGTGTGGGCATGGGTGCGGGTGTGTTGTGAGGTGGGTGTCCTCGCCGTCCCGTCCAGCCTGGCTGCCGGGGGTCGCGCGCGAGTTTACAGCGCGTGGGTGTCTGTGTCTGCGTGGCTGTCTGCGTGGCTGTCTGTGTGTGTGTGTGTGTGTGCGTGTGTGCGTGTATCTACGTGAGTAAGGTGAGAAGCCTGTGTGATGTCAGCGGGCGTCGGTGCGTGTGTGTAGCAGCCACACACTGGTACTAAGTGCCTCTATTTGCGTTGTCTCTGTGCGAAAAGGCGCTGCCCATGCTGCTCCTCTCCGCCGCTCGGGAGCTCAAGGAGTGTGTGTGAGAAAGTGTGTGTGAGAGAGCGAGAGGGGGAGAGAGAGAGGGGGAGAGAGAGAGGGAGCGCGCTTTGTCTCTCGTCTCTTTTCTCCAGCTCTCTCCGACACACCGCCTCCCTCTCTCTCTCTCCCCCTCCCTCCTTGCCTCCCACACTCCCTTCCTTCAATTGGGGGCTTAATCCAGGTCACTGGATTAATGTGACGTTGCGGCTGTTATTAGCATACGCACCCGTGTCACGTGATCCAATAATAATTGTTTCTGAGCATATGCAACCCCCTCCACACACACAGACCCACACACGTACGCACACACGCAACCACTCAATCACACACATACACTCCCCGTACAGGGGATCACGTGGGGAACCTCAAACGGAATATGGGATGTTTTGCCATCTGGTAGGGAGATTATCTTCGAAATCCCACATCCAGCTTTCTCTCCCCACACTGTCTGGAATAGGACACAAAGGGAGTGCACACACACACAGAGAGGGATACAAACAAACACACACAAACAAGCATTTATCCTTGCAGTCAAACATGAACAATGCCCATGCATGCAGATATTGATCATCCCATCGCTTCATTGCCTGCGTTGCGTGCAAAAAAAAAAGTGCACCCCACAAAGGTGTGATAGTAGGAGGCTTGGCAGGTTATCCGCCTGCCATCATGTTGGCTGCAGCCATGGAGAACACACACACACACAGATCCAGAGCTGAGTCAGTCGTCTGTATCCACCATGGTGGTCTTTACATGTTCATTAAAGCTATTGGACTCATGAGTTACGGCTGCACCTAGTGACTTACTGTCATATTCTCATCATCACTCACCGCAGAGCTCTGTTTGCCTCGGCACATCGATACTGAACTGTCAGCTGATTAACTAAAGTGGATCAACACACGCGTGTGGGCATACGCGGAATCAGTCCCTTATGCACATGTGAGCTGCAAAATTCACATTCACTGTGGAACAACACAAATCTCAGGGGGTGGTTATAGGCTCTGAATTATAACCAGTAAGATTTAGCTCCGGTATCACGGTTATGAGGTGATTCAACGTCGGGTCACAGGGTATAAAATGAGATTAAAGCCACCAGTCAAAATGAGCAGGCAAACACGCCTTTTCATCCCCCATATGACTTTTTATATTAAGGGGCCCTGATGGATTTAGTGACATGATACTGAACATGTTACACACACACACACACACACACACACACACACACACCTACACACACACACACGCACACACACACACATTGTGTTAAGAGCATACAGAAGGAAATCATCCGCAGAGGTAATCCCCAGTAAGCATTATTTATTCAATACCCTGGTCCACATTAGTGTATGGCCTACATAAGAAATATCAGAGGGCTATTTATAAACTTCCTGCTATCCCTGTCGTACAGATGACATACCGGAGCAAGTGAGAAATGAAACAAAAGATGAGACTCCTTTATCTCTATTTGCACTTTGACTTGCTCGGCGTGGGGTGCGTGTTTGATGTTACTGACTGCGATGGCAGGAATTCCCTGCCACTGCTGATTGAGGTGACAAAACCTTGCTCCTCTCATGATGCTATCCTAATTGAACTATTTAAGAGGGGTTGAAGTTTGTTTGTTCCCGTTCACAGTGCACATTTTTCCATTTATATGTTTTTAAAATCCCACAACCTCGAATCCTCGGGTTGGGTGAGGGGATAAGCCTTCCTCTCGCCAGGAGGAGAACTAAACATATAAAACAAAAAAACAGGTTACAATTCTCGACGCCTCTGGCCAGATGACCCACTTCAGTCACCGAGCACGCAGAAATGAAGAAATTTGAAATACAAAACTGAATATATGAGATGAAAATCCCAAAACTTGTTACAAGCCTGCCTGTACCTCCCTGTTATTGTTCACAGCAGCTGTCCTCAAAATGACCCGACAGCTATTAAATACAAATTAAAACAAAAAAGTGCAGATAAGAGGGGAGACTGAACGGAAAAGGAGATAAAGGTTAGTGCATGGTTATGGTAGAAGCCAATGAAGGAGTTGCAAATAAAGCATCTGGACTGTCGGTTTTATTTCTACAATGTTTGTTTGCGTGGGTGCATGTGTGTGTGTCTGCCTCTGCCCTTTTGTCTGTAGTTGCAATAATAAGCTACAGTGATTTACAGTTGTAGAATCCTGGGATTGTTACACATTAATTTACTCTGATAACCTAGCCAGTCTCTGCCCAGGGCTGTCTGAGTCATCCCCACGGTCCTGATCCTCACTATGTTTATGTGTGTGTGTGTGTGTGTGTGTGTGTGTGTGTGTGTGTGTGGGTGAGTGAGTTTATGGAAATGCCCTCTAGCTGGACTCGCGCCCCATCCCACACAAGGAGGGAGGGGCTTGGATGTTTGTGTTTTAAGAGCCCACAAATTACAGGGGGTTGAGTTACAGCACAATTGAGCAGAAAAACAAAAGACAAACAGTTCTATTGCCTAAACAACACCACCGTGATAGCGTAATTTCTCACTGCGCGCTCCTGTGCATGCTAGGGGTGTCCTTATCAATCTCATAAAGAGTGAGATGTGCAGAAAGCCGGGCCTCCCACCCTTCATCAGGCCAGAACCAATCATAATGACTTCTCCATAGGGGAGCATCCACTTCAATTATCGTCCCCTCAGCAGCGTCTATGCGAGAAAGCCCTCTGAAAAACTAGTCCTTGCACCAGAAAGGTAACAGATAGTGCATGAGATTCGCCGGAAATGGGGACATTTATGTGACTCATGGCGAAAAACTGGGACATGTTTGTATCTGGATGGAACACCGGGACAGGCCGTCCAGGTCGAACCGCGTCACAACATCTGCTCACCCTGCAGTGAGACGACTGTGTGTGCATGATTAATATTTTAGCCATCGGCTCCCAAGGAAGAGGCAGGCAAACTAAAAAATAACTGTGTGTGCTCTGTTCATAACCTTGCGAAGGTGAGTAGATATTGCATTTGAAAAAAATAAATGAAAAAAGGATAATGTCAGAGGGCGGTCCTCATAAAAACGCACAAACTGCTATTATACAACCATCCAGGCCTTAATGGAATTACAATACGTCATTCCGATGGGACGATCACGGGTCTATTATGGGAGAAGTGGCGGACTTGAATGGCCTGCTAGTTGTGCAATTTACCCCCGATGAATGGCATTCAAGTCTTCTGAATTATTCACCCAAGTCTACTGGAAGACCTCTAAGTGCGTCCGACCAGCTGATTTTTTGAATCTGGACTTTCAATGGAAATTGAAGGCTGAATTATAGTAGCTTGGGGATGGGAAAGGGGGACTGGGCAGTGAAGTTAGAAAGTATTAAAGGTGGACTCACAAAATTCAGGTGTCCAGCCCGTGCAAAATACACTGCATACCATCATCCTGCTTTTGTAAAATGATTTCAATATCTATGTTTATATATAATTCATAGCCTTAAAAATATGTATAAATATAGATACAGAGAAAATGAATAGAAATCTTTCCAATGCAATGCCTAAGTCCTAGAACAATTTGACACGGATGAATGTAGACGGGATCACAACTGTTAGATGGAGAGACAGCTGGAGCAAAAGGCAGAAAGGGAGAGAAAGAGACAGAGCAGAGATAAAGAGGAGGGGAGGGAGGAGGTCAGCTTATTATAATGTATTTTTATTTTTTGTGCCCCTGGACAGAGGACACACCTATTACGTAACAGAGTGGTCACACATAACACACCCAGTGGACAGCCTCGAACAAGCGCATCTAAAGGGCACAATTGCAGGAGGAGAGTATACTGAAAGACAGATGATACAGCACGTACATACAAAGACAAGCCCACAGTTCAAGGATGCGATACAGTTCTAACTGAGGAGAGAGGACAAGCTCTTGGTATCAGTGCGTTGCCGTGATTGTGCTCCTGGCGGAATGAATGTTGCAAGAGACCACGGGCCCTTTGTGGCCCACTGGCCCTGCCGAAGATATGAACTGACGCGTTATGAAAAGAGCAAAGCAGAGCAGTGCAGTTCAGCTGTGATGGAAACAGTCACATCCAACCGAGGTCCCTCTCAGAGGAGATGACGAGGAGGGGGATGGAGGAGAAAAATAAGGGATCTGGGAGGAGCAGGAGCCAGAGAAGGGACATTTAGCTGTGCCTCCGGGCCAGGATGGTAGAAGACATGAGAATGCTGGGGGGGAGGAGGAGAGGACCGGGCGGGAGGCGCAATTTGTTATGTGCACGAGAATGAGATTCAATTTAACTACACGGCGATTTAATGCATTTTTAATCATGCCGCTTCATTTCCTGATGTGACCGTCAACCTTTGTGCAAGACTTTGAGGCATCTCTCTCTCTCTCTCTCTCTCCTCCCCTCGCAGCTCACACAGAACAGTCGACCAGCAACAAAACCCACAGCAGCTGTTGGTGGATAGCTGATTTAATTCAATAAATAGACATTTTTCAGCAGCGAGAAAATAGAAAAAAGCATTAAGTGGAAATGTCATGGAAGTCAAACTATACGCTCACACCAGTAGTGGTCTTAAGTTCAATATGTTTTAGTGGACCCTCTTCAGTTTATTTTTCTATGGATGCGGTTTCTGTCTGTGATTTACGAGTTTGAAGCCGGAAAAGGCATGACTTGGTAACCGTGTTTTAAGTCTACGACTGCATGCAGGAGAAATTTAAACGTCAAGCTGAAAAACCTACAGTGAAACGATTTCGCTTGGACTGGAGCTTCCTGTGAGCAATCAAGTCTACAAAATAGGGACCTCATTTTCTTGTAGTAAAACGAGGCTGTAGAGGAAGTTCATAGCCTCGGATCCTCTCGGCTTTTCTGAATCATTTATATGCACTGCCGTGCTAATGAGAACCGCTGTGCGTCCCTGAATGTAGCTGTGCACTCAGCTGCTGCTCGAAGCCAACGCGCAGCATAGATGGGGCTCTTGAGGTTTAAAAAAAAAAGGGGGTAAAGAAATACCCTCATGATTATGATGACTGTTAACCCTAATGACCCCAGTCTTTGTGTACGGCCAAGTTCATTCACACAGATGAGGTTTAGCACCGCAAGTTAGATTCTCAGAACACACAAAATGTCACTCTATTGAGTATACACTCTGATTTTTTCACTCCGTAATGTCAGATGCCTGATCCATGACACACGTCTCCGGCTGGTAAGCCTTCCCATAAAATGATTTAAATCACCAAGCCTCTATTTGATGGTTCAATGAAGGAGACTTCTTCTGAGCTCATGTCTGCACGTCTTCGCAAATTGTGGGCGCAGACATGCACATGCACCACCATATGCACGCACAGTGAGCAACCGAGCTGGAAAGGGAGCAGGTAATTTGAATATTTCCCATTTATGTATGCAAAATGCCCAGATAACCCACTGTTTTCCAGCCTCTTCCAGCAATTAGAGAGATAAATAAATAAGCACTCTCATTAGGATGCCGAGAGGAAATATAAAGGAGGGAAGCATTTTCAAGCCTACGATTTTTCAATCACACTTGAAGAGCATGAATAATCCAAATCCTGCTCTGACCATAAACGCTAATCTTTATCGCTTCGGTGACAAATCATCAATTGGATATATGAAATGACCAAATCTCTAAAATAGGTTGACGGATTCAGGCGCTAAATCTCTGCACATAGCAGCGACATTGATGCCCTGCATCCGTGGAATGGGTGCTGATAGTATTCAAGGCGAGCCCAGTATGTCTCTGGCAAGGACAGATTACAGTTCTACCAACATATGCCTGTGCATGTAAACAATTTCGAAGTACAACAGCCGCTCAACAACCAAACTCATTACAGCAGCCGGCAGATCAACACAACCATGGATTTCATTGCACATTTACAACACGTGCATTCGTAAAGAAATAGTGCATAGTAAACTTTGCAATGTATTTCAACGTGTGTGAGTGAAATATGTAATATGATAAATATGGATGTTGTAGACCACAGAAAGCGCTGCATCTATATCTTAACCTTTGCTCGACATGCTGAGTTAACATTATAGTTTGTATTCAAATGTGTGAGTTGAGTCCGATATAGGCCATACAGTGCAGATTTATTTATTCCCTAATCTCTGTCTTTTCTCAGATTTTCACGATAAACAGCACTTTTTTTTATTTGCCAATTAATGAGGGAGCATATGGAAAGAAAAATATGACCATATGTCAACCTCTGGTATCCAGCTGCAATTATGCACTGGAGAGGCTACAACGGAAAAGATTTGGGACGGAAGACTAGATGGCAAATAAGGCCGATATGGTGGTTGAAATAATACTTCATAAAAATCGAGCAGGCAAACTTACAAAAACATCCATAAGCATGTGTTCCAGGGTGACCTCCAAGTCCTCGAGTCGAGATGCCAGTGTCATCGTTGAGCTGATCACAAAAAAACACCACCAAATAAGAATTTTGATTTAGGTTTTCTCTTTTTTTTGTTTCTTTTTTTAATGTGCTATTATGGGATATTGACAGCTGACTCAAAGGAAGTAGTTAAGCCATGTCAGCCTTGCAATAGCTCAATTCTCTCAACAAACCTTGCCATGACAGCTTCTTAGGGTCCAGCCTAATTTGTCCACAATCTCCATTCATTCTCCATCCTGCGTCCGGCTTCCTTAACAACCCGTTGTAGTCCAAATCAGATAAATAAACAAGTGCATCTCCAGCTAAACTTGGCTCAGAAACATGTCTGGATCCTGATCAGTGCTCCGAATGTTTCCAAAAGAGGTTGTGGGATCCACCTCTAAGTGTTCCAAATTGCGTCTTAGAGCAACCTCTGCTTCCTGCTGAGAATTTTTGACAGACCAGAGCCTTGCAGTTCCTCGTTCAGATCTGAATTATGTTCCGTGGAAGAGATTAAGACCCTGCCAACTCCCAAAGAGTGGGTCTCAGTGTTCCTGCTCGGATGTACGATAGACGAGAGGAGGAGGAGGAGGAGAAAGCATAGGGCTTGTTTTGAGCGACTAATATGTGATGTTGTCATGCAACTGTTTCATTTTTTTTCTTTCTAACTCACATTCTCTAAGTTTTTTGAAGAGGATCTTGCCTCTCTCTTTCCCCTCCTTTCTCCCTCATTTTTTTTCCGTCTGTGTCCTTTCAGGTCTCTGTCCACAGTGGTCGGCTTTGTGCGGAGGAAGAGCCTGGGGCAGCTGATGCCCAATTCTGGGCGCTCTTGGCTCGGGTCATCCTCTCTCACACTGGGCCTCTCATCAATGGGCCTTTGTCGGGACCTCATTAAGGGCTGTCCCTGGATGCCGAGGCTCCCATATACACACGAGGGGAAATCAACAGCGATATGGCCTGGATCTATGGCTTGGAGCTTACGTAACTGACAGGGAGGGGTGGGTGGGTGTTGTAGAGGACAGGGCATGTGGGGGACGGAGAGGACTGATTGGGAAGGAGAGGGGTGGGAGGGATGATATGGGTGCCTGGTATACGGCGGTGATTCAGTAGGGTAGGAAGGAAAGCAGAAGAAAAGAAGGGAAGCAGTGGAACGACGGATGTTGACGGGATGCCATGGAGAGGGGTTGTTTTCGTTTTTTTTCTGGCAGGAGGTGGTGGAAGGCCCCCTCACTCCCAGGCTTAAGCCGAGTTTAGGGGGGGGGGTGTGGTTAAGCGGGATGCATCACCAAACAGGATGTGACTGTATACGTTATAGTAAGAGGTTTGTCAGGAGGGAGACTATGCTCATGTGCACATGAGAGAAATCCAGCAAAGAAGTCAGGACGGTGGTTCATTCAAAATCTGCACATGCACATCTAGTGCTCATATTCCTAAGTCCCTGATAACAACACTTCATACAGCCAGGTCTGTTTAATTTCTAGTCCAAGATGCCCTTAAAGTTAAGATTTCTTTTTTTGCAATGAAAGGACAGTCTCTGTAGGGATGTCAAAAGTGATGTATTTGAAGTTATCTGGAGCTATGTTAAAAGACCATCAACTCTTACCATCTAAGGGGGAGAGGTGGCCTAGTGGTGAGGGAGACATTGGACCAGAGGGTTGCCGGCTTGAGGCCCAGTCGAGGCGGTGTCTCCCCCTGGAAGGATGGACGAACCCCTGCCACTAACAAAAGAGACACCACCTCTAATGCCCCTGAGAAAGGCATTAACCCCATCTGCTCCTGGGACGCTCTGTGACCTTGCATGCGCCACAGATGGGTTAAATGCGGAAGACAAATTTCCCCTGACTTGTGTGTGTTTGCATGTGTTGTGTGGGACAATGCGCAATTCTAATTCTAATTCGAACCATACTTAATTCTCCTCCTTTCCCTTAAAACCAAACCCCATCCCTCTTCGGGTTCCATATAAAACTTATTTTTTTCTTTTCTCCCTTCCCTTAATTTAAGTATTTCTTATTTCTGTGTCTCATATCAACGGCATTGCTTTCAATCTTATTGCTCCTTCTAGTTCTCCTCCTGCCATCTTTGCCCTTTGACCTCTCTTCTGTGTGAGGTCGACGAGAGCAGCCGCTCATCAGTCCTCGCATCAACTCTGTGGTCTGGGGCAGCGGGATGTGACCAAGTCTATTGCACAGCCGTGGGTGTTTTTGCGCACACACGCAAACGCGCACAAGCACACGCACACGCACACACACACATCCTTTGTGGCCCCCATGAGGCTTTCCTGAAGTCTTTACTAATGCTGTGAACACGTAACCCTCCACAATTAATAACTCCGAAAAAAAATCCCCCTAATTCCCATCCGCATGCCACTCATGCATTATAGATACCCAGCATGGTGGAGATGGACAGTATATGGCCACTAAGACGTGTGAAGCAGGTGGCACGCGGAGCCTGAATGCAGCGAGGAGCATCGAGAGCGGCAGGTAGCCGATCTAAGACCACGCCATTTGCCATTAGTGAGGAGCTTAACCCCCAGCAGAGAGACAACACAGGACAGCAGGGCAAAGTGTGAGTTCTCCTGGGCACAGCTTGGGTTAAAACCCAGATTTCTCCGTGTAATCCGGCGTGTGTGTGAAAGATGGTAAATGAAGGCAGTGGAAGGAATCGCTCCTGAAATGCTCACTACAGCCATCTCAGGGAGAGCTGCATATCATCTCACCTCTGCATTATAGAATTATACAGAGACGCGAGGAACACATTATGCTCCATCACATACAGTACGAGGCGCATTCACATGTGCTTACCAATGCATATATGCAGATATATTACCGCAAAAGATGGAGTTTCAGCTGTCATGCTAGTGTTTCTCTACTTGATTCATTGAAATATAAAAGTATACATTTACAATAATCCACACAGCCACATGAATATTAACAGGCAGACATTAAGTCAATAAACATAGCTATTATGTATATTTATAGAGGCATAAAAAGAACAATGAAATGTCTACTTCAACCAATGCTTTAGAAAAATCATTCACATTAAATCCACCCATACCCGCAGGCTTGCATCGTGAACTGGTCCTGAGGTGAAAAAAGAAAAACGCCTCATAGGCAATAGGCAGTACCTTAAGATGGAGCACACTGAAGCAGTCAACGTGTGCGGTGTCACCGCATCTTTCCTCATCACCAGTTTCTGTGTGGGAGCCGACCGTCCCGGTAATCCAGTAAGCAGTGGGAACACTTTGCATCAAGCTTTGCATCACAAAAACCAACCCCAATGAGCCACTTTGAGTCTGATGGTCAGAAAACTCAACTCTTACTTTGAGCGAGAGGGCAGAGCCTGTGGGTCCGTGTGAGTCTGATTGACGGTGATGCCCACCTGGCGTGGAAAGTAGGGATAGGTGCTAATCAAACTCTGGGCAGCCTTCCGAAGGGATTGAGATTTGCCCGCACACGCACACGCACACAGACACACAGACAAAGACACAGACACAGACACACACACACACACACACACACACACACACACACACGCTCACACTCACGCTCTCACTCACGCTCACACTCACACTCACTCACAAAAATAGTATCTATTCCAGACATGTCGCTAAAGCCTCTTAAGCACCTGTTTGCAGCTAACTGTCTAAAGGGTTTACTGCCGGTCCTAAACATACACGGCGCAGGTAGGTGTTTAAGTAGGCAGAGAATGCAACACACTGCACCTCAGCTGATCACATTTGGGCCAAATGACCCCGAATGGCTTTTCTGCCTGCAACTTATCATCCCTCTGTCACATGTTTTATGCCTCCCTCTCTGCATGAAATGATCATTAACATATTTGAAATATAAAATTCTTATAACGTTCCTATACATCATTTCTCCTTTTTATCTTTTTGCCGACAGTTGATCGGTCTTTTTTCTTGCTTTTTGTGCCAGCCTCCAGCGATGAAGGACAGCAGAGTGTAGATGAAAGGGATTCTGCCAAGTCATTCTCGGCAGCACTCGCAGAAATTGCAATTTTGCTGTGTCACTCTGCACCCCAAATCTGTCATTATGTGTGTGTGTGTGTGTGTGTGTGTGGCAGGTGCACTGTTATATCTTGTGTCATTGTTGCCGCAGTGAAGAGTGTCTTGGATTTCTCAGTTAGATCTATTTATACTCAAAACCAGCCAGAGCAAATATGTTCTCATTTATGCGAGCAAGAAAAAAAAAAGATTTGCAGGTGCATCAAACTACACACATTTGGCGTACGCCAAACTTGACCAGGGCCTTTGGGTGTGTCTTTCCTGTCCTACCTAGGAGTTTCTCAGCACAGTGTGTATGAGTGTCTGAGAGGCACGGGGCAGACAGAATGCAACAGAAGCATATTTTAGTGGCTGGTTGTATGAAGGCGCTGGATTGAGTCACGCTCCAGCATTTTCTGCCCCAGTAAACTTAGTCCACTTTGCCCAGTGACGAGGAGGCTTCCCAGCCTGCGCCGTGCACAGAAATAGACCCGGGAAGACGCACACATACCAGACAACACCATTAAGTGGACAAAAAAAAAAAAAACATTGTTTCCATAACACTGATTTAACAATTAACACTCAAGTAGGCAGGCATGCATGTCTGCACACTGTTTATGAACTACTCTAGCGTGCAAAGAGCACACAAGCACACTCACATTAACTTAAGATCAAGACATGCACGTGCGGAGTCCCCGACCCCAAAGCCCACATCCGATTAGGAATCTGATTTGTAGCATTGTGTGCCCTAAATGTTTGATGATACAGCTAAATATTTAATATTTACAGGCCAGATCATGGGGGGAAATGGGTTATACATAATCATGCTCCCAGGGGAAAACACTGGAATGATGGGAAAAGAGAGAAACACGGGTTAACACATTTTAATGCGTGTCTGTGCATCTGTTTGTATGTCTGCGGTTGTGGACGGGCAATTGGAAATAGATCATTGTTCTATATTCTGATTATATTTATATTAATGGTAACCGACAAAATATAAACATGTATGATGACATATCTGTGGGTGCATCCAAGTATTGCTTTCGTTCTTGATTCATGGGTTGAATATTTTCGAAAATATTGTCGTTAAAATGCCTGTTCCAATTTCCCCAGAAACAAATCATAAACCAAATGATATTCAGCTGACAGCGGTGCTTCGAGAATCAATTCACGGTTTTGGCATTTATAAGTGAATAAACTACAATTTTCCTGTATTTCTCACACTCCGGCCAATTTTTTTTTGCATTTCTCAGGCCCTTTGGCTCAGGCTCATGGACGCAGGACTCATTCGTCCGCATGCAGGATGCAGCTGTGCTTGTATCCCTCGTAAACCCCTCAGTCGCTCCTAAGTAGACAATTCTACTTCTTCAGACAATGAATCATTACGATATTCCTCAGGCATGCCAGCCGCACACTGGAAAAGTATGCGCGCAAACAAATGAAAAAGTACAAAGAGGATGCACCTTTGCACACATTCACACACTAACGCTTGCATTTCCATATTCCTCTGGCCAGCCAGCATGATCAACTCGTTCTACTACACACTTTGCATGCTCTCTCCCGTGAGTGCAGTAACCCAAGCCACTCTGTGCCAGCTCCACCTCCCGCTGCAGGCATGAGTCTAAGCTGCTGGTTGTTTTACAGATGGGCCCCACACTCAGACAGGTGCACCGACTCCTCCACTGCCACACACACCAATGGCCACTGCTGGCCAAATGACTCAGGCGGATTGTCTTTGTTGAAGTAAAGAGGAGGAGGAGGACCCTGAGGGGTCCGAGCAAAGAAAGATGTAATTTGAGGAGATTATCTCCACCTCCTGACATTACTGCAGGCCGTCTCTGTCGTCATCGCAAAGGTGAAAGGCAAAAATCACAGCCATGCAGTTGGTGGGTGTGTCGTTTGGTTGTTTTGTTTTGCGTCTCTCTGTCAAACTCGGTCCAAAGATAAATTGATGGGATCAAGACGGAACCAGGTGGGTAGTGGGCAGAGCCAGACTGACCCCCAGGGGTCACAGCCTCCACAGGGACACCCCGTTAGACCAATGCACCTCCCACCTTTGTGCTTGCTTCAGCCATTTGTCTCCACCGCACACCAAGAGAGAAGATGTGCCGCGGCAGGCAGCTCTCGACCAGTCAATCAGGCTCCAACATCCAGTCCCTGGGTACTTACCATTTATTTACATTCGGCTCCTGGTATTGCCATGGGAACAGAGGAGCTGCTGAAGTCGCAGGAGGGAGGGAAAGCACAATGGAGCCATGATAAATGAAGGAGGAAGAGGAGGATTTGGCCAAATCCTTCACAATTGCCTCTCCAGTAAAGCAGCAGTGGCAATGGGATTTTGGTCACTGACAAATCTCATGACTATTAACAGAGGGCAGCCTTTGACATATGCTTCCCTCCTTCAATCTTTGTCCCTCCCTGACCTCCCCCCATACCTCTTGTCACTGTCTGTCTCTGGATTTCACTTGATTCCCCATCTTTCTGCCGTTTGCCTGCACAGTGGCTGCTTCTTGGACAGCAGGAGAAGCAAGATGAGGTCATTAATTATACATATTACCTTATCCTGGTCACACACACACACACACACACAGACACACCTCCTCCTTCTCCTCCTTCCCCACCTGGTCCTTTCCACATGCCCGTCTATGACAGATAAGAGCAAAAGTGGATTTGACCGATAAAGCTTGATGTTTATGTGGCCCAACGACACACATATACAAGTGCCCGCACGTGCACACACACACAGAAGCAGCAGCAGAGGCGCAGACCACTCCTCATTAGTGCTGAAGGTCTCCACTTATTGGCTCCATACATCAGACAGGACACAGGGAGGAGGAGGAGGAGGAGGAGGAGGAGGAGGAGGTAGGAAACACTGTCAGGAGTTTTTTTTTTCTTCTCCACCACTGCTGAACATTGCTCACCGCTGTGAGGAGACATTGAGAGACCTAAAGTAACAAGCACAGACATCAACATCAGGACCAGGAGAACCTGCTCATCTTCTCCGAATGACACGGAGGTGGACACTAATGAGTCGTTTCTCATGATTTAAAGCAGCCTCTGAAAGACCAGGGAATCCCATCACACAGTGCACTCTAGTGTCCAAAGGGGGGAATACATATGACTGATGAAAGACATAAAGGCTCCAAGGTCAACAAATTAGACAATTAGACAATTAGATAAATTAAATTAGAATGAGTTGGTGATCACTTCCTATGGGTGAAAATGTGGGGAAATTGGTTTTGTGCCTCTGGGAAGACATAAACCTTTGATTCACCAAAGGTTATTTTGATTTACAAAGCTGGTACATTTGCTTACAAAACTGGTACATCTGCAGCCCTATAATTTGGAAACTGACCATTTCTGGACGAGAAGGACAACATACTATGCAAGACTGATGGTGTACTTAAAAAAAGGGGGCCTCTATGTATCTATTTTATATTTATTTATTATTTGGCAGCTACTCGTTTTTGTTCAACCCTTACACGAGTGTCAACATGTTGCAAGAAGTACAGTAAGGTTTGTGGTCTGATATTTAATTATTGTTGTTCACATATGAATGTAGAACAACATTCACCTTCAACACATGATAAACCAAATCAGGAAGAGCAGGATACAGATACGTCCGGCTTAAAATGTCCCCTGCACCTTGACTCTCCATGTCTCATAGACACGCGCGCATATTTAAAATGAAGTATGTCAGACAACTTGCAAAAGTGAATGCACAGAGCTGACTGCAAACAACAACAGCTGCGGCTGAAGAAACAGACACGTCCACATGCAAAAACCTCTAGATGTGTATTAATGGCCTTAACTTCAACGGCAGATGCTCACATCTGTTCCCAATGAAACACACACACATGTACATGCACGCACACAAACTCATGGGGATGAGTTATAAATCTGAAACCTGTCACATTTAATTGTTCTAACAAGAAGTAATGGGAGGTCAGCGGGACACTTAGGATGATGTAAGTATTCCTCCGAGTACGTTCGGGCATCAATCTGGCAACCTTGATTTTGTGGGTTTAATTTGGCGTAATGGCAGGGCGATAATAGGATACCTGGCAACCACTGTGCTGCTAGATTGGAGATGACAAAAAAGAAAGCAAGTGCGCTGGGAATGAGAGAAAATCAAATATTATTTCCTAAAACCAATGTATATTGAAATATATTAGAAGAAAAGAGGGGTATGTGCAGACACATACAGGAAGCAACCTCCAGATTGACTGAGATGGTTATTAAAAGCATGTTCCCCCACGGCTGCCTTTCCGCAAGAGTAGCAAGATCCCAGGAGCCAGAGGAGATTGGTTAAACTGCCCGTGGTGTCAACGACTACTGCTTCAAAAAATAAATACAACCGTCTTTTTTCAATTGGAAACAAGCATTGGTCAATACTGAAACTACCTTTTCACACTCTGTATTACAAACATGCATCTCGGCTAGACAGCCAATATATTTAATAAATGTCAGTAGATGTAAAACATAAACTGTATGTATTGTACTGTAAAATGTAGTTTCACCTGTTTTGATGTCAGCATTTGTAAGAAACACCAAATTATTTGGCTATTGTTTTCATTATCCCCTTCTCTGTAGGGTTGAGGCTAAAATGGCAAAATAAAAAAATAAAAAGGAAAATGCTTAGATGCATATGACTGAACGAGGATTATGAATAATTGGCGGTGGGTTGAGGGGAAGAAACCCCTATTTCCGGAGTAATGTGCATTTTTATGCATAAAATTGTCTGATCTGTAGATGTAATGATGGGGTGATATATGATACCTGTACAATGCAGGGTCGCCCTTTGTAGCAGGGGTGACCAGTAATCTTTGCTCATTCATCAAACGTGTCTTTCTGTCTGTGTGTGTGTGTGTGTGTGTGTGTGTGTGTGTGTATGCACTCTTGCAATTATATTCCAGGACAGGAAAGTGTAATTGCCACTCTGATCCTCTGAAGGCTAAAGGCAGCACAGGAAAAATCTCATGGGACTATTTATTCTTTGCAATTACACAGATAAAGTCAATGTACATAATAGTACTGCTGCAGGCTCTTTGTAGAGCACGGTTTCACACACAAATGCAATAATTGAAGACTGGTGTTACTGTGAAATTGTCATTACGACACTCCCGTGTCTTGTGTGTGTCTTGTCTTGTGGACACTCAGCTAATTCCCCCCACCTACTTTTCAATTGCCTTTCTTGGAAACATTTAAAAAATGCCTGTAGACTGATGGCACCCAATGAAGTGGAAAATCTACACCCTCTGTTTCCATGACAACACCTAACATTAAGTGCATCACTGGTTGGGTTCTGTGGTTGCTCAATTGCGCTATGATTCATCTCATCGTTCGGGCCTCTTCAAGGGGACAAGAGCACATCTGACATGCTTGACACAGCGGGGCACGCTGACGCACACACGCACGCACGCACGCACGCACGCACGCACGCACACACACACAGAAAGAAACAAAAACACACTCCTACAGTCTTGATCAGAGATGGTGTGGGGCCGACATGCAGCGCCGCATAATCAAACGGGTAAAATGAAGATGTGCGGCAGAGAGGAAAAGCTTCAAGCAGGGAACTGTGGGAGCAGCTCTCCCTCTCTTCAAATGGCATCAACAGATTTATATTACACATTAATGCAAAAAAACAACCTTAAGGCTTTGACTTTCTATGCTGTATCAAGAGATCGAGGAAATAAAGATAATAAATGTTTTTTTTTTCCCCAGAGGCAGCCTTATAAAAGTTTCACCTTATTCAACCATTAAAAATAATAATGGAAATACATAAATAAAAATACAATTTTCTTTCACAATAGAACACCTGGGTTATAAATTTATGTTCACTCTAATCAGATGTGATGTGTGCGACAATATTTAATGTATATAATATTATATCATAAGAAAATGTTATTGTGCCATTCCCAACACCGACTGCCCTTGACCGTGCACATTGGGCTATGACGACAGCTGGGAGATGGGGCTTTAAATCCAATCAATGTGTGTGTGTGTGTGTGTGCTTGCATGTCTGTCTGTTAGGAAATGCCCCATGTGGTTCTAGTAGCTAGACACACCCCCACCTGCTTACTTTGGCCTTTAAATCCTGCCAACCAGCCTGGTGCATTGGCTAGTGGTCAGTGTGTTTTCGTGTGTGTGTGTGTGTGTCTGCGTGCGTGTGTGTGTGTGTGTGTGTGTGTGTGTGTGTGAATGGTTTGCCAAAGGCAGTTCCACCTTGTGCTGCATACATAAACCCCACCAGCCCTGCCTTTCTATCCTTGTTATCTTCATCCAAGCAGTGAGGCTGTCCGCTTTAGGGATGTGGGTCCGGTTACTTCTCGTTTGGCTCTTTCGCCATCTCCTCCATGCCACCCTGACCTTAACCATCCCGACATCTGTCTGCCTGCTAATGTACCAGGTGGGTAGATGGATGAACTAAACTAAACAAGAGGGGTTTGGGTGGGCAGTGTGGTAGTAGTAACATGTGGTAGAAGGAACTTTGTGGGAAGGAGAATGATGAGTCAGACTCGGCGTGATTGTAACGGCTTTTATATATGGATGAAATGCGGTGGCACAGCAGAGGAGAAGGTGACAAAGTGTGGTTGTGTGGGTGAGTTTGTGGGGGTAGATTGTTTAAAAGGGCCATTCCTTGATTGAATAAATATGTGCTTGCGTTTGAGTGTGCGTGTATGATCAAGCCCAAGGCCATTGCTCTATTGGCTCCATCTGTCATGGGCAGCTAGACACGCACACACACGCATGCAGGCACAAAAGCATCAGTTACTACACTGTAGTTATGAAGACATTCACTGACATTAACTATCACAACTCAATACCAAACCTAACCTAAACCTAAAATTGAACCACACCCTTAAAACCAAATCTTACCCTCAAACAGCCCCTTGAATTTGTGAATACTGCCCAAAATGTCCTCACAACGATAGTTTTGGACCCACAAACATACACACTTGCGCACAAGGCTTGAAAGGTGAAAGGTGGCAACACTGTGCCGGAAGAGTCAGAAGAAGTGTCTTTGATTAGACCGATAGAGCATTGACAGGATTAATCTCTTGATAACTACTTCCTATTGATCTGGCGGCACTCAGGAGGAATTGACTGGAGAGCTGAGACACACACACACACACACACACACACACACACACACACACAGCAACTAAACAATATGCGTTCATGAGGTGCCTTACAATAGCACATGTCCTCAAGAGAAAAGTGTCTGAGAAGCTCGTGCTCCTTGCTCTACCCATTTGCATATATGATATACAACTAGGGAACTTGAGCGTACTTGCGCATGAGATTGTGCGCGTTTCGGTTCATATTGTCTCGATCTGTCCCGATTTCCCTCCAATCCTTTCCCAAAGAGATACAATACAAAAATAGTGAATACACTGGAGGAAAGTCTATGGGGCGAAGATAACTAACCGGCCACTTGTATCAGATTTCCACAGGATTCCGTTGTTCATTATATTCTGCAGGCACTGCGTGCTTATCTTGACCTGCTTTTCTGTTGTATGCAACTACACAAAGGCAACATAGACGCACAACTCACTGACGCTTGTTTTATTTCATTTCGCTGCTTCACTGCGCATTACTGTCATCTTAAATAAAGAAACAGAGAGGAAGAACAATACAAAGCACATAGAGCAAAATAGAAAGTGTGCTCGAGTGATGTAGAGGAGAGGACTGAGGAGATACGAGTAAAACCCCACGAGATAGCCAACTTAGCCATTGCAGCAAAATCTGAGGATTAGGAATGGAGTAGCTGTTAGGGGCTTTAGCTCTTCTGCGTCTGTTCTCCTGGGTTGAGGTCACCTTGTGTGTGTCTGAAGAAGGACCTTAAAATACACTGCCTTACAAAGACAAGACTATATATATATATATATATATATATATTAACATGTAAAAGCAATAAACTGGGTTTAGATGTTCTATAACCAAAAAGACACCATAAAAGCGTATAATGGGATGCTGCCACTTCTTTTGCATCATCTTGACGTGGTTCCGCTTCTCTCAGGGGTCGGTTTCCTGATATTTCTCATCTCTGCCACTGTTTACAACTGCGTTGAAAGATTCAACATAGAAAATTCCCAAATCAAAGCTGGCTCCTGCGCTGGCTCAGCAAGCTGTGATTCATTCACATGAATTTAATAAAAGGACTCTGATGCCAAAGCTCAATGTGGCTGATGACGATAGCTGCAAAAGTCATTTGCTGACTGAAATGATTGCCACAGCTTTTTGGGAAATCTGGCCAGGGCCACAGACAGCACAGATTTAGCAGGTTTGATTCCACGCCATATTTGAAGCCAAGTCTGTCTCCAAACACTCGTCATCTGATTAGATCATGGGCCGATTTGCAAATACCAATTACTGTGCTCACATTGACTGCCAAAGAAACGGTGAGGGAGCGACAGACAGATAGATGGGCAGGTGGGCAGACCGACCAGATAGGAAGCTCGGTCGAGATACACACCCCCTTAGAACGGGGGTGTATCTCGCACAAGGGACACAAGAAAAATGGGCCAAATCTGCAGTGAAACGAGGAGCAGACGCAGGTGTGGGGGTAGAGGTGAGCAGAACTCATGTGTGTCAGCTCCATCAATGCACATTGATCAACCCTTTCCGTATCCACACAAGTCATGGCATTGACATCGAGCCTCAGTGATGGAGAAGCACATCGCCACTGTCCACACAGTTGTTGTGTGTTGCATGTGTCAAATGGACACAGACAAATAAACTAGTGACAGCCATTCAACGTGCATTCACTAACACGGGCACACACACACCACACATAAAGCCTTTCCTGTACCATACAAACGGACAATCACGGTCTGACAGACGCTGAGCTGTGTGCTTTGAGGCAGCAACCTAAAAGCGGTTTGACAGACATGAGTATATAACATAGAAGGTTGTGTATAGCACGAAAAACAATAGTGAATTGGCACTTGTAGACATTCACCCAATCCACTGGTGAAGCCAGTGTCTCCCTTGCGCCTCTTCTTTCACTATGGCAAATTAAAAGGCCAGCGGTTTGTACTGAAGGGGGATAGGCACCACTCTGAGACACTAAGTCATTCTTTCATTGTTAATCTGCGCACAAGCGCGCACGCACACACACATACTACATCTACACACAATAAATCTATTTCAGTGTTATACTATCTGAGACCTCCCGTGTCTCCCACTCACATCCAGCATTCTGCCAGGCGCCCCTAGCAACGCAGGCACCTCGGAAACTTCTCAGCTCGAGTTCCAGCATCACCACGGCTACCGTGGCCTAGACAGATTAATTTCAACCGGCTTGCATGGCATGCTATCTTCCAGTCTGTCTTTCTGGTTTCAGAGAAAACAGTGGGGTGTTCTGCAATCCCCATGGTAACCTACCCGCGTCCTCATTGGAGACAGTAGTCCCTCCATGGCCGATTCGATTGGTTCTGGTGGGCTTGGGTCCCCTCAGCTGTGTCGGTGTATTATCCCAGTCTCCAAACAGATCCTGTTAGAAACGCTGTCTCATCCTCAGAGCGAACATCTCCTCTACAGCGCAGCTCCCTACCCACCCAGAGAGCCTGGAAAACTGACAGGCACACAGTGAGGGTCTGTGTGTGTGTGTGTGTGTGTGTGTGTGTATGTCCGTGACACACACACACACACACAAGAACTAGTAGGATGAGTGAAGGCAGTGCCAAACTTCCAGCGCTTCTCCTCCTTCCTCCAACCTGTCAGTTGGGGTGTGATCTTCCTCTACAGAGCACTGTGGTTTTCATGTCCATGGAAGGTCTCTCTCCCTCCCTCTCGGTGTCTCTCCTTCACCCTCCCTCTCCTTGGCTTCTCTCTCTCTCTCTCTCTCTCTCTCTCCCTGTCCCCCTTCCCTCTCACTCCCCCTCACTGCCTCCAGCTACATTTGTTCCCCTCAGTGTGGCAAACAATTGCAGGTCTATCTTTTCCTGGGTACAGCTCTCCTGCTGGTGCTCTCCCTCTGCCCACTCTCTCTTCTGCTTCTGCTCTTCTCTCTCCCTCCGTCCCTCCTCATCCTCTCTGCACACATTGCTTCTTTTTCACTCCTCCTGCTCACTGGCAACTCCCTGTTCCCGCCCAATGCCCTGAACCAGGGGGTCAGGGAAAAATCTACATTTATGGGGTGTGTGTGTGAGAGTGTGTGCATGTGTGTGAAAGAGACACATAAAGGGAGGAGAGGGCACTCTTGGGGCCACTATTGTCCCTCCAGACAATAGTGGCTCTTAATCGCATAGCAACCTGATCACCCTCTATTCTCTTAATAGTCAAGGCATGAGTCACCCGTGCAAACACAAAAATGTACAAACAAGCACACACACACACAAAACTTGCCCCTCCTTTCCACACATGCCCATGCTCACACACACGTTTGTGTTACCTGTGCTAATGTCCCTATAAGTGCACACAATCAACTGACAAATCATCCCCTCTGCTCTAAGCTGCATCTTGCCGTTGCCATGGCAACAATGCCCATTACGGAAGGAACGTAGAGAGACAGTGAGACCACAAAAAAATGAAATAAATAAATAAAATGGCCCTTTTCACTCATAGCGGTCTGATGTAAAGACATCAGTTGTGTTTCATGTCCTGTGATTTCAACAAGCCTCGACTGCATGACGTCAACTGGAGAGCTTTTATTCCCTCTCCATCGTCCTTTCTCAATTATTTTTAGCAAACCTCGTCTGTATTGACCCAGATATTCCAAAAAAGTATTGAAGTAACCAAATTAACCACAAACGACATTAATGATGATCCCACATTTGCTTTATGCACACCACCACTGTTTGGTAAATTGAGAATAAATTATATGAATCCACTCATTACATTTAATAACACCAAGGAATCCAGTAGAATTGTAAAATAAACCCATAACAAATATAAAGAGTGTGTGATTTAGTGGTATAGTGTATGTACCTAAACCGCACAACTGCTGGTCAGTGGCCTGCTGACTGATCCATGCTGTCAAGCTTAAAATATATGCTGAATGTTATACCATCACATTACCACTGCACCAGTGAAAAAGCAGGCGGACTGGAACCTGCAGTTGAATAACACCATTGATTGCAGGCGGGCCCAGGCACCTCAGACATCACAGCGCAACAATGTGTGGACAAGATCAATAACATCCAACCTTAAGGCGCGTGTGTTTGTGCCAGAGCATTTCTTTTTTAATGCTAATGCTGATGGGGCACTAAGATTCACGGTTTTTATCTGAACACAAACACATTGTCGCATGAATGCATGCTCTAAAACGAAACACTGCTCAGGGGTGTGGAAGGTGAACTTGGATGCAATATTCATCATCGACAAGCTAATTAACAAACAATTAATGAACCTTTGTGAGCATGGTTCATAGTCATGTACTCATTTATAAAGCATATTTAAACAGGACACCTCCTATGGCAATAAACACTGCATGATCCACTTCACATCAACCAATTTACCTCGCACAGAACATTGCCAACCAACCATATGATTGTATCACAGCAAATGCTCTAATGCACACATTACACACACATACATGGAGAATGTTAAAATTGGATACATGCTGCAGAGCTCTCTACAAGGAGGGAGTGAGAACCGCTCCAAAACTCATTATTTAGCTGATCTCTGACCTCAAAGCTGTGATCGACCCAAGGTGGTCTCCGAAATGTACGCCTATAATAAAGCTGGAGCGTCTTTGCCCCTAATTGGATGTCTGATCATGAGCTGAATATATCTTTTTTTCTTTTTTTCTTAAATACTCTCTTTTCCTGATGCCCTTAATATGTTGTCTTAGCTACAGCAATGCCTTTTGTCCCCACCGGGGCGGATGGACATGTCTCTGGCAAGCCGCGAGTAACATACAGGCTCACATATCATCTTCACGCAAAGCTGCCGACAGTGAGTGTTAACCTGTCCAGGGTACACACATAAAACACGCACTCTTCGTGGTGGCCCCCATCCTTCGCCGTCACCACAAAACCTGCACACAGACGTTCAAAGAGGACAGAATGGGTAGACGTGATATAGTGGGTGATAACCATTACAATCACAGGACAATACTGCATAGCCCACTGCACTATAACGCAATAAGGCACGTTGGCCTTAACTCGATCCCCACCCCCTCTGTCTCCCCCATCCCCCTTCTCCCATTCCCATCACCTCCGTATCACTCCTGTCCCTGTCTCTCTGGCTGAACCCCAAAATGAATCCCTCGTGTCGACAACATGACACAGAAATGAACGGACACTGTCCATGCAGTGTAATGTCACTCCTTGCGGTTCATCCTTTTTTTTTTTTTTCATTCTTGCTATATTTCTTTCTGCATAAGAAGGCCGGACGGAAATGTTTCCCCCGTGTAAACTGCGTTTATCCTGAGCCCATGAAGGGGAGCCACGTCATGGGCAAATGTGAAAATGGTGTGTAATTTTCTCTGCCTGCTTGTCCTGCTACTGAGGGCTGCAATTACACTGCAAAAAAGCAGGCGTCCAATAGTCGGAGGTAATTAGCCGCCGCTAAACAGACTGGAACTTCAGGGGGGAAACAAAGGAATTAATTGCAGTGATTATCAATTAAAATACATCACAGCAAGAAAATGGTTGTTTCTTTTCGAGCTGCTCCAACTCAACAACATGTTGTTTTTTTGTATTGTTATCTGTTGTCCCATCTGCCATTGTGGCTGCTCCATTACTCTTCTGTTTATTTGGCCAGGCAGTACTTTTTGTTTTGTTATTTCACTCAGTCCACTTCTGAGCCTCAATAATGGAATTACCGTACATGCATTGTTTTGTGTGACTGGTTGAAAAGGAAGATTGTCTCAAAACTTGTCCAGCAGCAGAAGGGTCCAAACTGAGCAGAGCAGTACGGCAAATCGCTGGGCGAACACACCAGAGAGTAAGAGACAGAAAGAGGGCAAGGAAAAGAGAGAAGTCATATTCATCATTATTCACTGCGTGTGTGTGTTCCGGCGTCTGGCTGAGTATAGAGGGACCTATAAGTCACTGTGTGACCCTGTCACAGCATTACAGCTAAATCAATGCCTCAAGAGAGGGAACTGCTGCCGACTCTCACCCACCAAACGGGGACTTCCTCTGATGTGGCAATGTGGCATCGACTCGGCAGGGAGTAGGAGGGACAAGATGTGCGTCTGTTAAAAATCACTGTAAATACTATGGGTGGTCAGATGGGAAAAGATAGATAGTCTAGTATTAACCTGCAGTTGGTGTTGCATCCTTGGACACAAATTCGAGTAGTTTTATTGTCCTGGTAAGGAAAAAAATAATTCATGGCATATTTATTATGCGCTGTGAGGTTTTTCTCTCTCGTCAATTTTAACCCAGGTTGTGTTTTTAATGCAGCATCCAGATTAAGCCGTCTTAAAAGGCAGAAGAGCAATTTGCTTAATGAATATTGACAGATCCTTGTGGTATGTATCTGTGGGATTAAAGCAGCAAGCCAAGATAAGCGTTAATTACTCTCCAAGTCAATTAACCACATTATCATCATTAAATATTTAAAATCCTCATCCCTGGTGGAGACTTGAGGTGGGCCATGGTAAAGGAGATGGGTTAATCTAGGAATTACTCAAGCAGCGATAGGGTATGTTAACAACTCACACGCATACTGTACTTCTGAAAACCAAGGGAGGTTTGTGCTTGCTCCAGGAGCTTTCAACAGGATTTTAGCGCAATCGGTTACTGCTATTAGGTGTCGGACGCGGGGCCAAGGCTGAGATTTACTATGATATATTCGAGTGTGAAACTGCTTTAGCCCATTCCCGGAGCCAAGGGTCCTGGCCGTGTTTGAGAGAGCTAGGCTGGCTGTTGCCAAAGGGAGTTTGTCTGACATCCAATCTAAAGTTCATTAAACAGCAATTCCGGGAAACATGCTGCACATGCACATTGATATGCCAGCATCACACACGTGAACACATGCAAATACACGCGCGCGCACACGCACACACACACATTTATTTCAAACCAGTATGCATAAAGACATACATTGGCTATGTGTTGCTGTCTCATTGGCCTGCAGACCTGGAGGTAGTTAAAGGGGGAGAGAAGGGAAGCCCCTCTTCTCCTACACCTCACCACAGCTCAGAGCGAGGAACATCTTATCTCACTGCTGCAGAGAGAGAGAGAATTAGAGAAGGGAAAAAGACGGATGGGAGAGGGTCATGTGCGCAGGGTTTTGTAGTTAGGACATGGGGGACTGCGAGAGAGAGAGAGAGAGAGAGAGAGAGAGAGTGGGCAAGGGGGAAAAGGAGCGACAGAAAGAGAGAGAATATTCAATCAATCTCATCTCCATAAGTTCGAAGCAGCAAAGAAACGTTGCCTTTGTGGTCCCGCTGATTAGAATGCTGTTTCAGCCAGATTCAGCAAAACCATTACCATCAGGGACACTCGCATGGCTTTCACACGAACACGCCTCATAGCACCTCAGGAGCCTCCTGCATGGCTTTAAGCATGCACATATCAGCGCTGACCCTAACACTGTCTACCTACCACATCCTAGCTGTGTATTAATGTATTGATATCAGCGCTACAAAATATTTCAGACACATTTAAACAAGGGTTTGTGTAATAAGGAAGTAGCAATTGGTTTTAGACATCACGAGCCACGGTGTAAGTGTGCACAATGCTATGAAGTCACTCCAGAATGGTCTCCTAGCAACTGTTGTCAAGCAACCAGGATTCTCTGCAGCACATCAAGAGAGAGAGCGCGAGAGAGAGAGAATAGCAGCGTGGCAGAGGGTTGAACATGGTTAAATTACCCGTTTCTGTGGCGTTTGCGACTCAATCTCTGAACCACTGGTGCAAATTCATCCTTTGCCATCATGTGCCAGTACCTATATAATGGTTCATGAAAAGCCTGGGGTCTGGCTCTGCATGTTTAGCATACTGATTTTGTTTTCAGGGCGAAAATATAAAAACACCCACAGAAAACGGACCTATTTCTATACCTCTGATACAGGCTGAATATACTCACTCACACGTGCCCAAAGCAGCGACTCTCTATTACATATACGAGTCCCGTTGTTCATTTACCACCCACATTCACACGCTGCCATCTACCGCTAATCCTCTTACAAGCCATGCATATATTTCACCACAAATCAAATCAAATTAAATATACCTCTATTCACAAGCTATTTATAGGAGTAAAATAACAATTTTCTTCTCAGGATGTGATAAGGAAAACACTTCATTTAAAGCAGAACATTTTACTAATTATTGATTAGTTTCATGAAATATGAATTAACTTCACTCAATCTAATACATATATAGTAAATTCCATTAAATGCCTGTTGACATGACCCTTTTGCTTATTTCTCAGATTCATATAGATGATAGTGAAATTTGAAATGTGAGTGCATTAGGTTGCTAAATATGAGCAGTAACATGAAGAAACAGACCACTTCATTCAAAAAGCTAAAACAAAATATCTCTTAATTTGATACAAATTCCAGACAAGTTCTGGGTTGGTAAGAATTTTGACAACTCAGTCACACATTGGACATTAAACCAGTTATGGGATTGTGAATCACAGATCAATGTAAGATTTACTCTACTACTCCCTCTTGATTAGTTCACATGATACCCTACAGGACCTACCAACCGAGTGTCAAAATCAGTTCACCAGCAGCATCGCAGAGGCTGGAAAAGCAGATAGGATCAACCCTGGGCAACTCTGATAAATAGAGATTACAGCCGAAAAGATAAAATGCTCCCTCGTTTCTCATCAGCTGCTACCAAGACGATTTTATGTGTCAACATGACCCCTGAAGGCTCACGTAAAGCTGCTCAGTGGTCAGCACTCGAGGGTTGTGGGCTGGACATATTGAATTTCTGAGAGAAAAAGAGCATCCATATTCAATCACGCCAATAAATGTTGAAGTAAAGGAAGCAAAACGGAACATGAATACAGTGATATCCGTATGTATAGTGATTACGCTTTGAAAATGATATGTTAACACAGATTAACTTCATTTAAAGTGTGGAATAAAAAAAGGGCAGGATGTGATGTTTTATATAAGGTATCATAGGCTAGTGCCTGGTGTTGAGTCTGCTGGGTAATATATTATGCATTACAGGGGAGATTAGTGTAGCTGAGGTCTTGTAATGCTGCAAATCAGCATCTCTGGTATCAGTCATATCGGGCCTTTTGGCAACAAACACACGCACACACATCATTTGACACTCAGTAAGTAAGAAAGTCAGGATTAACAACTGCATTCAGCCTGTATGTTTACACATGTCATCAGACTCATGGGGAGATGCCATTTACAGTACCATGTTCAGAAGCCACTGTTGACCTTCCAGCTCATAACTGCAGGGGTTTCACATTTACCAACTGTGCTCGGCCTCAGACCATTTGTGTAACTGCCAAGACTGCCTACAAAGGCACAACTGCAACCGTTACATTGAGCATCATCGGAAGCACAAATATGAATGATTTACCCGCTCTCTGTGCAGGCTACCAGAATTGAATGTATTTGAATCGGATTTATCAGTCTTCAGCTCCCTCTAGTGGCAGACAAGAGAAGCCACAATAATCAGTGTCCTTCACTTCATTGTCACCTTTTATCATTGTTTTTGCTTGTATGTTGAAGTATTTATGTACAAACGTACACCTTATATTTTCCCAGTTTTAGTTCTTGTTGTAGATATATTTATATTATAGAATTCTGATTTTTAGTGCACAAAGACTTGGCATTTACAGTGTGTTTGTTTTGTGTAATGCCTGATGTTCAGTCTTTAAAACTACCATTTCCACTGTAAAAAAATAAGAGTTACTATGAAGGTGGCCCTAATACTCCAAATGTATATATTTATATTCATATGGAAAGAAAGATTACTGTGCTGACAATGGCAGTTTTGAGTTCTCAAAACCTAACCACAAATAAAGTCACATTTCTCAAAAACCGTGTTGCTTCCTGTTGCTACTTCTGGTTTCACTGAAGGGTTTCACCCCTGCCTCACTTCAGTAAA
Organism: Colistium nudipinnis; assembly: GCA_016785305.1. Taxonomy (NCBI): domain Eukaryota; kingdom Metazoa; phylum Chordata; class Actinopteri; order Pleuronectiformes; family Rhombosoleidae; genus Colistium; species Colistium nudipinnis. Next base: position 3,574,158 of record JAFBJU010001010.1, on the reverse strand, counting down.
GCAAACTGTAAAGACTGGGTCATTCCCCCTTACGCTTATCACCATCTGCTGTCACTGACCACTGAGCCAGTATAGGAAATCTCTATTACACATGCAGAGTCTTCACCTTCAAATCGATCGGTCCATATTAGGAGCAAACTGGATCTAGGAGAGCTGTTTTTTCTGTCTATGCGTCACATTAAAGAGTGAAACTGTGGAATACAAAAACAATATTTTAGTAGTAGTAGTCCTCCACCATTTCCACCTGAAAACAGTTCCACCTGTGCTCAAAACAAAGCCATGTCAAACTATACCCCAAGTCAATCTAAAAACACTACTGAGCAGACTTCACACACAACATAAAAATGGATAACAATGCTTAGGATATACAGCTGTAGAAATACAGTAATGTGTGTTGTTCACTGTAGGCCAAATGCATTTTGCAGAACCAACAAATTCCTGGGCATTTCAAAATGATGTACCAAAAATAGATGGATTACTAGGCCTACACACAGTTTGACTTTCCCCCAAGCCTCCTTTACAGAACAATACTACAGTATATTGGAAAAGTGGTGTACTGAAACATCAGTATACCTAAAGCAGGGGTCACCGACCTTGATGAAACTGAGTGCTACTTGAAGGGCAGGGATTATTACACATGGCTACTTGTTTGCACAGTACTGAACTTTGACCCCCAGACAAGTTCAGAGTTCATATATATACTGTACATAAAACATCTTATTTTGTAAAATGCTACATTTAAAAATCTAATCTACATTAATGCAAGTGTTATTGATTCAAAAAGAACAGCAACACAATTCAATACAATGTACAGACGGAGCTCCGTGGTGGCTACTGTGCTATTGTAATAAACCTAATGACGCACGCAGGCAGCCTGCATCTACGGGAGAAAATATCGCCCGGACCCAGACGGCTCACAGGATAGCCCTGTGGTCAACTGTAGATTAAAAACTAGAGCAGAAGAAACCTACCAAAAATAACACACACAATAACACAGACCTAACAAGAACACACAGGATAAAAACACCCACACACGCCCGGCCCCTGTTCCGGTTCACAAAGGGAGGACCGGGACCGCTCTCCTAATCCCCCGCTGACCCTGGCTTCTCTTGAATGTACCCCCATTGCCCGACTACCGGTCCTCACCGCCGGAAGCCCTACCCGGCTAACATGCTGCTTTAGCTCCGGCCCCCGCTGTCTGAACACAGGTGCAACTCCGATTAGTGTCCCCAGCTGCTCTCTTCCCCCGAACGGCACTCAATTATACTATTTATAGAGCACGACCTGCGTGCTCACAGTGTCGGCTACCTCTGACCCATAGCCTATAGTTTATTCATACTTTGAAGTAAAAAAAGCCATCACCTGTTCCCTTCTCAGAATCTCTGCATGATGGCTGATGTTGCTCTGTCCTGCTTCCCTCATTGTCATTCCAGGGACAAGAGCATGGTCCATCACAATACCTCAGATATGACCTGTTTTGACAGTTCTTTGTCTCAATCCATGTCTCTCCCCTCCTCGACCACCTCTCGCACTCTCGCTCTTCCTCTGCCTCTCAGATTGTTTCTGTCCATTGCAAAACCTTCTCCAACCGGTGCTCTCTGAACTGGCTCATATTTGTCCCCTCACGTCTTTTTCTTCGTCCATTTAGAGTTGTTGTCTTTAAGCGATGACATCCCTGCTTTCCTTCCCTGTGCATCACAGTGCAAGTGTGTGTGTCGAACTGGGTGAAAGCTGTTGAGAAAGCAGTGAGAGGTTCAGGCCACTGTGCATTTGGTTCAGACCCTCGGGTGCCTCTAGCAATGTACAATATTAGTTTTCTGCCCTGGTTATTGGCTAATAATAAAAAAAGGGTAATAATAAATACGTGTGCTCTATGTATTTATGCCCGCGTGCAGCTTTGATATTCGTAATTTCGTAAAAAAAAAAAAAAAGGGTGATTGCTCAGGGCTCTCAGCTCATCCTGATCGACAGTAAAGCCCTGGTGTGAGAGGGCCGAGTGAAAAAGGATTTTTAAAACAAAACCATTCTTTGCACTTTGCTTTTCATCTTTGAAATAACGTGATACTTCTATGTCCAAATCCCATGGAAAGAATCCCTCACTTAAACTGCATCACAGGGTTCATGTGCACAGGGATGTCGCACATTGACACTTCCTGTTTATGCTGCAAGTGCTGCTAACGAGACAGCTCTTCATTATGACCAGGACCTGTTCTCTGTCACTCCATATGGGAGACAATCAGCTCCACTGGGACCAGTGTCAACTGAAGTGTGAAACGTCAGACGTGTGCAAAAATACACACACGCACACACACACACACACGCAGACACACACACAGACACACACGCAATCCCATTCACAGCAACACACATACACACAAAGGGAGAGAAAGTGAACTTGGATGCAAATACAGAGCGGCCTCCCTACTCAGACATCTGCTCGGTCCCAGAGACAGATGGTGAGCCAATCAGACTGCCTGGTGCCTCTGTTTCTACCCCTCCCATGCCACCCGCGGCCCCTCCCCTAAACCTGCGTCCTTGCCCCATATGACAAGTGCTGCGTTACTGCGCCAGGAAATAATTTATGTATTCATTACATTAACACAAGCTATGAACCAGATGCCCAAATGTGAATTCAACTCCCGTGTTACCTCTTCTCCACGACACACAGCACACGACACAAACCACTGAGAAAAAAACCCCTGCAAATAAATGTAGTCCATCTAACATTACCCAAAGGAATTCCTCAGACTCTGCCATGATTGATTAAACTGGAATACACCAAGCTTTTTGTGCTGTGATGCCGCAACACTGACCATGAACAAAAAAAACTCTAATTTATCTACCCTGAAACATGGATTTCCATGGCAGCTTGATCTTGGAGCTGCCAGATAAATGCCATATGCAGGATATGCTGTGGGCAAGATTCTATTCAACGTTTTGTTTGTTTGGCAAGCATTGATTCCCTGCACCACATAGGAGGTCATGTGTCAGTGCACCAGTTGCGTGTAAATGTGTTTGTGTGGGCGGCAAGATGCAGTTCTTTCTCATGCTGCTGTACAATCAATGAAATTGCCAGTGTCTGACAGTGAATGCAAATGCACATCTCAGCCCGTGCTTATGCACTCGTCGCATTCGTTCCCCCTCGTATCAACTGCACAAAATAAACTAGATAAACTGGCTCCCAGCCGGTCGGCCATTAGACACACATGGAATACCCTGCTGTGAGCATACTGTACATCAACATGCTCCATGTGCAAATTGACACCTGAGACATTATCCTTTCCACTCAGAAAAGACCGAACCTGAATGAGTAGATCCTCTGGTGTAGTCAATTAGAAATGAGGCTCCTTCACTTCTGCAGCCCATCAATAGCCTGTAAATGGTCTGCAGCGTACACAGCTCACATGATGTATTGGTTTGCGGTGGTCTCACAGTCAAACACCTTTTTCGCCGGGTTGTGACTCAGGTCAGTGTGGCCTCCGGACTGCAGTCCATTAACAGGTATTTTCTGCGGTAATCTGGTAATCCAACGGAGGTGAGGCAAGGTGTGGGTTAAAAGGATTTTTCTCTGTTGTGTGTCTTTCCCACTGCAGCTTCAGTTAGCTGACATCAGCAGAACCAACTTCCGACTTAAGCATGACTGTTCTGCAGTCAGACTGCAGCAATGAAGAAATGTATTAAAAAAGTGAACCTTATATTTATGTTTATTGTTATTTCTACGTGGATTATTATTTTGGGAAAAGTGTAAATGTACAGTGAACAAGAATGGTAATAAGAAAAGCCAATTAAGTTTGGCAGCAGTAAAACAAATCAATAAACAATGAAATCTGTGCCTGTACTTATTCATATACGAGCACCCATAAGAGGTAGAAATCCATGCAGGGTATAAATTGGTTTAGTGGAAAATGTTTAAAATTACTGGAAGCTTTATGTTTTATGAAACACGCACCCCCCGACACACACGCACGCACACACGCACACGCACATGCACGCGCGCACTCACGCACGCACGCACGCACACACACACACAGTGGGTGGGTTATCTTCTTGCCCCCGTTTGCCATTGTAAAAGGGCATTAATCAATGATCTCAGCATGATGTCATTCTGCTAACCCTCCCCCTGTTTAGTCTCTCTCCATTTGTACACTGGCTGCTCTGTTGCAGTGCACATCGAATTTGGTTAACAGTGATCTTACATGTGGTCAAATAATCACTTTACAATAATCTTTTTGATTGAACACGATTTCCATAGAACATAATGCACATTGCAATCAGCCATCATGTATATATCCAGCATTCAGTACATCACGTAATTAGCCAGTGATTGTGTTAGCGCTGAATGAATGCTCTGGTTTGAGTCATCTGGTCTCCGCCCTCTGTGACAGGATAATTGAATGATGGACAGTAATGAAGGAGCATGGACTGCATTGTGGAGGGCAACGCGAGGTCTTTGTCGGCAAGTTTCACTGTAGTTATAGGTGTGTGGTTGGATGCTTGCCCGAGTAGGAACACCAATGCAATTGTCAGGTGACCACCAAATTGTAAGCCACGCACTTTATGGATGCGATAACTGCTTTGGCAGGTGTGCAAAGATGTCATCCGCAAACAGAGGTCCTCTGACGTGAGCTCAATGCTGCACCGGGACACATGAAGTCATGAGCCGCACGTGTTGTTCCTCACAGTGTTCTGATAGGAACCCTCCAGCAGACGATAAAAGATAATCCACTCAATGTGTGTGTGTGTGTCAAGATATCAGCCGGCCCTGCTTTCCCTCAGCTGTGTTTGCGAAGCCCAATGTAAAGTGATTATTATGAACTGTGTCTGCATGGGGATATGTTCAATATTCAAAAAGTACCAATTGAAACTTGTTTTTGTTCTTCACCTCAAGGTACCCCCATGGTATATCAGTGGGTGATGTAGGTTATTTGTTGTGCTGTCAGGGCAAATCATCCACAGATGCTCCTGTAATTACTGCAGGAGATAATCACTTATACACCTTAAAATATTAATACACCCCGAGGCAGGAGGCGTGATCAATATTAATCTTGGCTCCCACACAAACACACGTACACATGAGCTGCATAAATTTCCATGAATACCTATGGCAGGTTGATGCTCTCAGCACATCGATGTGGGTACAATGCAGGAGATTTTGTAAAGAAATCACTGAGCTTTGAAATGATTTATGTGATGTCAATCTTGTTGAGCGTGTGTTTAAATGAAACTTCCCTGCAGAACGGATTCAAGTCGAGTTGTTTCTTTTGCATTAGTCAGATTAACGGCGTTAAACAAATGCCTGCCAGAGAACACACACAAAGAGCCAAAGATGTCCTCAGTAAAGCGTGTTGCTCTTTGCCAAACTGGGGGAGGCTGAAGTGGCTCTGAATGGGGAGAAAAATGATGGATGGTGGGCTCCAATTATAAATGGAACAGTGACGGTAAGAGCTTGTGACAGTAAAATATTTTACCAGCGCAAAGTGAGGTGATAAAAAAACAGGGGTGACAGCAGCTATGACAGTGAGAGCACTTGTGAAGAAAAGCCCTCCGTGCTAATGCAAACACGCAGAGGCAGAGCAAAATGGAATCAAGGGCTCCCCAACTGCCTGCAATATGAAACCATGCTGACCCCGTCCACCTCTCCACACTATGAAAGGCTCCTTTTCTAATTCATCCTGCCTTGTATCCTTGCCCTCATCACTTACACTTTCTGTAGCCTTGTCCATCATCTCTCTCTCCCGTCTGCCTCCCTGTCACTTTTACCGGCGCCTCTCCTCCCAAGTGGAGAGAGCATGGCCCATCGCCATAGTAACAGACAGACATGACAGGTGGAGATAGCAGGTAGTGCGGCGATGCGTGACTCCCCCTGGGGTTGCAGAAGGCCACGGCTATAGAATGACAACAAGCAGAACATGCCCCTCTCATACAAAATCACCCCTGTGTGCGGTGTGTGCGATCAATCCATCCAAGTTGACGACGAGTGGGGGTCCTCGCCTAATCTGCATCGCTCACATGCAACAAAGCTGCACCACCATTGTTTCACTGTGCAGCAGGACAGACGAGAGAGAGGAGTTGAGCGTTGTGGGTTTTCTATTTTATGGCTCTCTATGGCCCGAACTGACCCTGGCTGAGCCAAGCCAGCCTGTTCCATGTCAGTGAGGTACTTGGTTCTGTGCTAACAAGGGCCCGCCAATGGTCTGCCACAGGCTGCAGCAAAACTGCTCTCTCTGTAATGTGTGGCTGGAATTGATACGATTAGGGAGAGGAGAAATGGTCCCACGCTGATCTCTCCCTCGCACAAGGAGCGGAAACCCCCCCATGAGCAACTTATTTACATGCAATGCAGACCCACACATCATCCAAATTGAAATGTCTCCCGTCTCCTTAGACCACGTGCAGCGCCGTGCCTCCATGTCTGCAGTGCCCTGTCTGGGTTTTTTTTCGTCCCACACTTGACCACTGCAGTGTCTGGACACGTTGAGGAGTTACACAAAAGCAAGTGTTTTAGGGACACAAAGCACCTTCTAATTCCTCCCTCGGAAGTTATCGGGACGATTTCCAACTGGTAGATGGTAGTAGTAAAGGGGAGGAGCAAAACAAGCAGGATCCCTTTTAATGAGACGACAGCTCACCTCCTCCTGCTTTAGTGGCCGCATGAGCATCTGCCACGAGGAGAGAGGGATGTTGGAAAGAGAGAGAGAGATAGAGAGAGAAAGAAACAAAGACATCCAGCAATACAATACCCCCTGGGAGACTCACCATGAGCAAACACACGGCCGATTCAGGCATGAGCTGGACTGCCATGATGGGATCCTCCTATAGATTCCTATAGAAGAGCAAAAAACAGGAACGTCCTGGAGGGAGACTCTCGGTTATCCTCCTTTCCTTCCTTCTGAGTGTCGGCTCAGGATGCAGGCTCACATCTGTCCAGATGAAGTCCTTTGAGTAGCTCTGCCACTCACTCCCAGTGTCCCCTCTGCTCCTCAGTCAGAGCCTGTCACTCCGCGCTTTCTCCAGTCTGAGTGAAAAGCGGTCGCCCCTCTGGTTGCAGTTCTTTGATCTCAGAGCACAGCAGAGCCCCCCACCCCACTCCTCCTTCACTTTTCAAAACACTCCCTGCGGACCCCTCAACCACCTCCCCCCCAAACCCCTGTGACACGGGCACCTCTCGCTAGATGCTCCCCTCCCTCAGTTGTTCAGCTCCCCAAACACGCAAAGCACATCCAGTCTCTCTGCTCCCTCCTGAGTCTGTCCAGTCGCTGCTACGAAAGGATGCGACCTGCATCAGGGATGCTCCACAGCCTGCTCTCCCTCCTCCTCCTCCTCCTCCTCCTCCTCCTCTGTGGTGGGAAAGACAGACAGCTCACCTCACCTCTCCACTCAGGGATCCGGCGCAGAGAGCTCCCCTTCACACTAATCCCCTGCCTCATATATCATGAGCATGAGACGACGGCAGAGAGGGAGGCAAATAAAGGAAAAATATAATAAATGCTTTACAGGAGGATGGATGAGGAGGCGAAAGGAAACCAGCAGGAGAGATGTGGTGGTGTGTACTACACAGCCACCGGTTTGAGAAAGCTCCACACGGTGCTGAGCGTCAGTGAAGGTGGGTGGAGAAGAGGGAGGGGTGAGAGCTATGGAAATGCAGAGAGTAAGAGCAGACCGCGCCTATCGAGGTCTGCCGAGAGAGCAACAGCAGCATGGGAAACGAGTAAACACAAGGGGACACATGCCTGACCGTGCACATGAGGTTTTGATCCACGGTAGCTGTCAAATCTGCAGGCACCTCTGCTGAGGCAAGTGATTATTATGATTTATTCTTTTTACAGATCAGTGTTTGACATTAATTATTTAGACATAAAACACTATGAAGATTTTATTTTGTGTGTGCACGTGGGAGGACACAGGCCAGAGAGACAGAGATGAAGAGATGTAATGAAAATGATATATTGGTTGGCTATATGAGTGATGAAGTCTATATATGGAATACAAGCAAGACCATTGCAGTCAAGTAGCTGTAGCTCAGCTTTAAATATGATATACAGCCTATATATATATATACACATATATAGGTGTGTTTTTATATATATATTTACACAGTTTACTATATAAGACAGTGGCATTAACTGTTTTAACATAAAAAAATGTTAAATATGAATGAGTTTAACCCATAAATCTAACAATGGCTTGTGTTGTTAACATAGTAATCGCTGCGTTTCAACAGTGCTCTAACTGCAGAGTATTTGGCAGGTGAGATGTGTGTTTTGGGGCTCAGGTATGGGGCAAAAATTTAAATATCCACCCAGGTTTCAAATTTATATTAATATTGATTGGAGCTGGAGCCTTTTTGATTTATAAACAAGGGCCAACGGACCCATGCAACTCTCCATCATTACTCCACAACATCTTTACATAGAAAATAACCGTTGTCTGAAATATTAATATATTATTTAAAATCTTCTGACATTTTATTAGGAGTTCATGTGGTTATTCTTCAGTCGTGATTATTAGGGGTATCAAATATGTGGTGTCAGCCTTTCCTGAGAATAACATCTGGGTATTACATCTAAAATGAAAGAAGCACCATTTCTAACTTCCCCATATTTCTCACATAGTATGCTTGCCGCCACTCCAGGATGTTACAACAACTTTTTATAACCATAATAAAATAAAGTGGACAAGACAAAAAAATTAATAAAAGGAAAAATAAACATTTATTTTTATGTTTTTATATATTACATTATTTATATACTTATTGTGGACTCAACGCAGGCTGGCCGAGTTATTCCGTCTAAGCCCTGCCCCTCCGCCTCAGGCTGATAGGCAAAACGGATATATAGATATAACATTTCATATACTGGTACAGCTTGGCTCAGACATACTTGTGAGTGTTGAATCTTTGGGCGACAAATGGGAGGACATATGGTGAGTACGGGTCATATGGTGAGTACGGGTCATCTTTTGAAATATGTGATAAGGAAAATGAGATTGAAAATCGGCATTATTATAGATATGGTTTGCACAAATAACACAATACAGGAGCAGTCAAAAAACATATTTCAAGGTAATTATTGTAAAAACGTGTGAATGGATATATATATATATGTGTGTGTGTGTGTGTGCGTGTTGCAACGGACAACACGCAAAAGTGAAAGTGAAGGAGCACTTTCTGCTGCTTTCATGTCTTTGTAAAAGTACACATAACACATATATGGTTGACAATGTAGTGTATGGTAACATATATATATATAGCCAACAAACCTCATTATTTATGCTATATCCCTTTTTTGTTATTAGATTTGAAATCTCAGCAGCAGATGGCGCTAATGAGCCGCAGAATGGAGCCGATCGACAGTGAAAGCTTGGAGAACTGGCAGTGGGTTGGCACCGGAGGGTTTGGTTATGTGTACAAGGCCAGGCACAAGCGCTGGGGCTTCAATGTGGCCATCAAGTTACCACGTGACGGTGTTTGGTAAATATAGAAGTATCTGCAACATTTAATATACATGTTTGAAATGATTACATGATGAATGCATGCAAATATTTACAATGTACAATAGCTAGGAAACATTTCTAGAAGCCTGAAACAATTTTCTCTTGACCTTAAACACAAAACTGCAAACAATGTTGTCAAACCATACAACCAAGTCTAACGCAATTACAAAACACTCCTGAGCCGTCATTATACACTACATAAAAACAATGAAAATCACACAAACATCTGTTTACCTATAGCATATAGTCATGTTTTACTGTAAACATTTATGTGATGACAAAACAAGCAATCACCTCTTCTCTTTTCTGAATCTCTGGATGATGGTGGACACATTGAATCTGCTGATGTTGGGTTGCACTACTGCAGGCCTATTCAACTAGCGGCCCGTGGGCCGGATGAGGGCCTTCGGAACGTTTGTGTCATAGCTGGGATTCATTTTGAGTCGTTGTCTTTCAGCGGTGATACCTGCGCTTTAATTGTGTTTAAATTCTGCTACCTGTGCTTACCATTATGCAGCAGTGCATCCCGTGGCAAAAGTTGCATCTAGCTAGTCGAATAGTGCTTATCGTTTTGCCAAAAGAGTGAATGCTCCGTAAAAGGGTTCAGTCCCCTGCGCATTTGGCTTGTACAACAGGGTTTAGTGTTTCAGCAATTGAAAAACACTCTCAATAGAAGTTCAAGCTGCTTCCTTTCATTTCTCATTCACTACTTCCCCCCAATTCCAGCACCCTCTTGCCCATGGAGAACGCACTTTGTGACGAGGCGTATCGTATGGATACGGCCTCCTGCGACTTTGTGCTCAGGGTTTATGGAATTTACGAGGGGACTCCACCGGTGAAAGGGCTCTCCGTGCAGAGGGGAATGGTCATGCAGTTCATGGACAGAGGATCCCTGGAGGCCCTGCTGCAGCGCCTGTCTGACCATCCGCCGTGGCCCCTGGCCTTCCGCCTGGCCCATCAAGTGGCCCTGGGCATGAACTTCCTCCATTCGAGGAACCTCATGCACTACGACCTGAAACCCAGTAATGTACTGCTGGATGACAATCTCAAAGCCAAGGTGTGTGTGTGTGTGCCTCCACTCGTACTATTGAGTTGACAGTCACTATAAAGTAATGTTTTTCTCTGATTGTCTGATTTTACATGCGTCTATTTGCACAGTAGCTGGCGGACTTTGGTCTGTCCAGGGTTTCCACCAGTGCTTCGAGCAGCAAAAAGGGAACGACAGGAGAGGTGGGAGGTACGTTCAAATACATGCCTCCCGAGTCTTTTGAAGCATCATACGAACCTGTCCGTGCTTTCGACAGATACAGGTAAACTTTAGATAGCGTTTGCGGTGCAAATGTTTTACTGTTTTCACATGTTGCTATAACATGGCTTCTCTTACCAGCTACGGTATCGTCCTGTGGTCTATTCTTACTGGGAAAGAGCCTTATCCAAGTACGTATACGTCCTTCCATGCTCCTTCTGATATTATTTTGTATTTGAAATTACATTCTGCATTGAATTTTTGATTGTGTTTGCTTTGCAGTCCGTGTTTCCTCCATTAATGATCACTTTACAGCTAAATCAAGCACTGTAAATATTCATTTCACACATATCTAAACACACATGTATTTGCTTGTTTTGCTGCCTCTCATTATTACACCGCCTGTACTACAGTGGCTGATAGCTGTCTTGTAGCGCTGAGGATTCCTGAAGGGGACAGACCTCAGTGCGACGTAATCAACCTGAGGGAGGCTGATGGGTTGGAGGAGCTGGTGGACCTCATGAAGATGTGCTGGGACGGGAATCCCTCCAAAAGGCCCACCTTTCAAGGTATCTATTGTTTCTGGTACTACACGTGCTCTGCTATGGCATCCAAACGAACCACTCTAAGATTGAAATTGGCTCGAGGACTTTTTGTTGATCAACCTTACACCGAAAACTTGAGTTTTTGTGTTTTACGGCAAAATGTCTCCTCATGAAACTTGGTTTGTCTTTCAGAATGCTTTCAGGTCACTGAGAATGTTTTTTCAAAGCACAGGAAGGAAATTCATGTTGCAGTTCATCAAGTCCTAACAAGACTGGTACAAGTCTCCGGTCTTTCTTCTCAGAAAATGAAATGTATTGCTAAATAATAATGTTTTTTTTGCTCATGAATAATATGCCTTTCCTGTTGTAGGAGTCAGATACCAGTAATCCACATTCAAACAGATGTGAAACTGATGTTTTCTTCAGCCAGCAGGAGTCAGTCATTGACTCTACCAAAACAATGAGTGATGAAGATAAAGGTATTTTGGCACCGAAACGATGCATCAAAATGTGGTTTCAGATTTATATCAGAGTTATTTTTTGCTGAGCAACTCAAATAAGCAGGACACTGGAAATGATAGTAGTCATATATATAATGAATCAATTGTTCATATTGTCATTCTTCTTTTTCGTTCTCATGGTCAAATAGCAAAGTTTGTGGGTGACCACCGGGCAGAGTTAATTCAAAGTCTTTCAGAGGTCATGGCAATAGTAGAAGAGCTTGGAAACATGGTCCACAGTGAAACCTACTCTGTGATTGAAGCGAAACCGACGAGCCAGGAAAAAATGAGGGTGCTTTATCAAAGGACACTTCATTCAGGAGGGGTAACTGTCCGTGCCGCCTTCTACACTGTCCTAGAAAAGCATTATCCCCGACTTCTGGAGAGGCTTGGTATGATTTGCTCTTTTATGTTTCACAAATTTAATTTCTAGATCGAAGTTCTTAATTTTACTCTCTTTTTGTTTCTCTTTCTCAGGTGGATAAAAACAGGATATTCCCTACTTCTCATCACACGTCCATATTTTACCTTAAAAACAAAATCACTGCAATCAATGTTCTGGCATGTTATTCACGTCGTTTCTCAAATAAACATACAGTAAATTACCATCTTCTTTCCTTCTCTTCCACCCGCCCTCAACGCACACTTCCTGCTTGATAAGAAAGTGAGTTGAGGTTGGGCGGGGGTGCTGGGTGGACTTTTTCCAGTGGGTTTGAGATAGAGAGAGAGAGAGAGAGTCAGGCAGACCGAAAGAGGGACAGAGGGGGAGAGACTGGGTAAGAGGCTTTTCTGGTCCAATCCCTCAGTAACTGTCACAAGCAGTCAGTCAGTCACCTGCAGATGAAGGTGTCGAGGGCAACCTAGGCAACAAAGTTATTCCCCTGTGTCGGTTGGTTCTTCACTACCTTCACACCGAAGAGTAATTGTACACATACTGGATTTGTTAAGGACAACAAGAAAAAAACTGGTGGCTACATTTAAGGCTGTAACTACAAGGAATGAATTACACTTGTTGCCTTATCAAGGTTGCTGCTTTTATTCACAGCTCGGACCCTCATTCGTGTTTTTTTTTGTGTGCTCCGAGAAGCAGAACCTGCCGCAAAACTCTGCTCTTGGATTTGACCTTTGTTTGATTCACTGCTCCCCCGACACCCCGAGCTCTGCAAAAAACAAAGGCGCGCACGCGCGCGCACACACACACACCCACGACCATGGCACAACTCAACTGAGGGGAAAGTCTATTCCAAGTGTCATCTTGACCTCTCCTTCTCTTTCACAGTGCCACTCCACCCTAGACACCCATCTCACCCCACCCCATCCTGCATTAGTGCTCCCAATCCTCTTTGTGGGAGAGTGACGTCTGCTACTGTCAGAAACAGAGTTAAGCTCAGCAGGCGCCAGGAGAACGGAGTGGAGAGAAGCTCCCCGCCTCAGGGATAACCCAGCAGCACTGCATTCTGCTCCTCCGGAGGGACGGATCTGTGCCGCTTAACCAGACCGGGCTCTCTTTCCCCGCCTCCAGCTGGGCGACAAAAAAAACAAACATTTGGTGTTCCAAGATACTCAACTCCATCATCAGGTTCGCTCAAACTCTGCCACACCGACTGAGGGCCTTCGTGGCATGAGCGCTGAAAAGCTGGAATACAAACTCTCCTGTGGCAACACGATGTTGTTTTAGGATACTTTTAATGCGGCTTCTGTGTTTTCAAAAGAAGACTGAGAAATTTCCATCTTTCCACCTGCAGGCCTTCTCCTGCGAACCTGCATTTGTGATTTTTTTTTTTTTTTTTGCCATTTTGGTGTAGCTACTGGTCTGACCACTTGAGTCTCCTCTCATGTCAGGTGTGCATGAAAGGTGTTTGTGTGAACATGCGCTCAAAGCACTGGCTGTTTATGAGTTGTTATAATTGAACAGCAGTTCAGTGTGGCTGGTGTGTGTCTACTGGGAGCCACTGGATCCACTGGGTGTGATTTTGTTAAATGTGTATGATACAAGTCAGAAGTGCTTGCGGAGTGTGAGCGTGTGTGTGTGTGTGGGTGAGTGCGTGTGAGGTGGTGGGGCCCTGTGGAGGCTGTAGCTCTGGATTTTCTCGAGATGGAAGGTCATAGTTATGACCGGTTTGGAGATGGGGAGAGGGACAATTACCAGATCGATTACCGCAGGATCGTCGGGGACATGGAACCAGCACGGCCACGCATCTTAAGCAGAGATGGAGAACAGCCACAGCCTTTCGGGGCCTACGCCCACCCGACACAACATGGACACGGGCACGAGACCGCGGCCCAGCGCTACAGTGCCACGCGAATCCAAGCTGGATACGAACCTGAGAGGTCAGTCTAATAACTCATAAGATTGTTACGTGAAAAAGTTTCCCATGTTTGCCCACTAACATTGGCTGTGTGCTTCTAGCAGTCCACTTATTTGCTGTCTGGGCAGCCAATCCTCTTACCGGCCACAATGCTGTCGTAGGTGTATAGAAGAAGTTCCCATTAACAAGGAGGGATTCGTTTCATTAGCATTTCCTGTCTCAACGTTTCTAATGGGATCTGGCTACAGCCTGTGCGTTTCAGCGAGGGATAAATATATCCAGAAATAAATGGCAGACTGAAAAAGTTGTCCGTTATTGCTTTACCACAGGTGAAAAACATTGAATTATCAGACCGAAGATTGCGTTAAAACAGTATAAAATGTTCATTTAAATATGTATAAAAAAAACAAGACCCTTCTGCATGAAAAAAATAGTGTGATCTATTCGTTCTCATATCTATTCTCACTTTTCAAATATTGAGACAGGACACTGACCGGTTGATAATTGTCGATGTGTGTGTTCTAATATTTCAGCATGGCAGACTACTTGATCAGTGGGGGCACAGGCTATGTTCCTGAAGATGGGTTGACAGCACAACAACTCTTTGCCATCAGCGATGGACTTACATACAAGTAAGACATGCTGATTGAAGGCGCAGAGGCATGTGCACAAATGGCACGTATGCATATGCGCTTACAGAAACAGGAATGCAGTGTGTTCCATTAGATGCTTAGTGATATCAGTGATGACACATCTGCCTGGCTTTTCCATGTGGAGGATTATCGTGAATTATGTGACTTTCAAGGATGACCCTGAGTGGTGTCACAGACATTAAAAGCAGTGTCTGTGTGTGCATGTCGTGTACGAATGAGTGGTGAGCGTAGTGTCCTTAATGGAGGCTATACGCAGGATTTATCAGTGTGCCGGGAGTAAATGCAAAACATTTCAGCAGGGTTGAAAAGGTGACAGAGAACATGATAGCTGGTTGCCATGAGCAACGTTTCAATGCAAAATGCTGCATTGGGGAAATCCTCCATGTGCAATTATGATGATTGATTCCAGTTATGTCATAGTTCTCCAGTTTCTGAATAGCCTGTTTCTAATGTTCTGTTCTACCCTTTCTCTCTCCCCTCCCAGTGACTTTTTGATCCTCCCCGGTTTCATAGATTTTACGTCCGAAGAGGTGGTAAGCATCATCACAGTGTTCAGCACACGGCAGAGCACATACGCTCGCCAACCCTGTGCAGCGCTAGTCAGCTGAGCACAGGGCTGTTTATGTGACTTGCTTTGTTTTCGTCTTTGCCCGCTCTGCTGGGACATTTAATTAATTTCATGCCTTGGTCACATGGGTGATTGCAGCAAAGTAGGTGTCCAAAACAGACACACAGCTGCGTCATCTAATAGTAGGTGAATTCAGAGTCAGCCCCTAATGTGGCTTTGTGCCGCATTTGTGCTTACAGCTGAAAAGATACAGGGCCAATGTTTGCAGTCACACGATTCATCTTCCAGGACCAAAACACACAAGTTTAGACTCTGAATGTGGGGTCATTTCAAAATTGTTATAGCATATCATCATACCATAATTTAGACTAAGTTTTCTATTTGTCTTTACTAGTGACATAAGATCATTCTGTTTCCAAATGCACATTTTAAGGACCTGACCTCTGCACTGACAAGGAAGATAACCCTGAAGACACCTCTTATTTCATCTCCCATGGATACAGTCACCGAGTCGTCGATGGCCATCGCCATGGCAGTAAGTGCACAGCAAAGCCTAACACACTCCATGCCTGATTGTTCATTCAGCTTTCCAAAGTCTGTGGCAAGTGTGCATACGCAGCTATATTAAAAAATGTTTTGCGTTCAACCCTCTCACCGTTGTTTTAGTTGATGGGTGGGATTGGAATCATTCATCATAACTGTACTGCAGAGTTCCAGGCCAATGAGGTGCGCAAAGTGAAGGTAGGACAGACAAAATCGGCAAATCCTTCTTTGATATATTTTAGTTTCAAACATTAAATACACTGGAGACTACTCACCTCCACACCTGCTAAAGAAAAGTTAATTGTGATGACATTATAATTTAAAACGTTTCTTTTTCTTATCTTTTTTTCAAATTCAAAGATATTTTATAAAAATACGACACAAACAAAAGACATTACAACGTACATTGTTGAATAATATACTATTGAATAGACTGTAACGGGTAATGCTTCAAATGATAACGTGATGACTTATTGTTACAGCCTGGAGTTTTCCCATGGGATGTGGCGTAATACTAAACCATTTTTATATTATATATATATGGCGGTAAAATGTTTTCTTGTTCCTGTCAGAAATTTGAACAAGGCTTCATTACGGACCCAGTGGTGATGAGTCCCCGGCACACGGTGGGGGATGTGTTTGAGGCCAAGATACGCCATGGTTTCTCTGGGATCCCTGTCACAGAGACGGGCAAGATGGGGAGCAAGCTGGTCGGCATTGTCACGTCCAGGGACATTGACTTTCTGTCTGAGAAGGATCATGACAGACCCCTGGAAGAGGTCCGGATGAACCGATGTGTCTTTCTTCTGTAAATGAGTGGCGTAATGATATGTGCTTTAATCATTTGAAACTTTTGACTCAGGCAATGACAAAAAGAGAAGATTTAGTCGTTGCACCCGCTGGGGTCACACTGAAAGAAGCCAACGATATACTGCAACGTAGCAAAAAAGGTAAGTGGCGAGTGTGAGGCCAAAGACGTCGACACTTGGACTCAGATACGCAATTGTTATTTCTTTTCTTGCCCCCACCTCGTAGGTAAGCTGCCCATAGTGAATGACAGTGATGAACTGGTTGCCATCATTGCTAGGACTGACTTAAAGAAGAACAGAGATTATCCCTTGGCTTCCAAGGACTCCCGCAAGCAGCTTTTGTGCGGGGCTGCCATCGGTACCAGGGAGGACGACAAATACAGACTGGACCTCCTGATGCAGGCCGGGGTGGATGTCGTAGTCCTGGTTGGTTTCAACCGTGGAATGGATTTGATTGAATGGATTTATGGTTATGTCTTGACCCACAGAACGTCACTTTTCACTGAGAGTATTACAACGATTTTCTCTCCAGGACTCCTCCCAGGGAAACTCAGTGTATCAAATCAACACGATAAACTACATCAAGCAGAAATACCCAGAACTTCAGGTGGTTGGAGGAAATGGTGAACTAACCTTTTCTCAAAGCTTTTCCTCTGCATTTACCCCACGCAAAAATGTCCCCCTCATTAAGCTCTTTTCTGTGTGTGTGTCTCTCTCTCTTCAGTGGTGACAGCTGCTCAGGCTAAGAATCTCATAGATGCTGGGGTGGATGCTCTGAGGGTGGGCATGGGCTGTGGCTCCATCTGTATCACCCAGGAAGGTATGATTTGAAGTGTGGTACTGTGATCAATTGCTGCATAGGCTGTTTACTGGGATTTAAAATGCCTAATTGTACAACTGAACGAAAAAGAAACATAAAATGTTGTTTACATTTATCTTTTCTTTTGTCAAGTGATGGCATGTGGACGGCCCCAAGGAACGTCAGTGTACAAGGTGGCAGAGTACGCCCGACGTTTTGGAGTGCCAGTGATTGCTGATGGAGGAATTCAGACTGTCGGACATGTGGTGAAGGCTCTGGCCCTGGGAGCATCTACGGGTAGATATAAACAATATTTTCCTCAAACTTACGTTTCGATAAGTCATTTGCAAAACTTTACACAATAGGAATGAAGTAAAGATTGGTGCACTTTAACGTGTCACGTAGACTTTTTTGTCCCTTGCATGTTGCCTTTTGCAACCAGCCTCTCCTAATTATTTTTTTTTATCCTATTATATATCTGCCTCCAGTGATGATGGGATCGTTGCTAGCGGCTACCACAGAAGCTCCGGGAGAATATTTCTTTTCAGATGGTGTGCGTCTGAAGAAGTACAGGGGAATGGGCTCCCTGGATGCCATGGAGAAAAACAATAGCCAGAAGCGCTACTTCAGGTGGTGTTACGGCAGCCTTGGCTGTACAAACGTTTATTCTACAAAATTCTACAGTGGGTAAATGTCACTGTGACACATCTATCTCTTATTCTGTGGGAATTGTTCTTTGTGTGTGTGTGTCCAGTGAGGGCGATAAGGTGAAGGTGGCTCAAGGTGTCTCGGGCTCAGTACAAGACAAAGGCTCCATCCATAAGTTTGTTCCTTACCTCATTGCTGGAATCCAACATGGCTGCCAGGACATAGGAGCCAAGAGTTTATCCATTTTACGGTAAGTGTGCGTGTGTTTGTGTGTGTGTGTGTGGGTGGGTGCGTGTGTGTGTGCGTGTGTGCGTGTGTGTGTGTGTGTGTGTGTGTGTTGTTCGAATCAAGGTTTATGTTATGCAATCACTTTTGTGGAGCATGAGCTGTGTGTCTCTTTCCCAGGTCAATGATGTACTCTGGCGAGCTTAAGTTCGAGAAGCGAACCATGTCTGCTCAGATGGAAGGAGGAGTTCACGGCCTCCACTCGTAAGCCTGACCTTTATGACCTTTTCCATTCCTCCACCACTCCTACTTACTCCACGTGTGTCTTTGGTTTAATCTTTATGTTCCCGTTTCAACCTTAAAGCTCCAGAAATGGTTCGGTTAAGTCAGTCATCGACTGTTTCTTGCCATATGCATCATATGACTTCTCTCTTCCTCTTTTCTTATCCATGCTATCATATTAGATATTCTTTTTTGCCATGTAAGTACATCCATGTGGCTTATCAAACCTCCATCTTTGTCCTTTGTTTCATCTCCATTCAAAACTTTGTAGTGGTGAAATCTGATCAAAATGATATGGCTTTTTTATATTTCAAATGCAGTTATGAAAAGCGGCTTTACTGAGTCGGCAGGAAGAGGAAATGCTCGCTCAGGACCCAACGTCCCGACCCCAGCAGCTATGAGCAGACGAACCTGACCCAGCTAGAAAAACAAAGCTGTCGTGGCTGCCGGCACGCAAACTCCCTACTTGTTTGTGTCCTTGTCTCTTTTTCTCATTTGTCCTATCTCAGCCCATTAAGGTTAGCCAAAACAAGCCAATTTAATCTGACTCTGAAGGAGGAGAGCCAATTAATGGACACAACTGCACATGAATTGCGTTTTTCTCCTGCTGTGGCCGAGGTGTAGTGAGGCTAATGTAATTAACCACTTTGCTCATCCCTTTCAGCAGACGACAACATTAGTCATTTAAGACAAACTTTCTATCGCTGACATAAGAAGAGGCCCTGCTGGCCACTACAGAGGTACACAATAGCTGTTAGACCAATACTTCCCATGTGGAATCAATGCATTACACAAAACCATTCCAGTTACAGGAAATCATTTTATTCACGGAAAAGCAAGACATGACAAAACGCAACATGTCTTTGACGTACTGTTTTATATAATGTTTAACATTTTATCTTATTTTAGAGGAAACAAACTTAAAAGCAGACTCCAGAGGTGTAAAAATATGTAATTAAATGTAGCCTGTCATCTTGTGTATAAAGCTTATCAAGTCAATAACAAATATATAATACACACAGGCCAGTATGTTGTCATTATCTTCTTCCTACATTGAGTCTTTTTTTTTTTTTTACGTTAAATTAGATTATTTTCTTAATCTTGATTCCCCAATACACATTTTAACAATGAGTCAATCATTAGTAATCTCACTCACATTTACTTGAGTTCATCTCATTACAGAGTATATAATACTATATAACACACTTTGTGACAAGGCAGGACCCTTACTATGCTTTACATTTAAAGTATCTGAGTATCATTCAAAACCTTATCCTCACTTTTATATTCATAATACAGATTAGTGGGCTTCTTGACAGGTTATAATCTTTATTTGATTCTGCAAAAACACAGTGTTTATTATATGACTATTGACAGCACATAGTAAACAATATGGATAGTTTTGTATCTTTATTATTCAAATAGAGCTATGGAGTCGGTAGAGTCATCAGTCATCCAGGTTAGATTTTCTTTGGAGAATGATTTATTCTCAAAGTGGAAGGTATTTAACATCTTTGGTACTAGATATATTACTCTAGGATAAACTCTGGATATTAATTTTACAATAATTGGCAACCAATTGAGGATTACAGAATGTACAGACAATATAAAGGTATATTTGTATCTTCCACACTAAGGCTTCTGAAATATATTTACTGTAAATAGTGTTGCATTAATAAAAGTCATTTTGACAATGGCCTTCTGATATTTTGTATTACCTCAATATATTTTTGTTGTGAAAGTAAAACACTTTGCTGGTCCCCTCAGCTTCTTAGTATGTGATTTTTCTCTTTAGCACTAGAGGGCAGTATATTACAAATGTAATAAATATAGAAAACATTTAAAATATACCTCACAAATGGTTGGCACCACAGCACACTGAAGCAACATATAATCCTATGAGGAAATTACTACATACCAAAAATATTTGTTGCTATGATGAAGTATAAATGTACCCTTTATGTTGATTAACTTAATGGCCAACAAGGTGCTAATTGTATCATATTGTGCTTCTTCCTTACAAACACTGTAATCTCAACCTGACAATGATTTTATAATAATTATTTTTACCATTGTAAATTACATTTTTATCAACAAACTACTACCCGATATGGGCAGTGATGAGAACACAGCAGAATATCAGTGTGTTCAAATTAGACTTTTTTGGGGTAAGTCTTATTTATCCATTTGCACAATAGCTTCAATGTAAAAAGATACATATTGTAATGGTAATAATATTATCAATATAATATTAATAATTTTCAAAACCCTTTCATTAGTTCACATATTTACAGTATTTCATCTATAACATGAATCATTTCATTTCATTTTTTTATCAAAGACTACTTTTCCTTTCCCAATGTCATTGTACTATAATTACAGCAGGACTTATATGGTTTCCTACAACTCAATAGTGTCACTGCAAACACTCAGAGCATCAATTTGCCTGCACACATTGACAAACTCCGCCTGTACAGCTAGATCCCACTCCAACTGTTTGCTTTCACTCAGGTGTTTGGTCCCTGCCAGTCGGCCAGAACCCTGGATGTCACGGGAGGCCATGCTCAGGGTTCGATACCGCCTATGGTAAGACAGGTAGGGAAGCGCTCGTGGCAAGCTGTGCTGAGTGAAATTTTGCCCTCTGTTGGCCCAGGAATGTGATCGCAGCTTTCCTGCCTCCTTGGGATTGCTACACAGACCCTGGGTTGAGCCGGAAACACTGCCTTTTAAATCCCATTGCTCTGGTGTCCTGCTGTGAGATGTCAAAGAGCTTCGGGGCTGGGAGCACCTCGAGCTTGGTAGGGTTTCCTCTTGATCCATATCTCCACAGGAAGAGGTTCGGTATAAGGAATTTTCTACAGAGCTGGGTCCTTGCTTTGATGCGCCTTGGCCAGGAGAAGTTAAAGAGGTGCTCGAAGAAGCATGGAATATCCTCGGCAGACCAAAGATACTGTGTGAGAATAGGGACTCACTAAACAACGCCTGGTCAATGCTGCGGGATAAGTCTATGGGAGATGGGGGCCTCAGGTCCACGGTAGAGTCAGTCTCTAGACCTAAGCTATCCAGTGATGATTGCTGGGAGTCAACATTTATATGCTTTTGAGGTGGGCTTGGGGGTGTAGGTAAATGGAAAACTTTTTTATGTATTTGGTTGGATTTTGGCTGGCAATCAAGCCCAGTGCCAGGGTGATCTATCATTGAGCCAAGGGCAAGAGCCTCTGAATGTCCCTTAGTCTTTATATTGCAGACCACAAGGTTTTGCATCTTACCTTGAGGCCAAGAATCATGTGAGGGGAGGATAGGAGAATTGGCGCCTCCATGAGAAGGAAGGGTGAGCTCTCGTGAAGGGGAGCTGCAGGAGAGGCGGGACCAAGATCCTGGCCGCGGGCGAGTTATGGTCTTGGTGGAGTTTTTGTGACAGAATAGAGGGTGTGTACCAATGAGAGACAAACCGAGACACACCCCAATCTCACAGAGTCTGCAGCCTACCTGGTAGCCCCACCAGGACCAGGGATGGAACCCATAGCCATCAACTCCACCAAAACCAAGTGCATGCAGGACCCCATAAAGCTGTAGGCCTCCACACCCCAACAAACACAAGGAAGCTCCGACCCCAGCACAGGCTGCCCTATGCCAGTCCTCCACTTTGGCAAAGGGGCAACTTACAGGTGACATAATTTCAGGAGACCCTCCGCTCTCCCCATTGTCATTCAGCCTGTAGATGTGGTTAGTGTCTACTCGGATTAGGCAGTAGAAGTTGAGGTAGGAGAATGATAGAAAGATGGTGAGACATACGAACAGGCACTGAGGGAAAAGCAGGATCGTTGTGGGGAGGATGTGGAAGAGCTGGAGTGTGCCAACGCACCCTAGAGAGACTCCAAAATGCACCAGGGACAGACACAGTAAGAGGCAAGGCTTGGGCAAGGCTGAGCATGAGGTAGAAATGGCAAGAGGGAGTGAGAGACGCATGCGTGAGCGCAGGGAAAGGAGGAGAAAAGCCAAGGAAAAAGCCGAGATCAAACAGGGGAAGGGCAACTCAGAGAGGAGCAGAGAGCCCAGGGGGGGAAGCCGATCTTGGTGACTGTAAGCGTCATAGAGCAGACAGAAAGCTTGGATCCCTGCAAACGCCAGGAGGAACAAGTGCAACAGCGTGAAATATGGGCTTCCTGCGGGACACCTAAGGGGAAGCCCCAACAGGCAGACGACAGAGATTAAGCCGAACGCAATGAAGACAGACCCCAGGCCGTAGATGTGAGCTTCCCATGCAAAGCCCCACGTAGCAAGGGCAGAGTTCCAGTCCGAATACAGAGGGACATAGAGGGCCGGGCTGAGAGTCAAAGAAGGGTGCATGGAGTTGTTGGGAGTAATATCCTCCGGGTAGGTGGGAGTCCAGGAATGGTTTGTTGTTTTGCAGGGTGTGACAAATGTGTCCGCATTACCATCAAGCATGAGAGTGCCACTGGTCTTTGAGATATTTAGGCCGTTGTCCCTGAAGTCATCTGGGAAGTAAGAACAATACAGGTTATTGTCGTGTCAAAATTATTTAAAAATTGTTAGTTGTCAAATGGCTCTCTTGCGATCTGATGGTGAGACGAAACAGGGACCAATATAAATAACTATTTATATTGTGTGAAATAGTGTTTTATATTAAACTGAGCTGTGTGCCATGTATGAACATTGCTACAACAACATGATAATGTGCATTTGAAGACATTTCAATTCATGGGAAAAACAAGATTGGTCGGGAAAAAAATTGTCTAATCAACCAAAAATTTCACAGACCCCCTGTTGGAGACCTCTGTTCTAAAACATAACCTGCAAAACAGCATCATGTTGGCTTTGTCATCGTGAGCATGTCAGCGTGAAGATGTCAGCATTGGGTTCAAAGTAATGCAACCTCACTTTGGCACTTTTTGCCTTTTTTGGATAGACAGGAGACAAGAGGCGCGAGGGAAAGATTGACATGCAGCGAAGTTGTATCAGCGACCTATCGCTTGAGGGCATACGTGTGCATGTTGTATGCACTTTAATCATTCGACTTCTAAGTCGCCCACATTCATTTGGAATTTTAAAAATCCTGACATAAATGTATCTTTCAAACGTAAGATGAATACAGGCCAAATCAAATTATATATTCCCGTGACTTTTTAAAAGACCATAATGGAATCTGTCGTGTGTGGAGGCAATCTATAATAAAACAGAGCAGGCCAATGGCTGGGAATCTCTAACTGGGTCAGAGAGAGAGAGGGGAGAGGGAGAGCTTGAGTGAGTAGTTTGTGTGTGTTTGTAAGAGGGGAGAGAGAGATGTGTGTTGATTAGCCAGTACCCACCTCATTGCTTCCCTTATTTTGTGCGGCATATTACGTGTGATTATAAAACATGATCACTAGGTGTTACGCTTGCTTTGTTGTCTGTGATGCATCGTTTCACCAACCAACTACCGGTTATAAATTCTCATATTCGACAGGTGACACGTGTTGCCAATAAATAATGCAAGTGCCCCTTTATTCTCGAGGTGAAATTGTGTGCATATTATTGTGTGAGCTGTGTGGAGTCATTGCGATGAGGGAACATACAGATTATGAATAGTTTGTCTTCTTTTTTTTGCTCGCCCATTGAATGCAAAGTCAATGCATCATGGAGTATCGAACACATTGGGAGAGATCCTCCAAGGGATTTTCTGGGATTTACTTCAAAGGCTAAGAAACCCCTGGTTGAGGTGTAGACACGAATACTGATAAATTACGGGGATATTTGGTATTTATTTCACAAACTTGCTGATTTTTGAAATACATAGCCAAAATGGAGGAGGGGTCATTTCTCACGCATTCATGTCAAATCCCTCCTCCTCTCTCCACGATGTGTTGTGGACACAACGCAACAATTGCATTGACATGTGAGTGCCATTGTTTGCGTGTGTGTGCGTATGGTAAATGCCATTTACAGGAGAGTAGAAGTCTGAGTGGGAGAGTTTATAATAAAAAGATTGAAAGCACAGGAAAAAGAAGAGACTTGGTAAAAAATATATTATTTTGAGGACTGAAAGCTTTTGGGATTGAAGTGATACAAAACAACTGCGTCTGTCAGCAGAAGGCGTATGTCATCTACTCTAGTTACACAACAACTTGCAGTCTTGTATTTTAAGTGTATAAGTATACACTATAAATCCCATGAAATATAATAGTACTAAGTACTAAGTGTAAACTTGGATCCGTGTCAGATTTAATAAATGACAGATGCTCCAAATGTCATTCAAAGGGGGTTTTTTACCTTTTTCTGCCTCCACGCTGACAGCTCCTTTCTGGCCCGGAATACCAACCAATCCATCTTCAGTCTCTTTCACAGAGAGACCTCCCCGCTGTTTTTTTACCTGAAAAGAGCCAACGGACCATCCCCCACTACTGGGTGTTGTGGGTTCAGTGGGGTGGTCCGGCCCGGGCCCCGGTCCAGAAGACGGTGGCGAAGTTGAGTCCTGATCTGTTGTGCTTGATGGAAGTGAGCCAGAGAGAAGAAAGGGTGAGTGGCTATCAGTCGACGGTGTAGTTTCAGTGCTGGTCTCAGCTGACTCATACTTAAATGTTTGTTGCTGGCTAGGTCGAGGTTGCTCTGCTTCTAATGAGGACCTTGTTGGTGGTGTCCTCTCCTTGAAGGTCCCATCCTCTGTATCACTTTGTGCGGATCTGGATACGAGATCCTCACTGGTCTCCTGTAAATCAGCGTATTCACCGATTACACCTTGTCCTTCAGATTCCTCAGATGATGACGATGAGGGCCAACTCAGAGGTAGGCCCAGGAAGTCACCTTCCGCCGGCCCAAACAGGGGATCAACTGGTGCGATGCCGGGTCCTCGGGTGGGCTGTGGAATATGCTGCGCTGCTGGGTCCGCGTCCCGCCGTTGTGTTTCCTTGTCATCTTTGCCGGTGACACAAAGTGAGAGAGGCAAAGAGAGGGGGACTAAGAGATACAGATTCCACAGGGAGAGCATGGCGAGGGTCCTTCAACTCCACCGCAAAGTCACATGCTGTAGGTTTTTAGTCCAACTTCGTCCGAGAGATCGGTGAAGTCCGCTCTCCAAGGATCTTGTGTTAAACACACCTGCGGAAAAACAATGAAAATTGGTGGAATAAATAGCTACAATCGGATAGTAGACTACTACTATTAAAATACTGCATAAGATGAAAAGGAACATAATCCATGTATTTTACCCCATAACTCCCATAACATGCGCACGGTATAACCACTAATGGGAGTGAGCCACATTCAATACTATATAATACTATACTATGTATTCATGATATTCATACAACCACATACATTGAATACACAACATAGCCAGCCTCGTTTCACCATTCCTACCTCATCAACAGCCTCCTTTGCTGCAGCCTCTTTAAACATATATGCCGCTCGCTGTTCCTGCATGCCTGCAGTCTCTTCTCTCTGCGTAGCCCTCTGTGTCGCTTCACACTCACTGTGCCGTGCTGTGCTGTGCCCCTTTTTTCTCTCCATCAGACAGTCGACACACGGGACAGACCCCACCTCCTCTCGACAACCCCCCGCCGTCCCACTGCCGCCGCACCAATCTGACAATCTGAGACAACACCACTCCAGTTGCAGAGGAACCTTATTCGTGGCTCTCTTCCCCACATGCAGTCACACACATCTGGGAGGAGAAGAGAAGAGATATATCCGGTAGGGGCATAAAGCTCATTAACCAACAAGCAAGCAGTACCCTGCTCCGAACTAACCAGTGCTGCAGATCAATAAATGTCATTGAGTTTAATTTACAACTGATGGTGTGCACTTCCTCACACCAGCAGCTATGTATCCAACATGTTACTGCAATGGATGAAGCAGAATATTCTCTTTCTAAAGCACCCGTGCATAATGCACGTCAGTGGTTACTTATGTGCATTTATGTAGAGCACCTCTGAATCTATAGCAAATGAATATTCTAAACTGTGACCCCTATTGCCACGAGTGACCTCTCTCTGATGTTACCAGTTCACTCTCTCCTGTTCATCATTCCAAATGTTTGCAGACATGATAACCAAAGTTGTTTTTACCCAATGGAGTAGATCTAGTAGCCTGGTGGCCTAATTCAATTCCCATGGATGGTTCTAAAATAGGCACTGATCCACATACCTTGAGATGCATTTTGAGTCAGGGAGTCAACGTGCAGTCACACATTGCATACTTTCTCGGCATGGCGGGTGTAGGGCTCGGACATGTTCAATTTTAAATTATATACTGACTACTCTTATATAAGTGTGGGAGTTATGCCAAATGCACATCGATCCTTCCTCTACTGTATATTATCACTGAGCAATACATCCCAATAAAAATGGTCAATTCTGTATTTAATACACAAATGCAAAGATATAATGGTCTTTTCTGCATACCAAGAATAGTGTCGTCTGTGACAACAAACACCACCAAACACTCGGGATGTATATTTGTACACGGAGCCAAAGTCAAAATTCAGCTTCAGATGTTTTGGTCAGTCGGCGGTGAAGATTCACTTCCCGAGGGGTGTGAACAGCATGCTGTGGACACAGGAAAGCGTCAATCCAGCCGTAACTAAAGGGACTGGAGAGGGACAATGACAGGCCAAACACATGAGCTCAGCGAGGGGACATGGCCCAATTACTGCCGCCTCACACTTGCTATCCTAACGCATTGGGCAACTGCGCTCTGTTTAGACAAGTCATCCTCCGACAAGACACAGTCCGCAGGGACCGGGGGTCCTGCTGGGAACGTGGACAATCAGAACAAGATACAGGAAAAAAATGTGCACAAGCAAAGGGGGGGTGGGGGGGGTGGGGATAAGATACGATAAAAGGTTTTATAGTGCAATATATATTAAGTGCTAAGGGCATGGTGGTCCAACGTTCAAGTATCCAATGGCAGGCCATTTTCTGGAGTTTAAATGTTTTCCTGGCGTCTATGCGGGTTTCCTCCAGCTACTTCAGCTTCCTGCCACACTCCAAAGGCATGCAGGGCGGGTTAATCGGCAACTCTAAATTGAACGAAAGTGTGAATCTGACCACAAAGCTGGGGCTTTGGCTCTACCTTCCTGTAAACCGTCAAAAGATAAATATAGGGATGAGCGGGTGTACGATGAGTCATACTGAATGTGCCTGTACATGCATTTTTTTCTCTCCTTTGTCACGTTCAGGACGTGTAACGCAATTGTTCTACATCTAAGAACAAACGCCTTTTTCTCATAGCAAATTTTATTCTCTAATGTATGTATTTCCAAACTGAATTCCTTTTAGTGGATGAGGGATGCACACAGCTCAAATTGGAGGTCAATATGCATTTCTTTGTGGGGCGTTACCTGAGGCAATAAAAGCTGATGAAAAACCTCAATTGACAAGGATCACGAAAGTGACCTTTGTGCCTACTGTACAGGGCTGTACAGCTAGAGTATAACATGTTAAGTAGTAAAACGTATACACAGCAACACAGACACGTGACATGTATAGGTGTTATGTCACCATGGTGAGACGATAAGCCCTGGTCACCCCTCACCCACAGTTTTGCTATAGATTTGTGAGGGACAATGAAGGAATCAGAGGCGTTCTGGCATCGGATTACACACTGGTTAGACTGGTCCGATTAGTGCGGAGTTCCTGTCCGTTAATCCGGAGGAGGGCAGCAGTTCGCAGGGCTGACTGAGGACAACCCGACGAACACTCCTCTCATTCCCGTGAAGAAGGCGGAGAAGAGGGAGGTCAGGCCGGGACAATGGCTCCAACAGCGGCAACAGGCGAGCACTCCTCCGAGCTGTCTCCTCACTCGGCGCAGCGTCAACGGAACCCCACGCACACCAGGTCAGTGACCCCCGACCCGAGACGATACGTTCAGCTTAGCCGTGGACTTTTTTGGTTTGTTGTCGCTGTTTTTTGAATTGGCCTCGCCAAACGGACGTAGGCTTTGTAACATTTGCGGATTGTCGGAATTGCAAGACAGCGTGTGGTTACGGTGGGGTTGTAGATATTAGGCGTGTTTACAATAGAAAGGGGTGGCCAGTGGGTTCATAAAGGTTTGAGGACGACCCACCTACGATTTGCACATTCAGAAACTCTTATTTGTTGTGTTGTGAATATATATTTGGGGTTGTTATCATTAGAGTTGAGGGCACGATAATACTGAGACCGATATACAAATGATAATATTATTATGATATGATCATATTCTCTTTTTAATTCATTTCAAAGACACTCAACGTTCTCGTGCACTGTCCAAACGTTTTTGAACAGTGGTTTTGAAGAACAATTGCTATGCTTATACTGCATGACC
Organism: Colistium nudipinnis; assembly: GCA_016785305.1. Lineage (NCBI taxonomy): Eukaryota > Metazoa > Chordata > Actinopteri > Pleuronectiformes > Rhombosoleidae > Colistium > Colistium nudipinnis. The sequence continues at coordinate 3,545,237 of JAFBJU010001010.1, read as the reverse complement.
GTATGTCTTAAAGTCATGCTTGTTTGTCATTTATTGAAGATAACCTGCTAATAATAATAATCATGAGCTTTATTTCTATAGCACTTTTCATACACAGGATATAGCTCAAAGTGCTAGGAGATACAACTTCACCGAATACAGAATATAAATTATATCAGCACATAGAAAAACAAATATAAAATGAGGAAATTATAAAGTTAGGTCCATACACATCTGGACACCGACACAATCTCCACAACCCCATCCCTGCACACCACCACAGCCGACCCGAAACAAAACAGTCAACATGTGCAGACCCCCAGCTCCGGCCTGAGGGCATTCACAACCAAACCAGAATAACAATGACCTTCACTTGGAGCTAACTTTTGTTACTTGGCAAGGAATGCCATTTCCATTGACAGGGCCCTGAGGCCATTACATAATTAGTTCACGATTCCTTTTTTAGTTGTTCAGGGATTTGGACCTTCTGAAACACTCAAAACTTACACAGTCAAATAAACATCAGTCTTACATGTTTGTACATTAGTAAGTGTGTTGTGTGAAAATAATCCAACAGAGGGCACCAAATGACCACACATGGTTTCATTAAATACAAGAACAAGTCACTCAAATGATTAAGAATAAACAAATGAATAAACTCCATACCCTGGTATTTACTCACTCACCCAGCACAACCTTTTAATGGATTTGTTTCCTTGTGGCTTTAAAACCTGTCTGCTTTACAGCTTATCTAAATAACTCACATTGGGACTAAATGTTATACCTGAGGCTATTTAGAGGCCTTTCGGGTCTGATGGTGTAGTAGGTAAGTCACTAGATGTCATCATGTTATCATGAAAATCCACAGTTCCCTAATCGCATACTGCAGACTGTTTCTCGTGGCTGGTTTATCAAACTCCTTAAAACAATGCAATACTCGGCAGATACAGGGACCTGCTGCTGACGATCCATGCCAATATTTTAATTTACAGTAAAGCTGTATCCATGTCACTAACTAGACAGTCATTTCAAGATAAATCATAGTCAGAAAATACCAAAACATCATATCTATGCTGGTATAAAATAATGTATGCTATGATGACTGGCAACATGTCACTGATTCTAATTATTTATAGTGAATAATAACTACTATATGTACAATTTGTTTTCTATGATCTAATGTGTGATTGTGAAGGGCCGCAATTAACACAAATATACTTTGTTGGCTCAAATCAATTATTGCGACTGGTTTTTAGTTATTATCATGAATCGAATTGAGTATTTGGGGTTCATTCACCAGCATAATGTTGAAATAGCTCTCGTCTCTCTTTTTTTTCCCCTTCAGACACTAAACTCACCCTTAATGCCCCAGGATCCCTAAAAGCAGCAATTATGTTGGCTAGAACAGCCCTGAGCAGAGGAATTACAGCCCAGCGCCTCAGTAAGAATGTCACTTTCTACGTGAATGAAACAGGATCTCCTGGCTCAGGATGTCAGACTCCAGCCTCTGAAGACCATAAACCTCTAATGCTGATGCTGCCATGGCTGGGCTCACGTCCCCAAGCTGTGGCAAAGTACTGTGAAATCTACTTCCGCACTGGCTTCGACGTGCTTGTAGTTGAGAGTGAGGTAAGGACACTATGAGTCAGTGACAGAGAGATGTGCCTGAGAAACACCTATACAAGTTAATCAACTAGTTTTTATTATTATTATTGCTTGGCATCGCAATGTATTGCATATTGAAATGATGCTGTTATTGTTGTTTTGAAAGTACATTTAGTTTATAAATGGTTTCGCCATAGGAAGTGTTGAATGTTGCTTTCTGTTTTATCATTAAATAAGAAAGGGCTGACAGTGATTGAGTCGTCACTAATGAAACAAGACTTATTGTTCAGCTCTGATCTTTTTCCAATGTCTGTCCAAATCCCACAACAGTGTGAACACACTTCTAACCCAAAATGACCCACATGCACACATATACCATTAGTGGTGCAAGGGTTCATTTCAAGGATTATTTGTTTTCGCGGTTGTCGTCTAGTCGGAAATATATAGATAGTTTCGAAAATAAGACTTGTTTTTTTCTGAAGCTCTGGTATAATCAATTGAGGTTGTCCTATACTTCAGGAAAAACAACTTGAGCAGAGTATTTCTTGACAGATACTTCATAGGTTGTTTGTTGCCTCAATGTTACTATGCTAGCGATGATATGATATGATTATGGCCCAAATTATAATGTATGGAGTTTCTGAAATCGGGTGAAAGCAACAGTTAAAGCAACATTTTCGTAACATTCGTTAAACCTGCTGCCACAAGTCTGTTTTAGCTGTTTTCCTGTTCAGAAAACCAAACCCATTAGTTTCCAGACTGAACAGAATACATGCCAAAACTGTGTGATTCCCTCATTAAAACAGAAGTGCTGTATATTATAGACGTTTCTTCTCTCAGTGTCTGGTTGAAATGATCTTAAAGTGCAGTGAGTGTTGCTTTAAGGGTGAGAATCGAATGAGAGGTTTCTCAAACTTGATCTTTCTGTTTGTTTCACACACAAGCTGCAGGAGTTCCTGTGGCCTCGCTGGGGTCTGGATCGTGGACAGAGGCTGCTGGAGTTACTCCAGAGTGAGCGCTTTGTGTCGCGCCCGCTGCTTGTCCACGCCTTTTCTATTGGTGGCTACACTTTTTGTCAGATGCTGGTGCACATGTCCAGGGATACACAGAAATATCAGTCACTCACAAAGAGGATCAAAGGTCAAGTCTTCGACAGCTTGGTTATGGGCTCTGTGGAGACAATGGCCAAAGGTATTCCCATGATTTAATTCACCCATTTAATGTACTTAATTTCCAATATGAGGAGCCACACATACAGAATATACATGTATGTAACTGCTTCTTTCCACGTGTGTTTTTCTCCCCATCCTAGGTCTAGGTAAAACCCTACTCCCTGGATTGGAGGCACTTGTAAAGAAAGTAAGCATGGCATACTTTGGCATGTTTAAACAGCAAACGATGGACTACTACAACACGAGCATTGATGTGTTTTGGAACAGTCCCGTCCCTGCCCCTGCGTTGTTCTTCTTTTGCGAGAATGACGAGTTAAGCCAGTCGCACACTTTGGAGGAATTGATCAAATTGTGGCAGAATCGTGGGATAAACGTCACAGCAAAGAAGTGGAAGGATTCAACACATGCAGGTCACCTAAAGAGGCACCCACAAGAGTATGTGACCACCCTAGATTTGTTTTTCCATTCACTTGACATCAGTCCACTGAAAGCCAAGATGTAAGATTGGCTTCCTCTGCCTCCATAGTAGCTTGACTTATACCGTTTTTTGTGTCAAACCTAAAATATTTGCTTTTGCGTGGTTTGTTGCTTTAATTTAGCCTAAAATGTTAATCCTATGGTTTCTTACTTTTACTTTGGGTAACCAAATTGTGTATACTTGAAGAGTGCATTGAAGAATACCTCAGCTTCCACAAGAAATTCCACCCTATAGCTGTTTGTTGATGTTCTGAACAAAAACTGTATGATAGCACCCTCAGACATCCAGTTCATATGATCTCAGCAGACACAGACAGGGTTTTTTCATGTATGTTTGTCAAAGTTGTCAGTGCTTTACAAAGGCTGTCGGTTTTTCTTGTGGATATTGTTGATTTTTACATCCTACAACGTTCACATTATGTTAACATTATACAAATACATTAAAACTGTTTTTTGAATGTGGTTAATAAACATGAAAGGGTGCCTTTAATATTTTAATATTTTGTATGACATCTTCAACATTTCTATTCTATCTATCTATATTTGCAATTATATATATGTTTTCTCTTTTTTTCTTGTTTGAAGTTTAGACATAAATATGAGAGCATATTCTTTTTCTGATGTGTGATGGGGTTGTTACTTTGCACTTCAGACCTTCGAGATAAACATAGGATCAAAAATAAAGTGTCATTTATTTACATATATTTACATTCAGTGAACAGGCTATTCCATCAATTCACCTTTTAGCTGTATCCATTTGGATCTTGGGTACCTTATATTACAGCATATAACTTGGATTGTATGCTCAGTTTATAGAGTTTATATGTATATACGTTTTTGAATGTACAATATTTAAGGGAGTGGATTAATTGAATAATAATAATACATCTAATGTATGACTGATAAAAATGTTTTTCTTTTTATAAGAGGAAACTTTAACGCTGCTAAAACCTCCGCGCCTGCGGACGGCGCCATGTTCCGGATATGCGCCCTAAACGCGAAAAGTGGCAACTTCCGCTTACTTCCTAAGATGTCTGCCCACACATGTAAACATGCGACTACATCTGGCAGCTAATGGCGTTCACGTTAAATAGTTCCGCGGCGTGTATACATCTCACTGGCACGTGAGACACCACATCTTTTCATATTAACTTTCGATATCTGACTTTGAGCAAACCAAACCTCAGTTTGTTGAGTCATTATCGATCCGGTTAGGCCTAACGTTACCGAGCTAACGTTAGCTTGGCAGCATAGAGCCATGCCTGCTCAGACTTTATTCGTTGCCTCTTTACCAGCGAACGCTTCCAATCAGCGTCTGGAGGAAATATTCTCTGAAATTGGCCCAGTAAAGCAGTGCTTCGTGGTCAGAGAGAAAGGTAAGATCGCCCGTGTCATTTATTTTGGGTCTTTGGAAGTTGATAATACGTTAAGCAATAATAATAAGGCACATTATAAACTGCAGCTAAGAGGACTTGTAATTATAAAGTGCTAAACTTGAATCATGCACGACAACAGGAATATATGTTTCTATGTGTGTTCCTTTATGAACCAGGTTCAGAAACATGTCGGGGATTTGGCTACGTCACATATTCCATGGAGGAGGATGTACAGCAAGCCCTGAAACAAATAAAAGAATACGACGGACAGAGGATTTCTCTGTCACTGGCGAAAAAGAAATTAAATGATAAAAAGAAAATAGGTGAGTATTATGACATGTCTCCAAAATGAGTAGCTGTCAGAAAGTTCTGCGAAACAGTGTCTGACAACAGTCATCATGTTTCTTTGATTTAGCACCCAAGGAGAATGAGCAGAAATTTAAAGGCCTCAGGAAGGCAAATCTGAAAGCAAAGCTCATCATAAGGAACCTCAGTTTCAAGGTACAGAGCCCTGCAAGGTTGTGGAATTGGGAATCACACTTTGACTTTGCATGGAATTCATAAATCATATGCTGAACAATCTGAGTGTTCATTTTTGCCTGACCTCTCTTGTCTTGCGTTACAGTGTTCGGAGAATGACCTGAAGAATGAATTTTCCAAATTTGGAACCGTTCTTGAAACCAATATTCCCCTAAAACCTGGTATAATGCATATATATATTATTATATTTTAATTCCTTTGTTGCTTAGCAATATTTTGAATTCTCATGTGATTGTTAAATATGGCAATTGATTGATTTCTTCCAATAATTATTATCTGCGTTTCTTTATAGATGGGAAGATGCGAGGATTTGCGTTCGTCTTGTTTAAAAATGTGGCTCAGGCCGCACAAGCACTTAATGCTATGAACCTGCAGGAGATAAAAGGTTAGTGACTGAGATACCTGCAACCCTTTTTTACATAGGAGAGTTTGAAGGAATTCTTGTAATGTTCTTGTCTTATTTACAGGTAGACAGGTAGCTGTTGACTGGGCTATTGCTAAGGACAAGTTTCTGGCCACACAGCCGAAGTCAACTGCAGGTAAACTTCTTCTACACTAAACAACCATGTCTGAATATCTACAGTGAAGATGAGAGTGAAAGAGCAGAGTTCTCACAGGTGTTTCACCATGTAGTGATGGTAACAATTAACATTATTTTTTTCCCTCACAGCAAATGAAAAGACAGAGAAAGAAACCGGAAAGCAGTCAGACTCAGAAAGTGACAATGATGATGACGATGAAGAAGTGAAAGAAGCAGCACCTTCAAAGACAAAGTGTGTACCCCACATTTTTATACCTCTGTTCAATTGTCACAAGGTGTACAAAACTTGTACATTTATTTGATTAATTTTGTGTAAAACTGTTCTGCAGACTCCCTTCAAAACCAGCTCTGAAGGAGGAAGATGAATCCCCATCAGATGATGATGAAGATGATGGCAAGGAAGAAGGCAGTGAGCAGGATGATGACGATGAAGATGAGGAAGAGGGGGAGGAGGAGGATGATGATGATAAGGGGAGTTGCCCTGATTCAGATGCGAGTCGAGACGAAGAGGACGATGAGGATGAGGACAATGAGGAGGAAGATGAGGATGAAGAGGATGATGAGGACGATGAACAGAAATCGGGTATATAATTTAATCTCTTGTATTTCATATTTTTGCATGTTGCATACTTTATTTCATAAGATGTTGTTTCAACCTTTCTTCTCTGCTGCTGTGCACTAAAGGTAAAAAGAAAAAATCAAATAAACTCCTCCCTTCAGATGTGAAAGAGGGCAGAACAATTTTCATCAGGTTAGTGACTTTTCTCCCAAACTGTTCTCGAACCTGTCTTCATTTATCTTGCTAACCCATACATTTCTTTTAATTCGCCCATTTCTGGACGATTTAGGAACCTGTCCTTTGATACAGAGGAAGAGGGTCTTGAGGAGTTGCTCCTACGCTATGGCGAGCTGAACTACATCAAGATTGTTCTCCATCCAGACACGGATCATTCAAAAGGTCACTTGGTCGGGCTTGAGGAAAACACCTTTCGCTCTTATTTTTGAAAAAAAACTGCTGCATGGCTGATTGTAGGGATTTTTGTTTTTCCAGGTTGTGCATTTGCTCAGTACAAGACGAAAGAGGGGGCAGACAGATGCATCGCTGCTGCACAGGATGAAGCTGAGGTATCTCTGATGCATGAAATCCGAGAAATGAACCTGCCTCTGTGTGCCATGCTGTAATGTCGCTGTCTCTCGGTAATGCTTTGTTGTTTATTGCAGAATGGGGGCATTCGTTTAGATGGCAGAAAGCTGTTGATCGTGTCGGCGGTGAGCAAAGAAGACGCCGTCAAGCTGAAGGTCAATAAAGTGAAAGTGGAAACAGGCACCAGAAACCTGTTCCTAGCCAGAGAGGGATGTGAGTAAACCCATTTCGTGCTCCTGTTTTCACACTCCTCTTTCTTGGGACTGTGTATTAGAAGAGAGTTCTGCTTCGTGCTAATTTGATGTAGCAACTTGCCATCCATGTCAAACTGTGACTGAGATATTATCTATGTGGCATGCAAAGCCAGGATTTTTTAAAGTATTACAACAGGTGTAGTGTTGATGCTCTGATGCTGACTCCATGCTTGATCAGTACAACTTCTTATTCTCTTCTGGCTTTAACACGCAGTGATCCGTGGTGGAACCAAGGCTGCCGAGGGTGTGCCTGAAGCAGACATGATCAAAAGAACCCGAGTGAGTTTGTTTTTTTGTCAACATTTTAGATCTTTCCATCAGGAGAACAATTATTTTAATGCCTTTCTTTTAGGATTTCCCTTTTAACATCAAATCTCTTCTAAAAATTACCCTTAAATTGACTGACATCTGTTTTCCCCCTTCTCTTAGTTTGAGGAAATAAAGAGGGCCAAACTTCGGGACATAAATGTGTTTGTGTCAAAGACTCGCCTGTGTGTCCATAACCTGCCCAAGTCGGTCGACGACAAGAAACTCAGAGCACTCTGTCTTCAAGCTGTGAACGGAGGCAAGAGTGTCCGCATCCCAGAGGTAAGCATTCATCAAAACAATAAACAGTGGCCGACATTTCATGAAATCAATCTGTTGAATAGATGATTTAACTGCAGCTTCAAAAAGCAGTCTTTTAAATAGTTTTGTGGGATTGGTATTGCAAAATGTTAGATGGTTGTCGGTATAGTTTGTGCGTCCAGCGGGGGGTGCTGTTGTCATTCATATTCATGCCGCTTGTGTGTTTAACCCTTGTTTCTCCATTTAGTGCCGGGTCATGTATGACAAGAAGCCAGAGAAGGGCCAGACAAGGGGGCAGTCGTTAGGTTATGGCTTTGTCCAGTTCCAGGACCACGAACATGCCCTCAGTGCACTGCGGTACCTCAACAACAACCCTGATCTATTTGGGTCACACAAGGTATATTTTTACTTTGAAGTGCATAAGTGGTAAAATCAGCATTGGCATGTATAAAGGCTGCTTGTTTTTTAGTATAATTTAGTTTTTTTCAATGTGTCCATTTTCTTGTCCTCTTGCAGCGACCTATTGTTGAGTTCTCCTTGGAGGATTCCAAGAAACTCAAAATAAAAGAACTGCGACAACAAAAAAACAAGGTACGATTCAATCAACACGTCTTATAGTAAGTCATTTTTTTCGAAATTAAAAATAATATTGTGTGGCTACTTTTGCAGCAGTTTTCCCAAAATCGCCCCATCAAAGGAGGAGTAAAACCTCAGTTCCAGGCACCTGGAGAGGGAAAAGGCCCAAGGCACACAGGATGTAAACCACAGACCTCATCAGAGTGCACAGGACAGGAGAGAGGTATGAAAGTATCACGAGGCAGGTGGACATGAGGATTCACATCTGGCCTATTTATCTCTCTGAGTCATAAATGGCGTCACAGCTTTTGAAAGGAGATTGAACGCCTGTGTTTCTTGGTGCTGTTTACCAAGATTCTATTACCATGTCAAAAGGGATTAAAACCCATAATATACTGTAACAGATAATTTAGTACACTGTGGGGAAACCATGTAACCTTTGGCTGAATTGAAATTCAATTCAAACTGTGGCAAAAAAAAACTCCTGTCAACATTTACATTTTTTTTTAAATTCTCAGTTCATTCTTTTCACTCTGTGTTTATCAGCTCAGCCGCAAAGTCCCAAGAAGGACAGAAAGTTTTCCGGCTTCAAGACCCACCCTGAGGTTGAGCATGTAGATCTGCAGAATGGAAAGAAACGAAAGAAGGTTCTAAATTTTCCGTCTCATCGGGGACCCAAGATCAGGTACAGTTTTGGTTACCTAGCAATCGTCTCCTGTCTGCACTACTCTTCCAAGCAAAAATCCTCTTGAAAGTTCCTTGTTGGAATTATAATAACTGGCTTATGGTAAAGCCTAATCTAATTTCACCCCGATGGCCACAAATGTCAAGTGGTCTTTTCCAGCCTGGGTGCCTTCATGAGAATACTTCCTGTGGTACAACATTGTGCACCAGGACTAACTTACAATCTGTGAACTGTTGTCTTTTGCAGGATGCGCGATAAGGGAAAGCAGCAAGTCCCTCCACCCAAGAGAGCGAAACCTGGATCCAACAATAGAGAGCGTCAACGGAGACAAATGGAAAAACCCACACACCCAAGAAATCAGGTATATACATATTCTGTAGTTTATGCACATAATCTGGACTTTTATCAATTCGGCGGAATAATAGCTACCGAGGCAGCTATTTATGTGAAACAATTAATACCAGCAGTTTTTAAAGCTGGCAGCAGTCTATCCTGAAGTTAGTGAAAAGGTGCATTCACTGTTGAAAAGCATCTTCCAAAGTTTTTTTTTAGCATGAAACAAAATGTTACAGCACTTTCACTGACCACTGCACATTATCGTTTGGTCCAAAGGGCAGTAGTAATATTCCATCAAAAAGCAACGAGTTGGGTGAAAGTAATCGGGTATTTCACCAGAATATTTAGTTGTTGTATACATCATCTGTGAAATGGGAACTTATGCTTTAATATGGATTTATTTCTAATTATTATTAGAAGTGCACGTGGCCAAGCCGACCACAGGCTTAATTTAATTTACATTTAAGAGATTGATCAAAATAAGCTGTCTGGCTATCCATAATATATATAACCATATATTGATATATATGACATAGCCTGTCAGTTTCGTGACATTTTTCCTAAGAGTTGGCCTATGGTTTTGTCTCACTGCTGACTTTATTTTTTCCCCCCAGGTGGCTAAAGCAGCCAAGAAAAATTTCAAGAACAAGGGTGGGGATCGTTTCGACAGCCTGGTGGAGCAGTACAAGAAGAAACTGATGGGCAACAATGACAAGAACATCAATTACAAAAAAAACAAGTGGTTTGATAGCTAATGCTCTCTCTTTGTATGTGATTGTGTGTGTGCGTGAGAGAGGGAAAGCGGCTTTCGAGTAAACCCAATGGTTCCATAATGCTTTAGTTTTGTGTAAAATTGTACGTGATGCCTAGGTGCTAAACTGTACTGACACATAACATCCTTCATCCTGTTTCTGCGTTCATGCAGTCCGTGCTCACGTCGATGGTTTAAAAAAAAAAAACACCACGAAACCAAGAATATTGTTTTTTTTTGTGTGTTCATGTTTTTACTCAAATATAAAAAAATACCAATATTTTACAACTTGTGTTTTACTGTTAATATTTAGATTTTTTTTCAAATAAATCCATATTTACAGCTGGATTTGCAATAGTTAAAAAACGTGTAGACTACTGTTTGAATGTAAGTTTTTAGCAGAGTTAATCGAAGCTTGATAAAAACTTCCCTGAATATACAAGTGGAGGATTACATTTCAAGTTAAACTAGTCCGCAAGTGTTTTTCACGTCATTCTGATCGCCCCCCTCTTGTCCTTCCATCATTACACAACACTGACAAACTTTGCATATGGATTCAATAATTCATTTGTGTTAAATATTTATTCATAGTTTACACTCAATAGTTATAAAAATACTGTCAACTGTACAAACATATACAAAATATCTCATCATAAATAACAAATTTGGTGATATTGCACTGAAATTAAAGTTGCCCTTTAATTCTACATTTTGAACATTTCAATAGACATTTCTATATAATGTGATTCCTCCTTACACTGCCCTTTCAGCTTCAGCTTTGAATTTATTGTGTTTATTCTTTGACGCGATGACGCTGCATTATAGTGCCAACCTATGAGCATCCAAAGTGTCTTTGTGTGCAAAGTGAGCTGTAGATCGGTTTGCATAGAAACATCCCTGTGGAACACCAGACGGGCTAATGATGAGGTTTCTTAAAAAATCATATTTTCTAACTAAAGTAGATAAAAATAAATATGTATATAAATAAGTGTAAGAGTTTTCGAGAATACATTTCCATTCAATCACTTTCCAGGTGGAGAAGGGAATGCCAAGTGAGACATCACTGATGCAGACCAACGACTTTTAAGTATTGGTCCTAATGTCCGTCTTTTAGCAAGTCTCAAGTTGATCCAGATTTTTCAGCAGCAGATTGAGGAACTCTCTCACTCTCAGGAGAGCTTCGATGCCCACCGTGTGAACAAACTGTTTCTGACTCTGCAGTTCTTGCAGCGGCCCCGGCTCCGAGGTTTTGGGCCACTGCTCGCCGCAGTGCCCCTGCCTCCACTGATAGAGGTAGCCCGTCAACGAGGAGATCTCGTACTTGACCTGGGTGACCTCACCTAACGTGTCAGAGATCAGGCTGTTGTAACCATCCAACACCATCATGATGGTGGAAGGTCCACCCAGGTCGTCCACAGGGGGGCTCAGAGTCAGCCCAGGAGGGAACTGCAGCAAGAGAGAGACGGAGAGAATGTGAGATGATCGAGGAAGGAAGGAAGAAGAAACAAATCCATTTTGCAGCCTTTCCAGATTGTGTCATTGTCAACTGAACTTCCAATATTACCTCGATGTCCTGGTCCAGCCTGACGACCAGCTGTTCAGCCATCCATTTCACTTTGGATTTCATCTTCACCACCTCGGCCGGTAGAGGAGCAGCCCTGCACATGTTGCAAACTTGCAGCAGAGAGAGCAGGAAGGCCAGCGTGTAGTCCATGTCTCAAGTTGTAGAGAGGTCGGAATGGCTCTGGTATTCCTGGGAGGTGATCAGAGAGGATGCAGGTTATTGACTTCACCATCTTTCATTTGGCACGCAGGCATTGTGTCCTCTCACTGAGCCAGGTATGAGCGCATATCCAGCAGTGTCACAAGGTTGGACTTTCTAAACACGTTTCTGACCAGTCATTTGCTCAACATGTTTGATTTTGGCCGCAAATATTTGTGATAGAGACACCTGTGAATCGTTGGGCTGCGTGGCTGGTCCAAAGATCACCGGTCTGGCCGACAGCTAAAGTCAACCCGCAGATTTTCATTATCTCTGATACAGGCTCTGGCCAACAGTTTGTTAAAAACTCAGCTTGTAAAAAAAAAAAAAAAGTCATAACTCAAAATATGTCTATAAATACGATGCCTGACAAGTTTTAAATGCGTTGAAGCGAAGATGGAAGAGTTGAAGGTTGAGTTTTAAGGCGATGTCTGATCAAATAGAGATGGAGAGGAGAGTTGACCTTACCTTGGTTGGTGTCCGCTTGTGTGCCACTGTTCAGGATCATCAGGATATCTTATAGTGGAGGGCCGTTGAGTCATCTCTTACTCACCTCTCTCCAGCCCCCCACTTCCCCCTCATCCACCCCCTCACTTACCTCTCCCCCGTCCCATGCCCCATTCAGTCCCCTGGTGGCCTTACAGGAGATGGGAGGCAAATTGGACGTTAATTCCATTTTCAGTAACTATCCTGTGACACGTTTCAGTCCAAAAAATGCACTCACATTTTTAAAATGACATTGAATACAATTAGAAGTTTTCAGAAAACGTAAAATTGTTCAATGTGTGTAATCTCACAGTAGCCTCCAGACAACTCTTTGGGAATGTGTGTGTGTGCATCCCTTTGAAAGCTGGGGAAAGTACTGCGTGTTGTTAAGCACACTTGTTTCCGTGTCTCTGTGAAAACCTTTTTTCATGTGAAATGAATGAGATGAATTGCAATACAGAGAGAGAAGAAGAGCCTTTTATTGTCCCACACAAGATGTGCACACAACTCAAGTCAGGGGGAAATGTATCCTCTGCATTTAACTCGATCCGTGGCCCACAGCGCGCACACACACACACACGCACGCACACATGGCCACAAAGCAGTTGGCAGCTTAGAGTTATGAGCGCAAAGTCAAGAGTTGGCAGCTTGACTGATCACACTGATCTCTACTTCTCTTTATCAACATTGCATAATGCTCCTTCTCCTAGTATTTATTTGGCATGTGCCGATACACTGTGCCTGGGCAAACCTGGCCTGTACAGTAGCACGAAAAACACTACAGAAAAAAGATAAGTGATATGAAAGTCATATTGAAACTGTTGAACATATAAGGAGCCCAGCATGGCAAACAAACTCTCCTGATGGATATCATGTTCGTCCTTGAAATGTATATTATACAATTATAGCTCGTCATGTCTTGACATCTATTAACAACAATAGTATATTTTGAAATTCAATTGCACAACAGCATTTTTATGTTGTGTAATAAGGTGCCAAGTGTTGTAGGCGGCCTGTCTTTATAGATTGACACATTCCCAGCATTCATTTTCTTCAACATTTGAGTTGTTTTTTTATTATATTCTTTGAATGCTGTTCTGCGTCTTGGTCTTGGAAAGCTGCTTTTAAATCTATGTATTTTCAAGCAGCGGCTATTTTTGGAAGTAGATTACAGTTTTTCCCAATAGCGAAAAAGGGGGAGTGGCTGTGCAGAGCAAGTTTCTGTTTCTCTGAAGCAAAAAGAGGTCAGAGAGGCCAGGAATCTGCGTGTGGGTGTATGTGTGTGCGTGTGTGTGTGTGTGTGTCTGTGTGTAGTGGGGGGGTCTGCAGGAAACAAAACAGGACTATAATGGTTAGTTAGTTACAGTAAATCCTTCATACTTCTAACTACCTCATGCATGTGTGCCAACTTGCTGACAGCACACATGCGTGCATGTGTGCGTGTGTTCATCCGCATAGACTCACTGGCACACACACACACACACACACAGATGGAAAGATACAGAGGTCTCATAAAACCATTAACACATGGTCATTGCCATACTTTGGGCAAACCGAACAGATGGGGGATCTGCAAATTGTTGGGAAAAAGAAACACTAAAGGACATATTTCTGGGAAGAAATAGTAAATGGTGGACAGTGTCCTACTTGTATTTCCAACGGGAATGGTTTATTATTCATGAAAGAAAAATATGAGGGAACGAAGTGCATAGTAATTGAATGGCTAGTTTCCAAATGTTGTTCAAAGAGTTTATTCAGTTTACAGAGAGCTGCCTCTTGCCGGCAACACGGCTGACATCTGGTATGCATAAAAGATTTTGTCCGACAGCGTGTGACATATTGCAACACAGTCTTGACTAGATTAGAGCTATCACGTAATGCTAGCACACAGTGGAATAAGCATCCATGGGGCATCCTGCGTGCATCAGTTCACAAAGAAAAAGAAAGCTCTGGGGGAATCTGAGGCACTATCACTTTGACTTCAAAGGGTTCATCCAAATGGTCTTTTCTAGGTTGACTCAGCAGAAAAGTCCAATTTGCCTGACAGACCTGACAGAGCTGTTAGATTCTCATTTATCAGCATGCACAAACTCAAAAATGACACATTTATGGCTACCCTATAGACTGGGATTAACAGTGGGTTTATGTTTGGGGTACACCTTGATCGAGAACAATCAGTCATTGATTGTGTCCCTGCAAGACAAGAAGTCGCCTCCCTGGAATGGGACCGAAAGACACTGCTTCATTAATATTTCATGAGTGCTGACTGTGTCACATGACTTATGGGAGTGCATGAGTCACATTCTCATAAGGTGTGTGTGTGTGTGCCTGTCTTCAATCAAAGCATACACACTTGCAGACGTTTGTTATTCTGCAAGAATAGCATCTAGTGCCGCTTTACCTTTATGAGAAGGGGTGTCTTTACTTTAGCGGGGACGTAGAGTGATATGCCGACTTTAAGGTTCCCATAGTGTTACTGACCTGTTCCTCTAGCAGCAGCGGTTGAGCCTTGTTAATAGGCCTTACGCAGCATCCGATTACTTGTCCAGATGTAGCGTGGAAACCCGGAATTCCACTCAGCTGGACCTGCCTGGATGAGTCACAGGAATGACGGGAATTCAGATCCTGGATGTGCTTCCATGCAGGAAGATGAGTGTTGTTTTCACCCCCAGGCATTTGAGTGACGTTAAACTTTAAAACCGGTGTGAAAAGTCCTGAATCAGCAATGGCAGCTTCGCAAAAGTCCAGTTTGTGCAATAAATACTTTTAACAAAACATCATGTTAAGCAACACCGGTAACAAGGGCCTTATTATATTTTATCCTTATATACAAAAAAAGTGGCCTATTACAGAGGAATAAGGAAAATACTTTAAACACCTGAGTAAATGCATGCAGGCTGATACTGTATATGTAGCTGAAGATCAGCCTCTTTCCCAGCAGCATAATATGTGAATTCCCAGACTGAAGCCAGAAGAACGACTCTCAGTTTCAGGTGATTATAAATGCATAAAAACATATTTATTAAATGGTTTTGTATTTTCTGAAATGTTGTTTTATCTTGTTTTAGTTTTTTACATCCTCAGGGCTAAAGTATGTGAAAGGTGAGACGTCTTCAAGTATCTCAAAGCGAGGCCAGTTGCCCCTGGATTCAACCCTTCTCAGGTAACTCTGACTCGCCTATGCAAATAGTTTATGGAGTGAAAATAATGAGCTAAAATATAATCTTGAGTAACTTGTAGTGTGGGAATTCACGGACCGTATATCTAAACCATTATATCAACGTAATACAATGTAATTCAAAGTTTTGTTCTCTTAAAGTCAGAAATAGCTTCCATTATGCGTTTCATAGATTTTATCCAGTACTAAGTGAATACAATTTTTGTTCAGTTCTGTGAGTTGTTGTTAGAGCCGAAACTGACAACCTGATCACATCTGTGCTCCAGGTAGCTGCTAATCAGACGGAAGGTTTACGAGAGCATTCCCCTATTTTATTTTATCTCTTTGAATAAGATGACTAACGGCTGAGCGGGAGGTCAACTGAAGTTCTGAGCTTACACTCTATGTGTTAGCACCTCAGAGCAACGTTTTTGAAGAAGCAGCATTTTTTTTTACTTTAACTGGAATAGGGGATACATTACAATAATGTGAATTATAAACCTTGATGAGGAGAACTTGTTGCAGAAGACACGTTACTACAAACTGCAGATGTTCAGATACTCTTGATTATGAGTCTGGGAACAGTGTATTTATTTTCCTTCCGCTTCACGTTTTATATTTTTGTGTTTTGTGTTGAAGACATTAAGACGAAATTGCTCACTGTTTAAGATATGTTTTGTTTTTGTTTGTTTTGTTTGTTTTTTGTTTTTTTTTTTTTTTTACCAAAAATAGCTATATTACCTTATTAAAAATGTGGTATGCAGGGTTCAAGATTCAACATCACACATTCTGAGTTCTGAGTTACTGGATAATGACTGGCTGTGATGTCAGGATGCATGTGCGGTAAAACATTAGAGTTTAGTAACAATAAGCAAAGCCCATTTTTTCTTGTTGAACCAATTTCTCAAGATAGGACTGTAAAAAAAATTCCACCAGCATCACCATGAGAAATAGACTCTGCTTTTCCTATGTAGCTCAGGACCATGGAAAGTTACTCGGCCTGCTTTTGTTGTGTGTTAGATGCAGTAAGTGGAATCTAACAAATCCAAATAGTGACTCCATTTAAAAGGAATCCACATCAGATAACAAAAAGCTAGATAGTTTTTTTTTACTGGAAGCAAAATTACATCACTTCTACATGGAAGTGGATGTTTTGCATCTTGTTTTTCCACCGAAGTTATTGATTTTATAGAAGTTTGTAATATTTAGAAAAATACATCTCATATCAAATGTGTTTATTAGAATGGGAGATATTCACAAGAGCTCAGAAATCACTTCCTTCATTTTGCTGTATGAGCACAGACAACGACTTCTTACATATTATGAACAAACGCATAACAACATTTAAAATGTATTACACACATCGTTTATACAGCCATATTCAAAAGTACACAGATGTTATAATAGTGTTATTACAACATGTACTGTCAATTGCTATATAAATATATATATTGAAATTCATTGATATCACAAGAACTATGCTTATAGATTTGTTGTGAGTGTGGAAAATAGGTACAATTTCCTTGTGGTCAATAAACTTGAGAAATGCTGCCACCTTCTGGAAACAATGTGTGATGCGTCACAGACACACCAGATATAATAGGAGTAATGAGTCTCCTCCATTTTTCAGTAACCCAAACCAAAGTCAGAGAATGATGTAATGTATCTATGATAAAAGTTTAAACCTGGTACTATTATTGTGTAGTACTCTGGGCAATGATGACCAGGCTCAGAACATCCACACTTTTTGTGTTGCATAGTTGATTCTTTGTAAAAGTTACCACAAAACGGATATACACTATACTTGATTCATATTCAGTTGTTGAGATGGGGGTCATAGTTTCTAAATTGATTTATAGTACATTAAATATTCCTTGATGTGAGAGTCCCGTGCAGATGCTTTTTGGGGTAAGGGCTTCCTGGATTATCATTTGACAGCAAGCCCAGACCGCAAAAAGACCTGAAAAGAACAATTGTACTCCACTGACTTCATGGCTGCGATGATACACAGTTGATTAGAAATGCGGCCTCTGAAACACACAGTTAGATATCCATGAGAATGAATGTAAATTTGGAAATACTGGAATAAAAAGTGGTATACAAACCATGCACCAAAAACATAAAGATTTGAGGAAGACTAGTGATAATATTCAAAGCGCTCTGTGTTATCTTCCACCTTGGTCAGATTAGTTTTTATTATTGGAAAGTGTTCAATTAAACTGCAAATACACACACAAACACACACACACACACACACACACACACACATACAGTTAATGGTACCACAAGTGAAATGCATACATTTTCAGCATGACCTCAATTTCCCAGACTTGTCATTGTATGGGACATTTTGTATACTTTTCACTACATATGACAGCAAATAAAAAAAGGAAGTAAAGGAGGATAAGATTATGCAGTGATATTTAGTTCAATAAATTAGGTATACTAAAAAAGACCCTTTTAATTCAAGGTTATTGTTTTCAGAGCAGCAGCATGATTGTCCATTCTGACAGCATCACAGAAGCTGCGCAGTTCATGTTCAGCAAGCTATCGTTCCCCTCAGAAATATGTGCATTTATTAATTTTAATGTGCAAAAACAGAAGGACTGATCAAACTAATAAGTTATTCAACTAAAATGACATTAAAGAAAATATATGTATGTATTTGTGTAGGATTTAAGTGTGATCTTGGATTTCTGATCCTAAAAATATACCCTTCAAAGCTTATCATGGAGGGATGTTAAAATATTTCAAATCAGTCATTTATCGTTACATTCTTCCTCTTTGAGATTTCTTGATTTATTTTAAATAGAGCAAAACTTGTATAAATGGTGCATCAAGAGAACCCCAAGAGGAAATCACCCCATACACCCTTTACACATCCTTTATACAATAAATAAGTAGTAGTGTATCATCGTCAAGCCTTCCAACACACAAATGCCCATAATTGAATGCACAGCATTAGAGCTATAGATGTGTGTGAAATTATTTCTGTAGCAGCTCCCCATATTCCTATTTTGTTATTTGCCCTAATCACTCCTTACATCCCAGAAAGAGCGTAACTGGCCATGTAAGGTTAAGTTGCACAATGTTAAATACAAATAAAGAAAAATTTGGCATTGAGATTTTTTTTAAAGATTTTTGAGAAGTATGAATGACCAGAGCTTAATGAATTGTGGACTAAACTGATTGTCCTGGAGCATGTTTTAGTCCTTTGTGACTTTCTTTTATAAGGTAACAATGAATCATTTTTGTTGATTAGAAATACAGAAGGGAAAACAGATATTTTTAAGAAAAGAAGATAAGAATATGAGCATATGATGCATGAAATGATGTACTATAGGAGAAAAAGAGAGAAGAAAACATCCAATTTCAGGTAATGGGACATTAGGCGTGTACACACTCAAAGCATGTGTTGGTGTATAGGGGAGATGGTGCATTAATATAAAATAGAAAGGAATAGTATTTATTAAACCCGAATATCACACAAAGGAACAATATACCCCTATATTTTGTCAATACAGCTTATTCAAATAGTGGGCAAATCAGGTGCTAATTTAGCAAAAAGTTTTTGGCTGCAGGGAAAAATGCAATATATGTAATGTGAGGTGATATTAGATCAGAAGTTTAAAATAATAACTTCATTATTAATCCAGGGAATGATGCTGTTGCACTAATGTTGTGTTTTGTGCGCTGTAGCGTGAGCTGCTGCCTCCAGACCACACTGGAGGAGCTTCCTGTGAAGCTGTCCATGGTTCTGAAAGCTCTACACCAGCCCTGACGGTGAACGCCCTAAAATCCCCCACCCTACCCTCCCACCTCCTCTCACGACGCTGTGCATGTGTGCAAGTGTGAGTGTGAGTGAGCGTGCGCGCGCGCGTGCGTGCGTCTGTCTGCCTGTCTAACCGCGTTCGACCATATGTGTGTGTGTGTGTGTGTGTGTGTGCGCCTACGCGTTGGAGCAGGGACAGCGTCTCTTCTCTGTATGGAAACACGCGTCTCTCCTGGGTTTCTTGTATTGCGCGGGGGTTGCGCTGTCAATGCATCCTGCCCGTGTAAACCCACGTCACCTGGCACTAGCCTACTTACTAAATCCTCGTCTAATCACGAATGTGCTCCCATTAATTGGAAGGGGGGATCAAACGCACACATAATTGACACGATGGACCCTTGGACACACGCTTTGAACTTGTACTTTGAAAGAAATGATCCACAGGCGAGTTGAAAGTTTTTGGAAAAGGACGAAACCTCCACACACACACCTCCAAAGGTTTGGCTGTGCGCGTCGGCGTGTCGCCGAGCCGCGAGCAACCATGACGCGCAACAATCTCCATCTGAGATGACCGATGCCCCTCTTTACTACAACACAAATCCGGCTCCTGCAATGAATAGACTCAAATCTGGCAGCCGAAAAAAAAGTATTGTATAACACACACACACACACACACACACACACACACACACACACACACACACACACAATAAATGGCCAATGGCTGTGCTGCTTCGTGAGATGCTCGATGAGGGAGAAGGTGCTCGTTACCTCTGTGCGTCTGGATGCGAGCGCCCGGAACAGGTCGGGTTTGTGGAAAGCCCTTGGGAGGAAGAAAAAAAAAATAGAATGAGTACATGCGAATAAAATAGGGTCTAATCAAATGTTGGTAAAGGCAGTGAAACCGACAAAACATAGCGTTACGCGCGGGGGGAGGGGGGCAACACAATACGCACACACACAAAGATTACACGAAGAATAAACAAATGAAATGTTCACAAAAATCCTATTCCGCAACTCATGGTATCTTGTTGGTATAACCCCACAGACGAGCTGGGGATGAGGAGGAGAGAGAGATAGAAATAAAAAGCATCCATATATACACACCTCCCTTACTACCGCTGATGCTCGAAGGGTTGGTGGGGCGACGTGATGCCGCTGGGAGGATTTTCACTCTTGCATTTGGATTCACCTCTGTTTTCGATGCATTTTGTGGAGCAAATATACTTCCATTTTGTACGCGTTTCCATCCTTTCTGTAGGAAATACTGCAAAACCCCCAAATGGAAGCCACTCAATTCCTCCAGTCTGCGACTGACCCGCATTGACGTCATTGCGTCATTAGGTCTCCCCTGGAAACACGGGGCTCCCAAAAATAGCAACACATTAATTCAGCCTGCGCCGGGGTTGGCTTGGCGGGGGTGACTATTTGTATCAATCCATAACCCCTCCTCTGATTCTAAGCACTACTACAGCCCTCTCTCTATTTCTCTCTCAAGGACGAGCTGATCACGACTCACGGCTATTTTTGGAAAGGTAGAGAGAGAGAGAGAGAGCGAGAGAGAGAGAGACGCCCGCACCTCTGTTCTCCTCTCCGAGAAACAGAAACAGCACCACGGGGATAAAAATAGCAAAAGCCCAACGAGTGATGGGGTGAGGGGGGAGGAGGGGGAGAGGCGAGACCCTAAACCTAGTTAACGACCATCGAGTCGTCCTCTGTTACAGCGAGATGGACCTTTCATTCATTCCCTCACTCACTCATTCATCAAGAGGTGAAGTTGTGCTTCCAGCTGGCCAGTGAAACTGCATCGTCTTCTTTGTCTTTATTTATTCCATGAGCAGAGGTGATGGATGACAAATCCGCCGCCCCCACCCTTTTACACCTGTTGTAACCTGTTGGTGTTTTGTGTTGTTGCAATTTATTTTCTCTATCTTCTCTGCATTGTGGCATATACAACTCACAGATGCCTCACACAGCACTTTTTGCTTGTTTTCAGGTTCATGTTCCACACTTGCGTTGGTCGTGTGCACCCTCTTGCCCGCTTTCAAGATGTTATCCCTCAAATCATTAAACAACCAACACAGAAAGAAATAATGATAACAATGACAACAATAACAACAATATAAGACCAACGACTTTTCCTCACAGTCACTGTTTCAGGGATGTTGGCGTGCTTGTCTTAGGATAAAAGGTCCTGTTGCAACTAACGACTATTATTGTACTCTGCGCTGACAGTGAGCTTTATTAATCTTAAACTGTTGATGCCATCTACTGGTTACTTAAGAGACTTGCACGGAACATAAAATCCAGTGGCATCATATTTGAAGCTGAACAGGCTGAACTGCCTCCCTCTCACCAAGCATTCTGCTGTAACACTGGGCTCTTTGGAGCCCATTTGAAAATGACAGGGCGGATCCGCTCTTTCCTTTATCCTCCTGCCCTTAATCAAATCAGAGTTTATTATTAGGCACAGGGGCTTTTTTTATGAACATTAAGAAAACAGACCGACAGGATGAACACTGGATTTCTTCAGACAAGCTCAGTACTGCAGACAACAAGAGCAGAGAAGAACTGAACGGCTGGGCAGTCAGAGAGCGTGCAGTGGGCCGTGTAAACAGCAGGTGTCGGGAGGGGAACACTATCCTGAGAGCCAACCTGTTGCAACACATTCATAGAGTATAGTGCAGCTTATGTAAGCTTGTTTTTTCTTTTTGTATTTTTTTTCTGATGAGCTGCCAAAGCGTGGGCCCCTTCGAGTTGTAAATAACTGTTTGTGAATATGCACGCTCATTGTGGCACTGTTGACACGGTGCAGCTTTTACACATCCTCACATCTTAACCACGAGCAGCCTTCTGGGAAAAACTAAAAAAGACAGTTTACATTTCTTTTCTGTCTTGCACAGGAGATTATACTTGAGTGTGACACTGGGATGGGGTTGGCTGGGGTCAATGGGTGTGCAACTCAGAGCCCACATTACTTAGTCCCAAAGTCTGCTCTAAAAGTGTCCAGCTCCTCTCTTGCAAATGTATCTCCTTGCATTTTAGCTTCGGGGAGCTTATCACGAGCTCCACAGTAGGAGAAACTGTAGACCATTTGCCTATTCCAGTTGCTTATTGAAACCAGAATTGCCTGTCTCAGTGATCAATTTCAGACTCGTGTCGTGTCTTTTTAATTGCACCATTTTGCGTCCATATGGTTCAAATATAACACAGTAGGGTACCCTGGGAGACATCAGCCAAATGGCCCTGGGAGAAAATAACAGCAGCAATATCTATCCCGAGCCACAGAAATTAAGAGCAGACGCTGGCATCCATTACAGCTCCTGACGGTAAGCAGTTTAGCTCAGCCTGCTGTAAATCACTGCCACTGGCTTTATGTGTGGTTTTATCTCCACATATTCCTGATTTATCGGCTCTTCCTCTTTTGGGAAGGAACACCAGTGCCCCAGTTTCGCCTGGCGAGATACCAATGCAGGAGCAAACGTATCATATCAAGCTCTTCTTTGGAAACCTTAGAGAGTAGAGCGTGTGTCTCTGTCACGCATTCACGAAGGCACGGCAGAGAGATATAGAGTTGATCATTTTCAATTAGCCAAAAACTCCCATTACCTGGGAGGGCAATGCTGTCGCACAAGCCAATAGTCTGTGAAGGCTGGAGATGTGCTGAGTCTGGACTCGTGCACATGCAGTACACACAAACTAACACACACCAGCCTACACAGAGACACGTGCATATTTTGAATCTCTTGCCAAAGTATGTTCACTTGCCCATTGATGGGCAAAAATGGGTTTCACAGCTATGTTGGGTGTCATCTGCTGCAACCAGAGGTGTCACAACGGGGCAGGCAAACTAGGCAATTGCCTAGGGCCCCAAGCTAGCAGGGGGCCCCCAAAGACGGCTGTTTACATTGGTCCACAGCAACGACAACCCGCAAGCCCATTAAATGACTTGCCATGAAGAAGACACTGAAATGTCACGTCGGGAATCCCCTTATAGGGAGCCCAATGGTACTTGCGCATTGTCAAAAGCTTTGTTTTTTTGTTTTTTTTGCCCAGGGCCCCCAGAGTGTCTTGAGACGTCCCTGGTTGCAACCATGCTCGCTTGGTTGCTCTGTGTATATTTAAGGACAGCATGCTGTAGACGTCAGGCTGATCAATGAGCTAAATACCTTAAACAATCAAAATAATAACCCCTTTCTTTTTCTTTTTGTTTGGGCTTGGCTGCGCACATTATCAGCATCTTTAAAAAAAAATATGAATGGAGGTCTCGTTCACGGGATATGACCTTTTCTAATGTCGTCCCCTTCAGAATATTTTGATTAATGGGGACCAATCCTATGAGCTGGCTTTAAACACTGGGGCATGACAGGGCTGCCTGCTGTCCCCCATTGCTGTTTTATGTTTACACGTAGGAAATAACTCAAGATTTAAAAATACGCTCACGTGATACGAAGCTTGTTGGTTTTCCCGGAAAAAAGATAATGCTCTACACAAGGAGGCTCGCTTGAGATAGGTGTCAATAGGTGGCAAGTTAACTTGAACTGAGTGGGGTTGAAACCAGAATACCGCACAAAGTGGGATACTGACTATTAATTCTGAAGACAACCCCACGGGGCATCGCAATTCCACCCTGTTGTGAAACAGAAGCTGCATCAAACATTGGGAAGACGATTGCTTAGTGTCAACCTTGCGGAAAATGTGCAAATCTACTGGGTGCCGCTTCGAAAAGGGATTTGCTAATATGATTCCATAACTCACATGGCTACCGTGAACTACTCAATTCCGTATCACATGCATCATGCACATCATTTTTACTTTCTTTTTTAACTGTGTAATTCCTGTATCTCAGATTGACACAAATACAATTCTTGGTAGACCCCCATTGTTTAATGTATCTGTAACCGCTGCAGTTCTTTGATGCTTCCACGGATAGGAATGCCACTAAATATCAATGTGATCCAGTAAGAATGTGAAACTGAGACACATTGATATTGTTTTCTTCTCTATCGCCACCCTTGGGTGAAATATTGCATGAAATACCTTGAAAAGTTGTCCTCACATTCTTTGAATATGTATCTAGTGCTGTCATTAGGTCCACAGTTCTAACTAGTATTTTAATTTATAACCACATCTTCATCAGTTTCGTATTTTTCTTTTGCATGGGTCTTTGCCAGTTCCTGTCTTTTTGCGGTTTTGGCCGCGGCCTGCCAGCTCAACAAACTGATCTCCTTTTTGTGACCATTGGTGTCGAAAATATCACCTCCAAATCTGAACACATATTTAATAATTGAAGTCTGGGACATAAATAATGCTTTTTACTTAAATTCTGCAACCCTATCTGTGACCAAGCCATGAACGGCTCATACTAGAAGATTGGAGAATGTATGTCAGAGCCAAGTACCATTAATTACCTCCAGACTGTTTGGGGAGTGAATTAGCAGGAAAGCTATTGAGTGGTGCAGAATGTGGAAATCAAACAAGATCGGACCACTAATTACCAGCGACAAACTACACAATGCTAAAGTTTAGGGGAAAGCTGCAATGTTTGTAACCAGCTTTCTGAGCTCCACATGAATGATGTGCATTTCTTACCTGCTGCCCGAGACGGGAAATCAAGCTTTGCCGAAGGGAAGGTAATTCACTTCTCAGCAGTATTGCAATATAAATCATATATCATCCCTCGCGTAAGCGTTCGCTGTCTACCTGTTCGGCAAATGCTGATAAAGTTGCATCATGCAGAGGAAAAACAATGAAGCTCTTTGTCAAGCAGCGGATGGGATGATTTTTCCATTCTGCCTTGTAGAATGATAGATGATGAAATGCTGGCCTAAAAGCCAAAAGTGGATAAACAAACAAAATAGCAAACTCGGCTGCAATACCCAAAGGACAGTCAGTGGAGAAGGAAAAAGGAGATTGATATTCTATCAGCACTGTTTGTTTGTTTTGATGTAATATCTATTGAGAATATGCCCACACATATTAACAGAAGGAAAAGTCTATAGGAACTATTTTACCTCAGAGATATCTACGCTCTCCAGAAACCTTTCCTTTGTGTCGTTTGACCTTTGTCGTCAAGATGTGCTTGGTTTGGTTCCTTTTTTTTGTCCCAGCTTTGGTGTATGTACCATTTCCATCAATACAGTATTTAGTGTGAGGTCTTCGCATACAGTACAGTACATTTTTCTCCAAAAATGTTTAGGTGCAACATCTTGTACTTTTCACAATTTATCACTGAACCATGTTTCTTCTTTGTTCCTCGTTCGCGATGAAGGTTTAAGTAGTTGATCCAATAGCTGAAAATGTCTCATGGCCAAACACATAATAGCTACCATAACTCTGTCACATTTGGTGTTCTGTGCAATTGTATATACTTTATTTTTCTTTGTATCATATTTCTTACTCTTTCTTCACTGTCTCCAAGACTTACTACGGCTTTCATAACCCAAACCTTTCCCCTTACCTTAAACCAACCAAATGCAAATGTATCTTTATTTTTTATCTAAAGCAAGCCTTACCTAAACCTAAAATACATGTGTTTATACGCACACAAGCACGCAAGCACGCACGCAAGCACGCGCACGCACACACACACACACACACACACACACACAAAAATCAGCACAGCAGTCATCTGGCTGGAACTGCCTGGAGAGAAAATGTCAGTGTGATCCTGTAATTCTGAACCTTCTCAGCAGGCAGCAGGGAGTCTGAGGGATGTGTGTGTTTTTCTGCGTGTACGTGTGTCCATTTGTTTGCGCGTGTGTGAGTGTGGGCACACGCGGCGGCTGCCTCTCTGCTCTGTGGAGTCCTCCCACTGTTATCAGTTGTCCTGGGGGACGTGAAGGACACTGGAGAGCTGATTCATTCTGCTTGTGTTAGATGGGATGGAGGACATTATTCAGCCTGCAGTGGCAGCCATTGTCCTGCGTGAGGCAGCAAATACACAGCCCTCTGTTCCTCCACCATAGCGTTGTGTTGACTGGTGTTGCCACAGCAGTGACACATTTAAGTGCGCGCACACACATATGTGCACACACTCACACACCAAACTGGGGCCAACATGCCGGACACAGATTTAGACTTGGCACAGTAGATCACTGTGTTGTCAAGCTTCCTCATTCCAAACTGACACAGATGGCAATGGTTTATAAAGTATGAGGACAGGGAGGAGGAGTAGGTGCTGACCGACTGGGAATTGTTATAAATCTCTGTCTTGTATGGAACAAAGAGATTTTCATCCCACACGAACAGGCGAAGGCTTTTTTGTGTCACTTTTGTAGGACAACAGGGACGGATGCATATGTGTGGCTGGCAGATAGGAATATTTTTCTCGGAGAATCAGAAATACGGTCAGGAATGCACTGACGCAGGGCAGGCGTGGAACACTCTCCTTCCTGAAAGTGCACTTAAAGGATAAATATGAGTCTGTCCTTGAGGAGGGGAGGGAAACGGCCATAGAATGTGAAAGTATCCACATGTATTAGGTTGAAGGGACGCTGTTCGGCGGAATCATTCATACGCTCATACGTCATTTCTCTAGCACTTATCCCAGAATGATTGACCGGAGGGAGATTTTCCTTTCATTTCAAATCCATCCTATTCAGCCAAGTGATGAGTGACTGGCCACATGTTGCTACCTCTGGCCCTGACAGGTGGTGCATAATGATGAGTTCTGGCCACACACATACGCACACACAAAAAAAAAGAAAAACTGCCTGCATGTAATAAAGAACACCTGCATCCTTGACAGCCAACGCTAAAATGATAAATATTAAACGGTGATTTGGATATGTTAAATATGCAGCATGCTTATTAACTAAAGCGAAAGCGGCACGTGTTTTAGCTTGTTGTTTTATCATCTTTTTTTGCTCCTATAAATGAGGCAACACGTTCATTGTACATTTTAGGATTCAACTTCCAAGGTGGTCTGCGGAAAATAATGAGATCTGTTTTCATGCTTATGAAAGGGGACACACACACACAGAACCTTTTTCTTTATTTACCTCTGCCCACTGTGTCCCTCCTGCCCAACGCCTCCACATGCTGAATAATGGTTGATATGTTTGTGGGATGTGAGGAAGGGATGTTTGTTAAAACATGGCGAACTGAGGCTGGAACAGAACTGAACCCCTTTAGTGTGTTTCTGTGCCCAAGCGTGTATGTATGGGCACAGCTCGAACACCTATGGGTGCCTACGTCTATGTCCCACAGCACAGGTCAATAATGAGCGGCTGATTAATGACTACAGCATTCAGAGGGCATCTCGTTGTCCTCTGGTTACCCACAGGGGCCCGCCCGAGTCCACACCTGACATGCACACACATCTAAACTCACATGATCTCCACCTTGTTTTACTTAAATCGTATAGTTAATCATTTTACTGCCATTATTCAAACGTGTTACAGAGGGAAAAGAACAGGTCCGCCCCCCACAGGTGTCCCAGTAGGACAGGACAGTGTGACAATTACCCCAAACAACTGCAACCAAAGCAACAACGGGTTTCTCTCCACAGACGCTTCTCTGACTGTGGCAAGTTAAAATGCCGACAGTGGCATATTGTCAATGGAAACAGCCCACCTCTGGCCATTTCATTTATGCAGCTGCCTCTCTGTTGTTTCAAGCCTTTCACGCGAAGCAATTTACTGCAACAGTGACATGAGTCATGTGGCAAACATAAACGAGAGTACGTTTGGTTTCAACAGGCTGCTCCATCACTACATATTTACTCCACCTTGGCTTTAACCTTTGCTAACCACTTTGACAGTGTGAAAACGCTAAACAGAGAAAAACAAAGCATTCTGTTGGTTTGTGTGAGACTGAATTCCCCAGGACAAGTATTTTGTGAAGTGTATGTTTGCCGGTTTGTATTTGTTTGTGTCAGTGTCCTGCTCCTTTTAAATTAAAATCTGTGACACCAAACTTTGCAGGAGCGCAGCAATCAGCTCGAGGAAAAACAAACGTTGAGTCACTGGGCAGCCCGCCTCATGTTGTGATTTGTGTAGAGGTGTTGAAGGCAGCCATGTCTTCCTCCCCTGAACCCCTCCCCCAATCAGGGCCCTGTTATGGGGTTGTTAAGCTGCTGCTCCTGCAGGTATGTAACAAGATTCACCTTATGTACTGTTGTGTGTCCCACAGTAGTTCATTTATTGACCACTTTTAAGTGTGTGTCTGAGATTGTATCAACCAAGTTGGCCTTTATGCATCTAAGTTCAAGGCAGTCAGTGGGATCCGATAAAGGGCCCATTTTAGGAAGGGACAAATTTTATTTCTAGTTTTTACTCTTTTTTTCTTTTAATGAAGTAAGCGCCCTTTCTCCCTTTTTGAGTTTGAACATTTCCTGGAGTGAAACTCTTGGGCGGTGTTGTGGGTACTCCACTCTTGCCTTTAGTCGTCTGGCTCATTCACAAATGCAAAGGCTTACAAGCTGTAGTGATGCACAGCTCAAGGTTTTTAATACCTACACCCACCCAATCAATAACAAGCCTGTCTCTGTACTCTCCGGCCTGCGACACCTTACAAGGCTAAACCGGCCGCATTACATTTTGTGATATGTCAACATTTAGAAGAGGAGATGAAGGCAAGTCAAGGCTGAGATTCAGCTTCTCCGAGCATGGCCTCCTGGCACCACATTATGCCTGAGAAATGCATAGAGTCATTCACCATGGTAATTTAACTTCCACAGCTCCAGTCCCCACTTCACACACTTGCATGATACGGGTATGGATATTAAGCCGTCCGAGAAATATGCTCCGCCCACAAAGAAGGTTAATTAAAAAACAAAACCAAAACAATCCAGTGAAAATCAGTGAAGCCCCGTAGCACAATTCCGTAGCTAAACTACAGGTAGGTCTCAGATTATGGGACATGATTTGTTAAGCGTCCAACCTGAAATAATAATCTGCTTCTCAGCCTTTGACTGAAATCAAGCAAAACTTTTTGAATTGATTTGTAACAAATCAAATCATATGCCACTATATGATAACCATAACATTGCTTCTCTGCTGGTGCATGTGTAGGACTTTGAGTCCCTGTCAACCGTGACTGCAGTGACGCACTTTCAATTGCCCGTCTTGAGCAAATGCCTGCTGAGTGTAAGCAGGCCACAATGATTGTACCCAATAGTCAGGCCTTGCAAGGCTAATAGAACATATCTCGCCCTCATAAAAAGTGTTGTTAATTGCCTCAGCTGTTCCACTGCAGCTGTGGAGAGGACATTAGACCCACCAATATTGAGATTTTATTTTCCAGGCAAGTCACAGAAGAAAAGGGCAAGAGGTCAGCATCTGGGGAGAAAGGTGCTAAATAATGTAATTCAAACATAATCAATTTAAGGAGCAGCTCAATAATCATTGCTGGCCTACAACTCATGGATATGACACTGAAATATTTATACATACATTAAAATACAAAATGTCTCTCTGGCAATTAATCCATGTGCCTCTGACTTCTGTTTGACAGAAACAAAATTACATTTCTGGGGAGCAGGTCGAAGTAAGTGGTGCTTTTGCTTGTACAACAAGAGGCAAGAGAGGTCAAAATAGGATGCATAGTGTTCGTGGTACAATGGTGACTTTAGCCATGAGTCCAATCCATCATTCAATTTGGGGCAGATGAGTGAAAATGGTTTGGCTTCTTTTTTGTGCAATAACAACGGAGATGAGTGCCGTCATTTCTGTTCCCTGATTTAAAAGCGTGTGCGTGAACACACGCATGTATGCAAAGCCTTCACGCACACATCAACCCTGTCGCAGGCAAGTGATCGAAATCGCTGTGTGCGATAACACTGATGGGGAAAGGTGCTGGATTCAATGCGACGCATCCATTTACACAAAGTAAATTACTCACGTACGCTAGACTTTGAGAACAGTTTGAGGAACCCGGTCGGTAAAGATGGATTAAAACACAGGCATTTAATGGTTTGCACGTAGTCTCATACAGGCTATGGTCAATTCGATCCCACAGTTACCAAGCAGATAGAAGTCTCACTTGATTAAATCCAACTCCGAGTCTGGCTGTGAAACAGGCTTTCATAAATGCAGCATATTTGTATTCACTTACTTGGCTCATATTCTATGCACACTGAGAATGCTTTCCCATTTTGGTGTTGGCTTATATGTTGTGATGCCTCGCATAATCCAATGCAAATTTGAATCAAAAGCAATAAGCCACAAGGCAGGTGATGCTGACTTCTCTCTTCCTCTTCCTGTCGAAGATTTCATATGCAGAAGGAAATGAGCTAAACACTTTAATTACACATGCTCCTTTTGCCTGTCACAAATCTGAGCACTGTAGCAATGAGCTGTAAGAAACTATCAGTGTAAGCGTGTTAAATATCTCTGGAGTTAAAATGCTTCAGTAAGGCTTGCAGTGTTGTGAAGCAGCCAGTGTAGGTCTGATTTACAGCCACTCCGGGTTTTTCGCTTTCCTATAGATGGCCCCTGGCTCTCCAGCCTCCCAAATCCCAGAGGAGCAAGAACATCTGTTAGTGTGGACTGTTTCATATGAAACCCACATCATCTCCCAGGGAATGACAAGTTGTTGCGAGGGACAAGGCAAGAGGAAAAAACATGTGTAGTGGAGGAAGAGTACAGAATCTTAAATGAGAGGTGTAATGTAAAATACCTGGCATTAACATGCATCTTGTGCGGGTGATCAACATTGCTTACTTTAAACGGGGCCTGCCTAGGCTTAATATTCAGCGATACATTGTATCCTTCAGTGGAATCATTTCATTCATTTCTAAGGGTCAAGTCTTGAGCTGAAAAATAAATTGTGTCCCCAGCTGTTTAATATGTGTCTTTATAAAATTCATATATAAATACTGTGTAGAGAAAGTAAAAGCAGGGAATATAAATGCTAAAGTTGAGCCCTTACACTATTTCTTTTAACTTTTTGTTGTTATATGGACCTGACCATGTTCTTCTTTTGCATCCCTGTCATCCCACTGCTATCCAAGGCAACGCAAAAGTGGAGCATGTGACCAGGTGACATTTTACGACCCATCAGAGGTTAGTTACACTACAGAGAAACGAATAAGCCTCCAGCCAAACCTGTTCCTGTTCTTCCTTTACATGTTTTGATTTTGTGTGTAAAATCAACATTTAAATCCCACTCACTTAAAATGTAATTTCTAATTACTTCTAAAGGCTTGAAAAAATATAAAATTAATGATGTATATTTTTAAGTACTGGACAGCATTTTTTTTCAATTAAATCACCTAATTAATCGCATTATTTCCTCTGATGAATTGCGATTAATTGCATTGTTATGCGAAAAAATCAATAATGTATTGATGACTTCTATTTTAAAAGTACGTAAGTGCAGTAACACTTCTCAACACTTCTCATCTCAACTCAAACATGAATTAATGTAATCAAATGAAATATAAAACCAGCACATACTGAGAAGCAGCAAGCAGGTACACATTTTTCTTTTTATAAGGGAGCAGCATAAACATTGTTCAATAGCAAGTGTCCTTGTTGGAGTATTGGTTCTCAACTTGTGGGTCATTTGGCGTGGCTCGCGGGAGAATTGCAAATGCTCTCATTGGTTGAGACGTGTGAGTGACTGATCAACCAACCAATACTGATCAACATTCCGGCCCCTCCTGTGACCCTCATCTGGCTGCATGTTTATTCAGAGCCAATGAGAGACAGACTTCAAAAAGAAAAACTGAAATTAATGCAAAATAAAATAATTTACGGAGTTAATGAGTTAACGCGATAATAAAACTTTAACGTGCCCAGCACTGATATTTATATATACAAACACATATCATTTCAGCCTAACTCCCTCTATTTATTTGCCCTAATCCCCTGTTCAGTGTGAGGTGTTTTATTCTGTGCCTGTCAGCAGTTTGAAACAGCAGGCTCATATCCATTCATTGCATTGTGTGGTACAATTACAATGACAAATGCTTGAATGATTTTCTTGGCAGTGTTTCATTAAAGGAAAAGGAAAAAAAATCCACAGTACAAGGGAGAGAAGAAATATCTAGAGAATAAAACTGTGTTTTAACACTACAGGGGCTTTCTCATAAATATTGTAATTGTCCAGGGATATAAAGAAGAAGGGAGATATTTCCAGTTTTCCAGGTAAGTAAAAAAGTGCATAATAAGTGCATATCTAAACAGTATTTTCATCATTATGCAGCCCCATAAAGGGATGACAGTGCAGTGTAAAACATGCAGATGTAGCCGACACAGCTCCATGAGGAGAATAGTAATAGTTTTGTGGTGCTTGGTGCCATTTTTAATCTGAAAGCTTTCTTTGACAAAACAGTAAATGTAATTTACAGTCGAAATATGTGTAGAGGTATGTGCTTTTGTACCATATCTCAGTTGGGTACGCACATACTAAACACACAGTGATAAACTAATTGTCTAACTAGAGACGACCTGGTTTCTATTATTCCAATAATAGTGGGCTATGGGTTAGCTTTCAGGTAAAATAATACATAACTCACTGAGTAGGTTTGTGTGTCCACCTCCAAGTGTGAGATTGAGAGTGGCGTCAAGCAGGGAGGGGTTTGGCTTTTCATCATCTTTCAAACATTCTTAATGCGCGTTACCCCATGCTGCAGGTTGATTGCGATGTACACTAACATAGAGACAGGCCCCCCACATGCAGGAGAGCGAGTCCCATAATAACAAGCAGAGGGATTTAGGTTGATTACTGTAGTGCAGAACTCTGAGAAGCCAGGATCCATATCCAAACCCAACCACTGTAACGTCATTAATTAAACGGACAGTTGGAGGGGTTACTGTTGGTTGAGCTGATTAGCGGGGTCAGAGGCTTCAGGCGAGCCTGATCTGCTGAGCTCGACAAAGCCAGGAAATCGGCAGACTAGCGACACACAAAGTGCAGCATGTACACATATTTCTAAAGCACAAGCACAGGCAGGCGAGTGTGTGGACAGGCAGGTTGATGGACTCATAAATACAGTGAGAGAAAGAGAGACATTACTTTTCATGCTAATTAGCTGTCTGATCAAGTGGTAGTGACAAATACGGATGTCTGGCCACTGTTGGCTTTTTTTTTCTTAGTGAATCAAAATGTGTCGAGAGGATAGTACCGCTTTCAAACAATAAAGCATGGGGCTTGTGACTAGCAGAAATGTTAACGCACTGTGTTCTCAGCAATGTGTCAACAAAGTTTATGTTCAACAACTTCCAAGGTCGTTCAAGGACAGAACTTTTGTCCAACAAATAACCCTGCCACATCCCCTATACCTTCACTTTTATTACTGGGCTACCTTAAACTAACCTTAAAAATCAAATCTTGTGATTTTGCCTGGATTAAATCTTATTGTCACTTTTCCATTTGCACATGTTGTCATTGCTTGTCATTGCTTATGTCATTACTATGTCTAGTAGGTATCAAACGAATGTTGGGTAGTACAGTTTTTTCTTAGTGCCAGCAGGTATCTTGTATCAATCGATCATCACATATCAATACTTCCAATCTCCAAAGTATCAGTTATTATATCAAAAAATCGATATGAACATGCACTTCTACTACACCACACAGTTTTCGCTTCTCAACAATCTACAGGGGCACCTGTAATTACTGTTACTCTAATCTGCATTATCACTTGTGTTTAGTTTCAGCTCATTGCACTGTATAGCACAAAAGAATGAATGAATGAATGTGTTTTGGATTTGTTTTTTTATCTGGAAAAACCTTTGAACATAGAGCTGTAATTTGCATATGTAAATAGTTTTGTAGCTGCATAAATATTTTTCGCATATGTAATTGAAATTTGTGAAATAATATTTCATCGGTGTGGTCTGTGAGAGATACACAGCTTTTCTTATCAGTTTGAGTCACAAGCACATATTTTTACCGTATATTTAAGCTATGAAATATCAAATATCAAATATTTGATTTTAGCCTAAAGCTGACACCAAAATGAATATAAAAAAAAAAACAGGATTTGAATACTTTCTGAGGGCATTGTAAATTGGTTTTGCCGAAACAGTTTTCAAGGGAAATATCCTGTGCCTTCCAAAAGAAACCTGTCTTTTTTTTCTCCAATGAGAGAGGTGGCTTTTAGCTGTATCACAGAAAGTATGGGGGACATTATGGGTTAGCATGACATCTAGGACACATTAAATATTAAAATCTTCTTGGGAAGTCCGTGTCATCAGCATATGTTGTTCTCATCAGTGGTTGACTCTCAGTTTTTTCCTCCTTCAGCACTTCCTTCCCTTACTTTTCCTTCCCAGTTGTAGTGTCAAAGTTCTTTCCACACTCATTCAGAGTACAATCATTCATCATTTTTTTTTTCCATTAATGTATTCAGATGGACAGCCAAAAGTCGGTCGCTCACCTTAAAAATATTATTTGCCTCTTACTCACGCAATGTTTTGTTTGTATGAGTGGCATTATTCCCTTGAGATCTATTTGGCACCATTAGGCATTTGGCCTGTTCAGAAACACCACCTCCTCACTGGCATATCTGCTGCTAATTACTTTGTATTCATGCAAGAAACAGAGAGGATTTGGTTTTAATCTTGTGTGCTTGATGGGTCAAAACATTTGAAATCCCAATGGTAGATATAGTAATTAGCAATAAAATAATACTAGAAGCTGATTCAATAGACTGTAGAATGTATAAGATGTGTCTGTGGAACTTCATTAGATATCTCATCATCATTTCCTCTTATCAGCGTTTCATTTAATATTTTCCTCACATCTTTGTCTTCTTAGCCATACCATCACCCATACTGATTTGTTATCCTCATGTGCTTTGGAGTAGTGAAAAATGTCCCCCATGATACTTAACCACCCACTTGGGAAATGAAAAAGAGAAGATAGATAGAAAGAGAGATGAGAGCAATAAAGGTAAACTGGGCAAATAGCCAGACATTTAAAGTCTTCCCGTATAGGGAAATAGCTTCATAAGATAAACAGGTGTGCTGATGTAGAATAAAAAAAAAAAAATAGCCACACATCCGAGCTAAGGATTTATAGACAGGGGCCGTTCATGTTGAGTGTTGTTTGACCTTCACAAGCAATCTGACACTCTGTTAAGCCTGCCCCACTTAGTTTCATTTGGCTGTAATTGGCTTGCTGGCCAGTAGACATGATGAAAGGGAAAAGTTTCCCTCTGAAAGAAGACTTGTTTATGCTAGACCTGCTGCTCTACTGAGTGGGAATCTCTGCTCGGTGGAGTTCGGATAGAAAGTGTGTATCTCTTTGTTAGTTTGGGACAAAAAAAGTGATTTTCCCTCTTGGGCCAGAGCAGTTTCCTAAACACATTTGGAGTGTTTTTCTCAAGTGGCTCACCAGCAATCTGTGTATGTATGTTTGCGTGTGTGTGTGTGTGTGTGTGTGTGTGTGTGTGTGTGTGTGTGTGTGATTGCCACAGCCACATTTTGTTGATGATGCTGTCACTGTTGTTGGCATCTTGGCGTCCCTGTCTCTTCAGGCAAAGGCAGGGGACAATATATCTTTCCTTGTATCAGACACACACACACACACACAGGTCCATCTAGCCTCCTCCCAACCCCTATCCTCTCCCATGTGTGGCCTTGGTGGGCTGTCTTGGCTCTTGTAGGAACAGAGAGTGTGTAACGAAGCACATCCTGTCAGACAGTCATGCTTTCTTCTCCTGGTCCAGACATCGCCTTCCCTTCATGCTCCATTTGCCTTTTATTCTCTGGAGGCGGCTGCTCTGAATAAGAAGCCCTGTAAAGACACCTACAGACTGAGATTTGGTTACAAGCCTCGCTGGGTGATATAAGCTCTGCTTCTTTACGGGTGTTCATAAATATTTTTTCTTCAATTATGTGTCTGACAACAATGTTGGCTATAAGCCCCCCGAATATCTTCAAATCCCATTGATTTATTTATCTAGGCCCAATAAATCTGATATTGACGTGTAGGTGAGTTGATTCCGAGTACAATGATTCAAGTGGAATTAACCACTGATCAACCCACTGCTCCCAAAACATGGACCATTAGTTGAAGGCGAATCAAATGTGATTAGAAAGCACTTTTGAATTCCATATTCCTTAGAATGTTTTCCTTTTGATCAACAAGTACATAATATGTGTCGAAAACTGATTAATGGAGCGAACGTATGTTTGAGGTTGCCTGAGTAGTTGTTTCTTGTTTCAGTCATTTTACTGCCACAGTGACCTGCATTAGCAGCTAGACAGCTCTCATACAGAGTTAGGATATGTGAGGCAACTTCATTTTGTTTTCGTATTTGGAGTGATATGAATTGACCTTCTATGAGTTGGTGGAAGTGTCCTTTATTAATATATGTATATATAGTTAAAGAGTAAAGGAGAGGGAAATTATCATGTATGCCAAGTCGTAAAAAAATATTTGAAGCTATAAATTAAACCGGAAGTACGATGTCCACGTGACCACAGTAGCGCGCAAGAATTGACTATTTCAATGCTGAAACGCAGCAGCTCTTCTTGGCCGAATCACAACGAGCATGGCGGCGAAAGCACGCGTCACAGCTCAACTACGGGTGAGTGAGACATACGAGTGACGAGAACGTTTGGAAAAAGTGGGAAGCGATAATTAAGTACTTTTACAGAGAAGGATGGCGGGAGCGATGTATGGCGCGTGCGCACACGCACATGTATCTGTGTAGGTCTCTATGTGCGCGTGCGCAATGCCGAATTCATTGACGTGCTGCTCCATCATAGTGAGTAATCATAACGTATCATATTAGGAGTAAAATCCTACAGGACACATAACTAAGGTAATGTGCTATACACAGACTTGATACAGCATATGTAAACATATATGTTAACACACCAGCGCAAGAGCCTTGTGCAAATACCACAGTATGCTAAGTTGCCTGTAGTAATTAAGAGCAGGTGCACGTCATTTTGTATCTATTTTTCAGCATTCTGCAGCAGGTGGCATGCTAGCAGGAGTCCACCTGAGGAAAACCCATGCTAGTTAGCTGTGGTAGAAATTGTCTGTGGAATGATAGTGAACGCTGAACTAATGGGATTAGAGGAGCTTCTATATACTCAAACTTTGGAAAGTGACCAAAAGCATTCAACAAATGATATGAATAGCTGAAAAAGTGTCCTCTTCAATGTGTGACTGTTTGGACCCTGTACCATAAAAAATGTTCTCCTTTGCAGTGAGAGGAGATAGTTCCTCTGCTTGAGCACAAGATGCTTCCTACACACACACTTCTGTGTGGAGCTAGTCTGAACACATTCACCTGGCAATAAAACCCGAGACGCATCCCAAAATTTGCTTGTGGGATTATAGTTTATATCCCATCTGGCACAAGGGGTACCTTGGGATTCCCCAGGAGGAGTTGGAGGATTCTCAGCTTAATTTGCTACTACAACCCAAACCCAGATAAGCAGGAACATATGGATGATTGCAATGAGTGTCTGGTTGATCTGTCTCTGTCTCTCTGGCATTTTCTTTGTGTATGTGGTTTTAGAATCCACCCATTAGGTGCAACTCTCCTGCTTATATTGCAGGAGACGGGAGTAAGAGTGCGGCAAAATAAGGACATTCCTAAACAGACAGTTACATGCAGGTAGACTATCAATCGCCCTTAGGTCAATATTCAAGCCCTAATAATTAAAAGTGCACTAGGATAATAAGGTAATAAGGTAATGGAGAGAGCAAAAGTGAAAAACTAATGCTTAAAGCTTCCTGTTGAAAAGTGAGATAATCTGTGCAATTTAAACAGCATCACTGCTGTAACTCTGCTCTTAAAGTGTGTTCATATATGGTGGAGTTTTCCCCTCAACTCATCCGTTACAGTCTGGTTGTCCGTGCTGTCTACTGGCAGCAAGGCAAACAAGCCTCAATCATGCAGCAAAGTGAAAGTCAATATATTCGTGAACGGATCTGAGTGAGCTGCCTACGGCCTATAAAAATAATGGAGTGTGCAACATTATTCCAAGCACCCCAAATAGAAACAGACCTAGAGGGGGAAATATCTAGTATAAGACGGCTCGGCTCGTCTATGAACAGCAGGGAACGCAGAAGATAGAGGATGCAATGTGAACACTTACCTGTGTCGGGAGACCCGCAGCCAAATTTAGAATATTACAAAGCTTTGCTTCATTATTATTCTCCTCTCCACTATAAGCCTCCCTCATGTTGCACGAATGTATGCGCATTGTGTGTTTTTGCGTTAAAATATTGTTTTGCTTCCTCCCCAGTGAACACATACGGCTCCCTCCATTTGCATGCGTTTGGATCCAGCAAACAACGGGGCTTCAGTGCTTATCTCCAAAGATGGAACAGAGGCACGGTGGGTACAATGTTCGGAAAGCAACACTTTAAAGCTGAATTTTCATTGGCTATATTTATCATGTTCAGTCCAGCTTATGGAACACTTGTTTTTTTCTGAACCATGTGCTTGAGCTGAAATAGATGAATTAACAAATATGTGGGGGGAAAAAAGGTCAAGGGACTTTTTTCCTGGCAGCTAGTCTCAAAAGATTTGCAGTGGAATCAAATATGCTCAGTTTTGAGACAGGCCTGACAGCTCTGTGCAATACAACACGCGTACCAAGCTAGTCTCTTGAGTTAGTGTCAGGGAGGCCAAGGATGACAGAGTTGTCACAAAAAGAAATTCACTTGCACACTGTCACAAACACGGACACACTTATTCA
Organism: Colistium nudipinnis; assembly: GCA_016785305.1. Lineage (NCBI taxonomy): Eukaryota > Metazoa > Chordata > Actinopteri > Pleuronectiformes > Rhombosoleidae > Colistium > Colistium nudipinnis. The sequence goes on along the minus strand of JAFBJU010001010.1, from coordinate 3,506,435 downwards.
TCCATCTTATTCAAACTGATTTTGTTTTCCTCCATGGCCCTTGTTGACATGCTTCTCCTTCCCCTTTCTTTAACTTGTTTAAGTCTAACTGTGTGAGAACTTGATTTATTCTTTTGTGCACACCTAGTGGCCACATAACACTACCTGTACCTACAGTGATGGTACACATATGTAATAAGTTTCTGCATTCACGGGGAAATAACACATAAATAAACCCCATGGCATAAACAAACTGATGATGTTTTCATGTCATTCATTGCGGCGAGTGTTGAGCAGTGACTCAGCAGGCAGTCAGAGGACATTCTTGGTTGGAAGAACAAAATCTTTGGCCTCCCTGCATGATCTCCTGCATATTTTATTCTCGCACGGACAGAAGGTCAAAATATCAACACCGACATTCACTGACTGGCTCAAACACATAAATTGCCACACATAAGGTTACATCTAAAAGAAAGTGAGATGTCATTGTAGATCCAACGACGTCTCCTCTGACGGGGTGGTAGTGGGTTATTGAAATTAAGACAAACTATTATACTTTGCTACATTATTGTATCGTTATAATCATTCCTTTGTCTCTGTGCCCACTCCCCACAGTTTTATCTGTCATCCCACTCTCACCTCACTTCAAAAAAGCACTGCAGCAATATCATCATGAGTTATCTCCGTGTCGCCTTCTCTGCTCTGCTTCACAGGGAGAGCAGCTCCTTGGTATTTCATGGTTCACATTCAGTGCTTTCATTATACGCATTACAAGTGCAGCTCTGGACCGCGTCCACGGCTTACATGAGAGGGAGTAGGGGGAAGTGGCTCTGCGGAGAACACAGGAAGATGTAACAGTTTACCAGCATAGCAATCACCTGCACACTCTTTCACCCAATATTTACACTACCCACAACCTAACTGTGTGTAAAAATGTTTTCCTGATATTTCTATCTGCATGTGTGCCATGTTGCCTTTCACTAATTCAGGCTAAGACTATCATAGTAATTGTGTTATGTTCTTCTTTTTTTTTCTATATTCTTCTTATGTCCTGTATTCCCATCTCTAGGAATACATCTTTTTTGTGTGTCAAATGACACCAGAATACACACATTGCAAAGTAGCGAGGAGAAGGAAGTGATACCCTATATAGGGTTGTCTCACAGTATGTGATGGGCACCCCCCTCTGAGAGACAAACTGGGTCTGCCCGTCACTGCACCCTATCTGGTGCCAACACACTCCCTCTTTGCACTCCATAAGCTGCAAAACCGTCTGTGCCGTGTGTGGCAGCCTTAGTGTCACCCGTAGAATTTACTCCAGTCTTGTCTACTTTGCTTTCTTGGCTCTAAATGGGAGGCAGGCACTATATTTAATTAGGTGAAAAATCATTTTGCAGAATGTGCGTCTATAAATGCACATTCAACTTTTAATTTGTGTATTTTTCAGGCATTTGGTCTGTAATTTGCCAATTATATTTACTCCTCATTTTCCATCTAGTCATATGCGTGTGGTAGCTCTTTTTGTGAAACCTATTGTGGTTTTGTAATTGCCATTACTTGAATCACTCTGCTGGTCTATTGTGCTATCTGTTTTCTCACAGTGTCTATGCGACCCGTTTATTTAGTGTACAATACAGTTATTTAATTTGATTGAAATGCGGAGAGAGTAGATCTGACCGCTGCTTTCAAGTTTGAATTGAACACTGTTTAGCAATCACATACTCATTATTATTTTCAATTTACTCATCCTTTAATGACAGGCTTACAATTCTTCCGAGGAACATCGACGTCCCTTATTTATTTCACCAGCGGAGCACTTCCTCAATAGTGTTACCGGCGCAGCAATATAGTGCAGTTTACTCTTTATTGTATCGTGTCAGTCAGGTAACTGATGTCAATAGCAGAGGTTTAGTAAAGTGATTATTATTATTAATTAACATTGTTTACATTCATCTTGCATCCATCAGACACTGATCTTGCAGACGAGCCAGCTACTTGCCAAGGTGAGGTGACAAATCCCTGTCCCTTAAAAGTAAAAGCGAGGGTATCGACCTTCACGTCCCTTATCAGTCCGCTTCACGCGCACCTTCTACCCCCACCCTCCTCTCCAAACCCCAGTATGCACACGCCTCCCTCCTGACCCATCTAATCCTTAATTACCATGTCTAATTAGGTCTTGACAGCAGAGGTCAATCAACTAATTACAGAAACATGGGATGAAAGGAAGAAAGAACAGAGGACCAGTCAGTCAGAAACCTCACAGCCAGGATTAAGACTTGAACATTGCCCTCGTCTCCTCAAGCACACATATGTACTGGCCACCACTAAATCAAAAAGAATACACATGCACACGCTTACAGGCATGTGCAGTCTTCAGGAGCAGAGATATGACTGCGCACACAGGCAGATATATATTTATGTATATATATCTCACACATGATAAGTACATGGACAGAAAAGGCTGTGCCGTGTGACAGGAGATTCCCCCATATTGCAGCTTGCCCTCAGGCTTTCACTCACAACTGTCACATCCAGCCTCGTCTCTCATTGATCTGCAGCTGCAGACCCATACTAGGTACAACTCCGATCAATCTTAGGGTTCTGTTTGCAGTCGGTCAGGTAATCTGGATGCTGTTTTTCTTTAGTAGTATGTACATATGAATTTATTTGTACGAATATATGGACTGTATGTGTTTATACTCTAAGTGTGGACATATGATACATCCTAGAAAGTGTTCATACTATTGTGTGTGAGTGTCTCCTGTTAGGTTAACTCCTGGATCAATGCATGCTGAAGTATCTCGTATTTTATAGCTGCATCAATACTAGGATCAGTGTCTTAATCAGCAATGTGTATCTGGCCTGGAAACAGAGTCTCCCGGGAAATGCTCTTTGGAACGCCATCACAGCTTTGACGCAGGCAGCCCACAAATCCCCCCCCCCATCTTCCATCATCGATGTGACATTTATGTACAGTGAAGCAGACACAGGACGCAGCATTATTCAGACTAAATACGGTATATTATTTGCTCCTCATAAATGATTCCTGCATGATGTATAACTTCACAGATACTGGATCTATTTATAATGAATTAGTAATTTCATCTTCAGTGCAGTGCTTTGCTCCTACAGGCTTGTTGGCAGGCATGTCAGTTGGACGGCTTGTCAGAGTTTCATGAGCACATTAAGGGCTGTCTTACATAAGAGGAGCTCTGAAGATCAAAAGCTCGAAAAAAAAGGAGCAAAATGGAAGCTCTGGTTTTCTACTGCCACAGTACACTTTAATTTTAATGGTTAGACAAGGAGAGACTTAAGGTTTTTACGCCCTTCTCCCCTTTTCTGCCACAAAGACTTCTACAGATCTCCCTAATCATACTTCCCACTGTACAAAACATTAAGTCAAAACGTGCCAAATATGGATATCTCCTTGCATGGCTCATGTCCCATATACGTGCATGGTGAAGGTAGGGTTTATAACCTATACTGCAGCTAACCACCAGTGGGTGATAGAGGTGTTTTGACTTTACTTTTGGGAAGTGGTCCTTTGTCATTCCTCTGTGTTTTTTAACGTGCACAGACAGGTACGTTTTCCCGTTGAATTAAATGGAAGGGATTAATCACTTGCTAAAATGACTTTACCTTATAATCACCAGAACACAAATCTAGCATTGATGAGGACAAATGCCAGTGGAACATGGACGAAGGTGATACTGAAGCCGACGCTGCGGACAAGGTCAGACCGACCCGACGCTGCCAGGAGAACGTACAAAGGTTGTCTGATGAAGCTGCCGTCGTCTGACAAGGTAGGATCATGCCTTTCGTGGCTTTTGATGCTGACTAAAACTTAAGGCCCCACCCCTTTCGGTTAATCTCCCCAGGACTGAAACATAATTATAAAATAATCGAAATAAATGAATCTGCTATGAGTTGTTATTTTGAATGTCTTAGAAACACCAAGCAGGAACTAATTTAGATATTTATAAATTGTTATTAATTTCTAAGTTATGTTTTTGCATTCGAAAAGTAGTATTGATGAATATTTCCTTAATTCAAATACTACTGAAATATTATATTCTTAAGTCCAAAAAAGTAAGCTCCCCCTGGACATTCCTAAAACTTGAACATACTGTTAAGGCTGTACGAGGCGTAGATCCAAATGCACGAGACCACAAGGAGTGAAGTTCAAAAAAGAGTATTTTACTGATGAATCAGTAACATTACAAAAATACAAAAAGCACCAAAAACATACACATCAAAAACACTAATCTTACCTTACTATGACCACAAAAATACTTACTGTCTAATCTTACCTTACTATGACTACGAGTGAACTCTGAATGCGAATACTATACTGTAACTATGGAACAGCGCTGGAAAGCTTGGCACGAAACAAGACAATCGGGCAACGAGAGAGGGAAGACAAGTACTATATATACACGAGGAAATGACATCACCAGGTGGACACAATTAGGGAGGGGCAGACAATCACACTGGCGGGAAACTTGGGTATGGAAGGGACTGCTCACCAGACACATGAGGAAAGAGCATGGCTAAACATAAAGAGACAAGACATAACATAACTAAACACAACTAACTTAACATAATACACTTTTTACAACACATACGATCTCTACCGGGGGTTTTCATTTATGTTAATAATTATACATTTAGACTGTAAATCTTTGTGGTTGCTACCATGATTAATGAAACCAAAAGGCTTATCTATGTAGTCTAAACTCAGCCCATGGCATCTTCGACACAGTTTGGGTGCGATCTGAGGGGCTTTTATTAAGCCTGTTGTTGTTTCTGAGAGCTACTTTTTTAAAGTCTCAATTGTGGCCTTCCGTGCTGTGATGGTTTTAGCACAGACATTGTGCCTCATTGAAATATACACGCTCCTACCATTTTGGACCATTATATTTCATCATTTATAAGGACACAAGACAGGATGTTGTTTTTTCGGAGTAACTCAGACATCAGTAAGACCAAAAACTAAACGGACATGCTCATGATGAATGAACTTGAACTGCAATTTTCTCACCCTCATAAGCAGCTAAATCAAAACCTCTGTAAGGTTGGATGTCCACAGACAGCTCACTGTGCGCACTAGTCAGCTTTAATCCTCTCTCACTGGCATAATTAATTATTTTCTCAGCCAGTAAATATTTTGCAGACTTCTGTTTTTATTTTTGCACATCAACTGTGACGTTTGACAGACATTCTCATTTCGGCACTAAAGCCGTTTGGGGGCTTGAGAACTCATTTGCACTTGTCATGAGATATTTTCTCTGTGGCAGCAAAACATGGTGTACCAGCCTTCAGAAACGAAGGCTGGTGTACTGAATTCAGAAATGAATGCTGACTTCAAAAACACTTGCTAGACGGGCAAGTTGGTAAGATTACAAATAACCCATAGTGTATGATATAGGAAACCATAGTTACACTGGCACTAACTGCGTATTTGTGTCATGGTAAAAAAAATTGTCAAACCTTTCACATATTTTCTTTGGGCATACGTTGTAGCCTCTACACTGCTATACCATTCCCGAAACAGAATGGAAAACAATTACAATCAACAATTACTCTCTATCTTTTGTTTCTGCCAATGTGTCCTATTTTGTGAATAGACCAGTGATGATACAAGGACAAGGGTGTATACCATGAGAACCCACGTGATGCATTGCTGGGCATAGCGATGATTGTCATTGCTAATTGGCCTTACCCTAGCTCAAACAAAACAGCACATATGTAAGCAGTCAAAAGCTCTGAAACCCCACGTCCATGTTTAATACCTTAATATATGTCATTTGGTTTAAGATAGAAATGTCATATTTCTTGCATAAAAAAATGTTCTTGTCAGTCGTACGATTGTTTTGTTGTGACCTTGAAGTTATCTCTTTAATATTGATCAAAGGTCAAGGTCAATGTAAAAAAAAAACAACACTTTTTTGGACTTGATCCAACAGTTTTTATGTTTTTATTTATATTATGAAATACACAAAAGTGTTGAGTGCATGCATAACAGTCTGGGTTGGTGCAAGAATACAACTGTAACTGCAGTAAACCCATTTCCTGTTGGCGTGCGTGCAGCTTACGTCACTGTCAACGCAGAGCCTTCGTGACTTTAACCAGGCATGGCGGCATCATTCGTCAGGATAATTTGGGTTATGTAAAAGCAGGAATAAGGGAGCACAGTGTATAATCAAAGTAATGTATTACATGTAAAAATGAAGGTGCGGCTGAACTGCAATTCACTCAGTAAGCCCCAAGTGTGTTGGCTAATCAGTTTGTTACCGACAGTGGGGTCGGACAGCTCTCTAGCGGAAAAAAATATCTGACAGTGATACTGGTAATAAATTAGGTAAGAAATGTTTTCCCATCGCTGTAGTTTCATGTCAGCCATTATAAACAGGAGGCGATTCAGCTTAAACTAGCCGTTAATTTGCCCCTCTTGGTTATCTCGTTGGTTGTAATGGTAACTGGCAAGTTGCGAATTCAAATCATGTCTATATGTAAACTATAATTTGTCTCAGACTTGCATTTGACTATAAAATCGCATGTCTCACTTGTCTATAATTTCCTCATCCTCTTCCATCTTTTTCCTGTGCGCGCTGCTCCTTCCCAGAATTGCATTAAGGGAGATTAATGGAAGGTAGTAATGTTACAAATCATCCGCCCTGCATTTCCCTATTTATCCCCACCCCCCCCCCCTGTTACTCCTCACCTACTTACTCCTTTCATGTCTCTCCCTTGCTCTCTCCCCACCTCTCTGCCTCTTTCACACGTCTGCGGCAGAGTGGTCAGATTGCTGGCCAGCCTGAAAGAGCAGACCATTTGTCCACCTCTCAATACTGGAAACCTGCCACAGGTGCAATGGGACACAATATATCTTCCTCTTATGAATGCACAAGCATTCAATTGTGTGTGGGCGGATCGGTGGATGTGTGTTTGAGCTCATGGCATCATTAGGATGCAGGTGAGATATACGGTGATTGTAGGCAACCTTTAGGTCCAGCCAAACGCAGTTTCTCATCTCCGCTTCATCCCATGTCTAGTCTTTGTGCATTTCTGCCCTTCTTACTTGTTTGTTTAATTCCCCACCGTTCCGTGGAAGCTTTCTTCGTTCAAACCCAAGCCTGCCTCCTGTCTTTGCTTTCCTGTGCCAGCGTGCTGCTCATATTTGTTGTCTCTGAGGGGGATTTGTATTGGCTGTAATTAGCTTTGCTCTTTCCCACCTGTGTCCACTGGCACTCCTCTTCTGCCTCACATTGTGCACTTGCGAGTTGTTAATTCTTTTGCATACATCTCTCGGAGGCATTGCTAGGTGTTGGCCCTGATGCGCGGGTGTGCAGGTGCATGTTGTGTATTTGTTGATATGCTTGCGCATGCATGCGTGTCTCATCCCTATACTGTCATATTCCTGACCGAGTTGGCATCCATGAATTTCAATGTGAAGTTATCTGTGGCAGCTGGTGACAGTTCATGATAAGACTCTAGTGCTTCCTAACCTCCAGACTCACAATGGTTTATGTATTTACCTAATTCAGCTGGATGACTCCAGCCCTCTCACTACTGGAATGTCTTTTAAATGTCTGTGTTCACACAAAAGGGGTTTTTATCTGTGAGTGGGTGGGCAAATACCTTTTTGTCCACAACTTTAAATTACCCATTAATAAAAAAAAACAAAATTGGAGTTTAAATTCCTGTCCTAGTTTTGTCATAACATTTACCTTGTGGGGATGCTATGAAGGTTGTTTTGCAGTACCTTTGATACCCAATTATTTCTCATGTTCGATCTGCTCTGTGCTTTTGGACTTTGATCCAGCAGTGCTCAGCAGGTGCCGAGTAAATGCGGTTCTTGATGGTAAATCCTCAGTAGCAGTATATCTCAAAGGCTGTCTGGCTGATGTAAACATGTGATGAAATGATGTGATATGTCTTCAGTTGATGAACTCCAACCAAAATTATGGCTTGATGCAACCAGCATGCTCCACGCTGACTGAATGATTGACAGGCAGGACAGGCAGTCTCTTATCAGTAGCACACGCTGACAGTGAGGGGCACTCAGAGGCCATTACACAGGGGAAGTGGGTCAACAATTTTGTCTGGAAAATGACACACTGGATGCTTTTATCTTTTATTCATACAAAATGTGAATCTTTTCCCCTCAACTGGAAGATTAGAAACTACTTTAGAAGAAGATGGAGTTCTGCTATTGTAAAGGTGTGTTTTTTTGTGCAAAGTCATTAAGATCAATCATTCATTAGATAATTGATGTCTTTAGGTAAGACCACCATCTAAAAACCTTTCAAAGCCAAAACATCTCGCAACATTTAGAAAACAATAGTCTCAACCTTTGGCTCTATTTTCAATGTTACCTACTTCCTGCAAACTGGATGTGACTTGAAAATCAAGCATATTTGTCAATATTTATGTTTGTATTGGCGTGTGCTTAATAAATGTTTTGATGGCGAACAGAGCAGATGCCTTTAGCTGTCAATAAAGAGCTTTATTTTTAATATTTTATGTTTTTATCTGCTTCAGAGGCTGAGAAAGGATTTTTTCAGTGACCTGTTTCATTGTTTTATTAGGTCAGGGTTTACCTCTGACTTGTACTGTCGTTATCCTAACTTTTATAAGCAAAATAAATAGTTAAAGATCTTGTTGTTATAAGGATTGTAAAGAAAACAAGAGTATTAAATTATATCAATGAAACCGTGGCAAGACATTCACAGGATGTAGAGATCCATCCAGTGTTGCAGATAAAATTGAGAAGCCAAAGAGGTAAACACGAGGTGATCCTGACACTTCAGGAACCAAAGGTTATTCAGAGAAAATCACAAATTGTCCATCAATGTTACCAGCACAGTTTGTCCATTCTTGTATTTTCCAATTTAGTACATGGCATGCTCAAATCATTTTCAGGTTTTTCTAATATATTTTGACTTTTTTCTTGAAACCTTACCACCGTGATGTCAAATACGATTTTTCTTTTTGCTATATTGCTGTTGTACTTATCTGCATTTGGAAAGAAAATGAAAAAAGGTATTGTAATTTTTACCTGGACAAGTAAATCTTGTTTACGGAAGAGATGATCAGACGTTACTTCAAGTTGAGCTCTAACTATATCTGCTATTCTTTTCACACGTACATATCTTACCCCTGCACTAAGTCATAGCATCTGAACTTGTTCGTATGTATGTGCATAGTCTACACTCTGTATGTGTATCAGTGCTGCACTAAGGGTTTTCCACACTAACAGAGCAGTGGGAGAAAAGTGGCTGTTCTGTTTGTAGGACACAATTAGATAACTGCTGCTAACTTGAACAGGCAAGTTCAATGGTGTGATGCCTCAATGTGTTGTACTCTTTAATGCGAGGTCAACGTGTAAGAGTGTCACTGCGCTGGCAAGTGGAGAGGTGTAGAGTGTGGTGGACAGGGTTGCAGTTGAAAGGGATTGTCCTTGTTTTCTGCCATAAAACAGACCCATAATTATCTACAACCATCATTATATAACTAGCACACTTAACAGTGAGTCACATCACAGTGGATTATGTGGCTCCATGGGAGATGTGTGAAGATGCCATTTGTGTTTCTAATCCCCTTTCAGATTGAACATTAAGGCTTACAGAAAAACAATGCCTGGGTTACACCACAAGATGGAAAATATTTTTGAAAGATAACAGAAAACCAGCTATCAATTAATTATAACCTAAAATTCTTGATTTCGGACTCAATACCACAATTTTGTAAAGTAAAACATCTTTGAGCATAGAGCTACTTCAACTGCATGGCCTGCTCCTCATCTCCTTTAAGAAACAGATACAGAAGAGTAAAGGTTAGGAATCGGGTCACACACACATGCATTTATGGTTGATGATTCACAGCATCCCCATGCATTTATCCTCAATAATAATAATAATAATAATAATAATAATAATAATAATAATAATAATAATCACAATAATTATTATGATTATGATTATGATTATGAATATGATTATTATTATTATTATTATTATTATTATTATTATTATTATTATTATTATTATTATTATTATTATTATTATTATTATTATTATTATTATTATTATTATTATTATTATTATTATTATTATTATTATTATTATTATTATTGTTGTTGCATAATACTTTATTGAAAACAATAATAGAAACGTTTATTAAAAGCTAAAATTACCGGAAATAAATTTGAATAATTAACAACAAATTGTTCACCTTCCCATTACCCATTACCTGTGAGAGTGCCCTTTCATGAACTGGAAGGGGCATACAATTACAGTTGTTATGTTCATTACACTAGGGTGGGACTTGGCCATCTTTTTAGCCTGTAGATTTGCTCACATCTTTCTAAGTTGTATTTTTTGTGAGGACAAGCAGTCTGGGGCGTTGGTGAGATTGAGCATCCCTGCTGTACTGAACAGATGCTCAGAGGACAGGGATTTTTCATCCACTACCAAACAAACAAGCTGCTATCAGCAGAGCAGAGCAGTAGACCTGCCAGGATGAGGAAAAGCAAGAGAGAGGAAAAAATGGCCCCACTAATGATAAATGAGTAATTAAAACAATTAGCAAGCAGTTTTTCCATTCACTCCATTTAAAGCTCCAAGAATGGTATTTGGATTAAAAGTACTTCCCTGGTGTGTACAAGTAAGGAATCCGCATGTGTGTTTATTCCTAATGTGATGGGCCCAATGTGCCTTTTTATAATTTATATAAACATAAAGGTATGTGTATGTATGCGGAGTACTTATGCATTAACAGACAGTATAATTCTTGTTATACACACATTTACCTGCTCAGAAAACCATACCCATAACTCAAAATGTTTTTTCCTTGACTTTGCCTGTCCCTGTAGAAGAAATAGCTTTCACCTGCCAGCAGGCAGGCCACAAAATTGTAGCCGCTACTCTCCCAACAATGTTGTAGTGTAAGTGTGCTGATGGTGTGTTTGTGCAGCCTCCCTGTGTGATACTGCATAGTAGTGCACCGGTACAGGCTCGCTCACTACAACAAAATCTTCATCAGTGGATCAAGGAGAAGATAAAACTGATACAAATCAATCACTATCTGGAGTTTCAGGGGAGAGACAACGAAGTGGATCACTTGCAAAAAAAATCTTATTATCCCAAGATACACAGATGGAGGCAGGAAACAAGCAGCAGAAGAATAATTAATGTGGTACTCCGCGCCAGATCCGACAGCAGTGACCCAGCATTAAAAGAAAAAAAAAGTGCTTATTAAAAGTGCACAAGACGCCAGGATGCAGATGCATCAGAACTCACACACTTGTATAGGAAGCACATTGGCATGACACACAGACACACACACACACACACAGTTGGATGCACATGCCACCGATTGTAAGTACTCACACTTTTTACCCTTTTTTTTTTCAATCCCAGCCCCTCATGTGCACGAGAACACAAAGGTCACAGGAATCCCATACTGTGAAGACGGCCTCAAGACACAAGGTCAGGCCGTCCCCGTAGACACCACTTCCCTATGGGACGTAAAAGGCATGGACAAGCTCAGGAGCCTCCTGCAACCCCGAAACCAGAGCCTCTGCTGGGAATCACTGCAGGAGAATCTCCCCGGGGGCTGGAGCCCCTCGGAGATGTACACTCGGCAGCAGCAGAGGATCAAAGTCTTGTGGAGAAAATAGATCAGATTAATGAAGCCAAGCTGTTTCTGCAGCTCAGAGACATGATGACCATGGTGGTAACCAGCATGGCTAAACCTGCTGGTCTACAAATGAATGTGATAGTGTTGAGCAGTTATTTTATGATAGGGTGTAAACACAATGCTTTGTGGACTAAACCCAAATGTGGAATGCAATGCAGAACCACTATTTAGTGTGTTGGCAATGAATTACCATTGTAACCCACTATTGTTGCTTGGAGGTTTAGTTTGACATTTTTGACATTGCCATTTTTTTTCCAGTGTGTGCTACGCTGCCAAGCAATGCAAACACGCACTTGTAAATTGCCTATAGTACGAAACATCTCAGCCTTTGATTAATGTATTCCTCATTTTCTCCCATTGCGTCACTACTTTTACAGTAACTTAGATTTAAGAATGCCACAGTGCCAAAGCACTTAAACCGCCTATCTTTCGATTTCATTGCACCAGGTGAAACATAGTGATAGCAGCGCTGCACACGGCATGACAGGCAGAGAATATGAAGCTGAACCATAGATCAGAGCAAGTAGGAGGCTCTCCGAAGGATGAATTTGTCAAGTGTCCCTCGACCCACATGCAGATAGATTGGAGGCAGTCTCATTAAAAATAATTGTCCTTGAAATGTATGGCCATACAGTCCCTAAGGAATACCTTTGGCACTCAGGGTTAGTAATTGAAGCTGACCACTGTAAATCAGCACCAGCGAGTGTTGTGTCGACGGGCTGCGAGAAGACTAATCTGGTATCTCTGCATTGGGAGAAATCTGGATTTACTGCAGAAAATAACCCAGTCACGGACAACATAAGTCATGCTAAATGGACACATGTGCATGTCTGTATGTGTTGTTTGTTGCTGTGTGTTATGAGAAATAGGACATTGATCAGCGTGATTACACTGAAGCCAGCAAATTAACCTTTGCAGTGAAAGTTAAACCCATGGAATATATTCAGTATACATGTACGATTCCAAAGACAGCATGTCTTGTCTTGAACTTATCCGAGTAGCTGGGTTCCTCTGGTGGGCAGCAATTAAAACTTTCATTGTCGTCTCGAGGGCCCGTCAGATGAGGCACGAGAAGAACGGGAACATTTCTGGGACATAACCGCGCAGTATATAACATCTCACTGTGCCCCTTGAAGGGTTGAGAGATGATAGTTTGACTCCAACTTCTGTCTCGTTCCAGACACTGATTACTCTCTGTGCAGTTAACTTGGAGCTTCAGCTAATTAGCATCAATGGTAATTAGCGAAGTCGTTAAGAGCCTTATAATCAACTTTTCTCCGACACTCATTTAACTCCCTGGGGCTGTCAGGTCTGTCTGTGTTGATCCCTTTCCCTCAGCAGGCATCATACATTATACATGCTGTGTTACAGAGTTTATTTTTGTGAAATGATGATGATGCTGAGTCAGTTTGAAATCAACAACAGCACAGTGCCTGGCAGTCTGCAAAGCGTGGATGATCGCTGTCCGTGGTGCTCCACACTGGCAGGCTGCGGCTGCTCATGGGACACTGGGGTGGACAGGAATCAGCAGACTATCTTCGTGGAGAAAAAGCACAAGTTTATGCATTTTCATATTTCATTCTGCAAATGGAGACACAAGAGCACATATACATTCTTCAGTGAATGTTTAGAAATGCTAACTGGATTGCTTAAAGTGTTGTAGGATTTTTCTAAATGAAAAGATTGCATGATGATAATAGATAAAGGTGTTTTCCATTCATGCTACTTTTAAGTAAAAATAATGCACACCGAATGACAGTTTTGAAGTCCTGCATCTCACCATGGAGTGAATTTCCTTGCCTTGGTTCTTAACTTGCCTTCCCCGACAACAAAGCTCTTTTTTTTCTTTTGCAAGGTAGTTACCACTGTTACTCCAGTTGTTCCATTATATAACATGTCTTCTACCTGGGGAAATACCAATAGCCACCGGGGAAAAAAAAAAAAGTATTATCTTACTGTTTTGGTTGTGCAGTGGTAAATGCATGTTGTACCCTGTTGCAGTCTGTATTTCATAGTGAAAGTGAGGGAATCTGTAGGCCAAGTAGTAGGCAAATGTGAGAAGTTGCAAAACACATCTCAGCACTTTGGCAAAGGTTTGCTTGTGTGTAACGGTAATGTGAGGCCTAATGTGTTGGCATGTAGTCATCCTCAACTATTCAACACAAACGCATTCTCTCTCCATGTGGAGAATAGAGTTAACACAGGCTGTTGCTGCTGGAAAAAAGATATTCTACGTCTCTATGTGTGAGTTTTTGTGCCCTTGTATGCTATTGTGATGGATTTAGTTTGTAACAAAACAAAGCAAGGATTACCAAGGTGTTACTCAAGATGAATTGCAGTCTCGTGTAAGGCAAAGAAAGAAAGTCAAGTCCAAAATACAAATGTAAGTGTAAATGGCGCTGTTAAAAATGCCAAAACTGCTTCCAACTTTGGGTTGTTGTTTTTTGGGGCTTTTTCTTCATACAAGATATATTTTGATTCCATTTCGAGTCGATTTTGGAAAAAAAAAAAATCCAATCTTTAGGGAATATCTGCCTTGTCATTATGATAGGAACTAACTCTTTTCTTGAGCTGATTTGAAAGTTCTGGGTACGAATTTTTTGATCAATACAAATTAAAACAAAACTGTGTGTTTAATAACAAAAAGTAATTAGAAAATGATAGTATCAAAAGATGCTGAGTTTGAATAGGACAAAAAACGAGTTACGTTTGTAACTACGGCTCTATGAATTCTGGATGTCCGTTAGAGACGGTGCTTTAGAACTGGATGCTTACAGCTCGCGCATGCGCAGGCCGAGTAAATATACCAACAGAGTAACTGTAAAAGCAATCTGTTCCATAGTTTTGCACCATAGTTACATACGCAACTATCGAGCCTGGAGCGACACAGACGTACTCACTCACACCGAGGCTGAAGGCCAGACCACGTAGCTGGGTGCGGCACAGAAGCAAGGAAGACAATGCTGCTGGGGAAGTTTGCGAGCTAATGTCACTGGTTCATTAAAAAAAATCTAGTTTAAAAGAATTAAACAAGCTAATCATCATCAATTTTCAAGGCCAAACTCAGATTATGTGTGTTTTATTGAGGTAGGTCTCTCACAACAAGTTAAATAAAACCGTTTCCCCCTTGGATTCGCTGTGGCCATGACTCACCGTCCTAATGCAACCAAATACCACCGTCACCCTTGTCTGAACCTGCCTGCCAAGGCCATTTGTTTGCATAAGGGACCTGCCACCGAAGCCATGTCAGTGTGGCCACCTTATAACTTATATTGCAATAGTAGAATACCTCACAGACATGCACACCCCCACACCTCTACGACACACGTACACAAAACCTGACCAAACAGTGCCTGTCGGTGGCACTGTTTGGTAAAGGAGCCACTTTACCATCAGCCCATGTGATAATGATTACGCTCCATCAATGCCAGAGGGTTGGAGCTGAGGCAACATAAAGCAACAAACGTGCGTGCGTACACTTGCACACATGCATGTGCGCGCACACACACACACAAATGATCATAATCTGTAATAATATTTTTCAATGTAAAAACATGTAATCTTCATTTAAAGGAAGAAGAAATGCACTTTTGAACTAAATTCAAACTGTACTAGAGAAGAGTAGCTGCAAGAAACAATACTGAGCAACACTTCCCAGTTTTCGCACCTGCATTCCTCAGTTCAGTTAAATTGAACTCTGGTTCACACTGGAGTATGTACCAAAGCTGCAGATAGCTACCAGACGAATTTGGAAAAAGCCATCCGTAAAACATTCATTTAAGATCAAATGTTCAACTAACCAAACCACAACATGCACAAAGAGTGAAGAATGCAAGTGATCAATGCCACCGGATAATTAATTCAAATAATTAAAAAAGGCTTACATGAAAATAAAGGGCAAGTGCACTATCCAATTTGAATTCAACACAGGGATGCTTGTGAAACATCTAAAGGGCACATTAATACGCCAAACAAGTAATATGAGCCAATCTAAATTTGTGACACACATTCGAGGCCACACAGCAAAATACATTCAGTTAAGCATTGACACACAGGCCCACACAGCTACTAAATATTGAAATTGGATTTGCTCTCAATCACACTTTTCCTCACTTCTTTATGAGGAAATGTCTCCCCTTGCAGCCGCGGGTTTGATGAATTTGTCTGCTGTCACGTCCACGTTCCGATTTTGTGATACATTCTTGAGGCCGTTCATTAAAGCGACATGACTCAGACTTGTTTGTCCCATTGGGGACCATACATTTGGTTTTTTTGGTCGCTGCAGACCTGAAAATGACCTCTCCGAACTACTTTTGTTATGTCTAAGCACATCATTATGCAGTGGCTCCATTCATATCATCCCAATAGAACTGCATAATGTTTTTTTGCAGTTGCCCTTTCTGCTCACATCTTCAACATCTTGCATTTGTTGAAAAAAGACTAATTCTCCAGTTGAGAGATGTTACCACTGCAGTATGTACTACGTAGGCTCTATGTTTTTTTCTTTCTCGTGGTGTAAAAGTTGGAAATGAGTGAAATGGTATGCAAATAAGGATAGGCCAGGATAGGGAGCTGATTGGGCCCTACCGTGTTTGTTTAAGGAGCCAAGAAGCAGTGCAATGCAGATGTGACATTTTATGTGATCTGAACTGTACCAGTGTTTTAGCCCAGCTTGAAATGCTGCCTTGTACAAATGCAGATATTTTTCTTTGTGTTATTAGATGTGGGGTCTTCCTGTTTTAGCAGTGCAGAAAAAATCTACACACAATCCTTTGTTTTTCTGTGTGGTTTCCAGTGTTTCCAGTGTTTCCTAGCCTGATAAATCGTTCACTTATTTTGCATAGTTTTTGCACACAACATTTTGTTCAAGGTTCATGCTAGATTGTTTCACCCAGAGCAAAGCTTTCTTTATTAGGTTGGTTAATCTCAGACGCATAGTCTCTCCGGCTTATCCAATCTTAGCCCCAAGCATTACATTTAATATCAAATCGATGTACATTTATTGAACTATAGCTGTCGTATATAAGGACTTGGCTTTCTCCGTGAGTGCACGAGTCCCAACACACCAACAGAATCTGTGCCCTTGGGATAGGTTTACCATTTTAATCTTGAATCTGCTTTAGTGATTGATCTGCAATAGCCTTTACTGTCACAGATCTTTTGTTTAATGGATCATAATGTTAAAAGAGGACCTGCAAATTTAACTGTTTGTTCCAATTCTTGATTATGAACGTCTGGCATAAGGTCCGCCTTGTGCTCTTTGGCAGCCACACTTACAACGGGTAACGGGTAATAAGTATTGAAGGCGTCACTTTTTCCCTCAGTAACTACATTTCTAAAGGTGCTAGTGGCATGACATTTTCACCAGATGTCGATAACAACCCTTCAAATCCACACATGCAAAGAAGATTTTTATTTTTCCGAATTTTAGTTATGAATAATAAAGTGAAATGTCACAGAAAAAAAAGCATTGAAAACACTAACTGAATGTGATGTTATACTTCCTGCAAAGCCTCTACAATAATAGGATGGTTATGACATCTTCAAGGCCCCTCCTGTATGGAGAAAAAAATGATTTTGGCCCATTCTTCCACACAAACAGTTTTCAAATCTTGGAGATACAAAGGTCTACATTGAGAACTTTGCCTTCAACCATCGTGAAATGTTTCTTGTGTGAAACCTTGGTATTCGGAAACCATTTAAGGCCATCGGTTTGGACTGGACCAGCTGATATTATTATTATTATTTATAATATTAATATTAATATTACCCTACTGATGCCTTTTTGCACCTCCCTTTCTTCATGTGTTACTTTTATACTTTTTTCCTGTGTCCTTTCACTTTATTACTCATAACTTAAATTCTGAAATATTTTTTGGATTTCTTTGCATGTGTGCACTGGAAGGGTTGTTACCAACATCTGGCGAACATTTCATATCAAAAGCACCTTTAGAAATGTGTTTACTGAGAAAAATGGTGATGCGCCCAATACTTATTTTACCCACTGTGTGTAGGGTTGTTTTACCAACCCTGGCTTTCAGGTTGTCCCCCTGATAACATTTTGACTGCAGTAGATGTATTTCCATTCAGTTTGACCTGCATTTTAGTTTGAAACCAGATCTTGATTGTTCAGTGTCCTTCTTTTTCAAATAATGCATTTCCATATGTGTCTACATATTCAAGTCTAATTTATTTCTATTGCAGTTTCTTTTCCTTTGTCTGTGAGTTAACATCTCTCCATTTCCTTGCCTTTATTGCAAATGGATTCCATTAGTGTCTTCCATGGACTTTTTACAATATAAACAATAATGGGTTGTGTCCCTGGCCCTGTCGCCATTTTTTTTTTTGCTTGCTCTAATGGTAACTTCCAGTGTCTTGTTCTGACTTACTTTCTACTGTTCCTCTCACTGAACTGACTTAGCTAATTGGTCTGCATGATTCCAGGGCCTCATTCTCCTGAATCAAGAGTGGAAGTGGGCTTCCTGCGATACAGTCTTTTGTCTCAAACAGAAGGTTAGGGTATAATAATAAACTCACATAATCACTCTAAGTACAGAGGGAGGGCTTTTGTTTTAAGCCTCTCCAAAACTTACTCAAACCAGCAAACTGTGGTTGTGTAAACCTGACTGGAGACTGCAAACAAAACAGTTAAAAATATTGTTTGTCAAATAGGTGGTTTGATTAGGTCATTTTACAAGCACTAAGAATTATTGTTGTCACAAACCCACTTAAAGGACAACTCTTGTATTTTCCAACCTGTGCCCTGTGTTTATAAATGTGGGTGTAATACATGTTGAGAATCAGTAGATCGACTCAGCCGGCAGGCGAAACAGGTCAACTGTGGCTACAGAGAGGAATCATTTTAATAGGAGCAGCTTGTTTTCTATCAATGTCTGTAATGCGAGCTCCCGGAGAGCACTCAATAGCCTCCTGGCAGGAGTATACTGACGCACTCCCAACCATGGAGTTCACTCAAATCAGTGTAGTAGGTGACGTTTGATTTGGCAGTCATATGGTGTCAGGATTTCCTCCTACCTACCTCTGACCATACAGTCGAGGTGAAGGGCTCTGGGTAGCGTGTACAGGGGTGTAGGAGTCATAGCGGCCACATTTGAACCACTTTTAATATTTTGTAGCTTGGCTCCATGAGTCGCTGCCTGTCCGGCACGCATCAGACATTCCTTGTATCTGGCTGAAAACCTTCTTGAGATAATTAGTGTCCACATTCCTAAATAAACGGGCAACCCTGGTGAAACGTGCAGATAAAAACAGAATAAAATGATAGTCAATCACAGTTTGTTTTTGGCTCTCAAAATCCTTTCTTGGTTTTATTCTTGCAGTTTCAAATTGGCACAAACGACCATCAACACAGTGTCTCAGGCTGAGGGGTAGAATGATTGGGAACCACTGTATCACTGCTGCACATCTACCTTTGCTGACAGGAAAAATAAGACTTTGATATAAGGCCATTAGGCTCTTTAGATGTAAATGGTGAAAGTGAGACATTACCATTTTGTGGCAGAGAGAGTGACTGGAGAAATGACACTTTGCTCTCATCTTTCATTCAGTAAATGGGGTGAATTATTGCTGTCAACACATGCATTACCTCCCAACCCACATCCAATCAAACACACACACACACACACACAAACCCACACAAACCCACATTCAAAAATGCATACAAACACAGACACATAGGATCGATTTATTTGTTGGGAAATAAATCAAAAGCATGTGAAGTCTAATGTACAATATGATCCTCCACTGTGTGTGTCAGAATGCCAAGGACACCAGGGAATAGCATATGAGCCATTTCCAACATACGCTAAGAAAAATTCCATTTGAAATGTAGTATATTTTATATGCCATTTCAATATATAAACTGGGGAATAGTGTAGTGTAGCACCCTAGAGCAAGAAAAGCACCCAGTTCAAATGTCTATTTGTGGTGTTGACATGTTCTCCCCTCTCACTGTTAATTGCCCCTAGGTGTGAATGTGAGTGTGAAGGGCCCTGTGTTAGGCTGTTGACCTTTCCAGAGTGTAACCATGTGTCTAGTTCAAAGTCAGCTTGGATTGGCTCCTGCTCTCCCCATGAGCCGCAAAGTTTAAGTGGTATAAATTATGGCTGGATATAGGTCTATTCATATTTATGCTAATCATATGAGCATATCATATATAATAAGACTTTGACCTTACCCCCACCGCACTCACTACCATTATCTTACAGTTACTTGGTTGGGGTGTGAATTCATCTCTAACAAAGCTATGAAAATTTGAAAAACCTTAAGAAAAAAAACAAGGTCAAATATTTGCACCAACATGCTCTCTCTTTCCCTCCCTCACTCTGTCTCTCCTCTCTCGCGCGCATGGAAGCACGCATGCATGGATGCACGCATGCATGCACACACACACACACACACACACACACACACACACACCCATACACTCATAGTCCCTAACATGTCTCGCCCACAGCCCTTCTGGGCGTGTCTCCATGGTAACAACAGAAGGGACAATGTCCTTGGCAGAGATGGAGAAATGGAAAAGAATAGAGCAGAGGTACAAACACTTGTTGAATATCTAAAAGGTTGGGGTGTGAATTCATCTCTAACAAAGCTATGAAAATTTGAAAAACCTTAAGAAAAAAAACAAGGTCAAATATTTGCACCAACATGCTCTCTCTTTCCCTCCCTCACTCTGTCTCTCCTCTCTCGCACGCACGCGCGCATGGAAGCACGCATGCATGGATGCACGCATGCATGTGCATGCACACACACACACACACACACACACACACCCATACACTCATAGTCCCTAACATGTCTCGCCCACAGCCCTTCTGGGCTTGTCTCCATGGTAACAACAGAAGGGACAATGTCCTTGGCAGAGATGGAGAAATGGAAAAGAATAGAGCAGAGGTACAAACACTTGTTGAATGTCTAAAAGGATTTTAATCTCTGGTATATTGTGTTTCTATTATCCAGTGTTCATTATCTCTTTGTTTTCATCTTGTTTATCTATGTGCGTTTGAGAGGTGCACCACTGATGCAACAAGTTTTGTTTCCTTTTATTCAATTATATTTGACTTATCTTTCACAAGTAGACTGAACAGCAATGACATTTTCTCTGCATGTGTAGCCACCTCAGAGTACAGCTGTTTACATTCTTCAGTGCAGGCCACTCTTGACCTCTGACTGTCAAATTGGTCTGAAGTCTGTATGCAGGCCTGTGCCATCAACTGTTTTAAAGGAGGGTTTTATTGTCATAATTTGGTTTGCTTTGACAAATTGTGTGCGAAATGTCACCATGCCATGAATTTATAATATCTGAATGAACAGCAGAGTTTTGTAAATACAGTGCTCCGCTTGGCATTCTCAGAGGCAGAGTCCTTCTTTTATATCCAAGCCGAGAGACCACTTTTAGGTGAATTTTCTAATATCAAACATAAATCACTAAATAAATGACTTTTCAACTCTCTATTAACTTACGGGAAGAAATGCCCTTTGAGGCACATTTTTCCAACATGTTATGTTACTCATTTAGAGTACTTACTGACACTAAATACTTTGAGGTTATGGCTCTGACATTGAGCTGCTGTCTCAGTTGAAACCTATGAAAAACAACTAAAAGCTCTCTCTCTCTCTCTATTAAAGTAGGCCTTTGCCTTATCCTCAGTTTTCTTTATTTACCTATAGCTATGGTATAATGCTTTAATTTAATGTGAGTAATGGTGGCTTCTTGAACAAGTGACTATAATAGCTTAGCTGCTCTGGCTTTGTCTTTGTTGTAGCCGATTCTGCAGTGAAACAGATTATTTCTGTATTTTTGTGTGTGTGTGTGTGTAAAACAGACACGGAAGAGATGGATTGAGAGAGACAGAAAGAAAGGGAGAAAGGAGAGTTCTCCCTCAGGTGTAGACATTACCCGTCCTGATAGCAGATGGGGCAGATCAGATAGCGAGGTCCTTCTGTTGTACGGGGCATTCAGCAGTGCACAAACATACACACATACTCGTCGGATTGGTAGTACATCTTTCACCTTGTATGCTGCTGCCGTGGGAGGTTGGCCCTGCATGGCACGGGGGGCACTGCGCACGTACATTTGACGGTCCACTGGACTTTCCTGCAGTAAAATAGTTCATATTATCAAAAGTATCTATGTTTTTTCCAAATCATATATTTTATCCATGATTTGCATTGTTGGTTATCCTGTCTTTGAATCAGTTTCTCGTGCTTTGCGTGTGACAATGGGAATGTGCATTTGTTTCATTGCTCAATTCCCAATTGTCATTTTACACTTACAATTAGAGTTCGTACTGTCATGGACAACCCGGAAACCTGTTCATGCCCCCGGGACCCTACTAGCTGACTACATTTATCCCACTGGCTGGCTTTTACATTTCCCAGCGGAGTGGCCTGTCAATATGTTTCTCCTCTCTCTTCATCCCCTTTCTAAATCCCCTAGTTTTTGATTATCTTTCCCCACTCGGCATGTACCTGAGTTTCCCCCTGTGCTTTGCTTTTGTCATTCAGCTGAACCGTGAAGGGGCCTCTGCCTCGACTTCTGTGTGATTACAGGCCTAATGCTTCATTTCTTCTGACTTCACCATGCCGCATGCTTTAACTACAGCCCTGTCAGCATCCATCCCTCTCCTGAGTGTGCCTTTGAAATATGTGAGGGGACAGTATATAAATAAATACAATCAAGAAAAACAATGCCATTAGCTTTCCAGTTATTAGATCCCTTTTATTGTCCACAAACCTTTTATCATTTTTATCTTTATCATTACTTGTCTGAATTTTTACCTTCTCATCCGTTAGAGGGATAGATAGAGATGAATAGCATTACAATCACCACTGACTCATTCTGACAAATATTTTCAGAAACCACATATATATTCATCTATTTGTCCACCACTGCAGCCTTTAAGTTATACAGAAACAGTTTTAAGACCCTCCTTATTGGCTCGTTGACTCTACTGTCATTTAGTAACGTTAAGTTTATCATCTGATTTGCATAGTAACAGGGCTGAGTGGCGAAATGATTTATTTATTTTTAATAGCTTCCTTGAATACTGCTTACACATGAACCATAGGTATTTTTTGCTGCTGTTTTTGTATAATATATATATAATATTAAACAATTATACTTTTTTTTGTATTTTATGCTATATGGTCACGCTTCAATCGACCAGAAGGGCATTTGGAGAGCACTTATCTATGTCAAGGTTATTGCCTTATTTTGCCCTTTTAAAAAAAGAGGAAAAATCTAATGGGTTCTTTCTTGGGTAAAGCCCCACTCCTCCACAAAATTTGATAGAAATGTTTCCGTCATATTGGAGTAATCCTACCGACATCAGGGTTTATGTAAGCAGTTTTTTGATGATCAAATGCAACAGACAAAAACAAGTTAATTGTAAGACCGCTGTCAGTTTACAGAGGTGGATTTTCTTCCTCTCTCTTTCACAGCAGTAGATCCACATCAATGTTAGTTTGCTTCAATAGCTCACGAATATGAAACCCTTCCGCTTCAGGAGCTGTAAACATGTAATACAGTTACAGTAGGTCGAGTAAGAGGAAGCGTTCAATCCAGTATCTGACTATAAACCAAAAAAACGTCTGCAATGGCTCCTACATCAGCAAAAAAGGGGATGTGGGGATAGAGCTTAGTGGAAGGCATTTACAAGCCAAGCAAAACATTATAATAATGTGGAATTTAAATATTTAAATAGAAATAAAGACAACTAAAAATATAGTGCAAAAAGTAATTATAATGTGAGTTCATTATAGTTTTGTCACAGCTTAGTTTTGAATGCGTACAGTATTTGGGCATGTTTGAATAACTGACATTCGAACGAGTGAATATGCTGTTCCTCTCTGTCAATTGTAAGCACACAGTAATCAATGGACTGAACTCAATGTAGACATGAGTATCTGTATTGAAGACTGTATAGTTTCCTTTGCTTGTTCCCTCCGGCTATCCTGCTTGGAGCTGAGGAAAGAATAAAACAGCTGAAGGTTACAACATGCCTCAGCTTTAAAGTATAAAACCCCCATTTAGAAACAGATGCTTCTGGGAAATTAAAAACAGAGGGAACGTTCACTGCTTGTGATTGTATCAGCGTCAGCCCGACAGCATAATACACAATCAGCTTATCTTCCCACATTCGGCCTACACCTCCCTTGGCGCTTCAAATAAAGCTTTAAAATAGTTCTACCTGTTTCACAAATACGTGGTTGGACTCGGTGGTTTTGGCAAATACTGGTCTCACTCTCTGTTCGGGGGGGATGTACTGCAGGTTAAACTGTTGCTTAATTAGAAATGTTTGTGTCCTTATTGATTAAAATTGATTATAATGGTAAAATAAGCCGAGATAATGGGACAAACCAACCCCAATTTATCTTCACTTAGAGATTAAACTCTTGAGAGCCGCTCAACATGATTGCATCACAGAGAAAATATGTAGCATTGCTTTGCAAGGAAAGCTCAGAGGATTTCCCTTGCAATGCACACAAGGCATCTCCTCAACTCACAAATTACAGTCCCAGTAATTACAGAACTCTAATTAAGCCAAAAGTGGCAGAGAATGGAAAAGGCATGCTCCCATGACATTTCCTCAGCAAGAAAAATGATATTCCATATTTAGCCGTGGTTTAGAGAAAATGTGGCAGGATAATGGATATGGTGGTTCGGAGAGGCAGAGGTCCTTGTGTTTGCACCCTCTGATAAATACTACACTTTATTTTGTGTGACCACTGTAACCCATGAAGAAAAATCGTCTTTTAGATCATTGTGGAGCACGGCACTGATATTTATCTGAACTAAACTAAATACTGTGAAATTACATTGCTTTATGATAATGAAACTGCCAGCATGTATTAAAATGATTTCATTAAAAATAATTGCAAAATGTCCATCAACAAAGTCTTTTTTCACAGACCATGGTCGTTTTTTTGATTAGAAAAGATATTACAGATTAAGTGAAACAATGCTGACTTTATGAGAGTAAAAGCAATCAACACAATCAGAGGTTTCCACTGTGGGAGCAATAATAAAAAAAACTCTTCCACCTTAGGGGAAAACAAAATAACAGTCATCCATTAAAGGTAACCAAATCAAAATTATCCATACATTATACATACCTCTAATCCATAGAGGGTTGTAAGGGGAGCTGAAGGCAATCCAAGCTGACTTTGGGTGAGAGGCAGGGTACACCCTGGACAGGTTGCCAGCCTGTCACAGTGCCAACACATAACCATTAACACTCACATTCACACCTAAGGGCAATTTAGAATCTCAATGTACATGTGTTTGGACTGTGAGAGGAAGGCACATTACTGTTTAAGGTCAGGGTGGTTCTTGGTTAAATATGCACTATATATAAAGACAAAAAAATAAATATTTGATCATTGCACTGTGTACTTGCTTACCAATACCTGTTTTCCCTTAACTTTAATTATTTTGTGCTTTTGTCCACTAAACCTGACACCATATAAATGGGACTCATCAAGGGCGTCCAGTCTCAGGTTATGCGAGCCTTGCCACCCACCTCTGTGATATCCCTCCATCCACCGGTGCAGCACAGTGCTTTCCTCATACCACAATGTCACCGAAAATTACCTCTATCACAGAACACATTGATGGAATATGAGCATCCATTTGTAGAGGGATGGTGTTTTTCATAATGATCGTGTTTCATATCAATCAACCCAGAGTGAAATGTGCCTCTTATGAGTTTCTGAGTTGAAAAGTTGAGTTGTGTCTGCCGTCAGGGCCAGTTCAAACAGCAAAAATCACAGAGAGCAGTTTCAGGTGCCGCAAAATGGTGCAGGTCTACAATCTCTAGCTGTATATTACCCCTTCTCAACGCAACTCTGAACCCCCAGCAGTCCCTAAGATGGAGAGGTTGCCCACTTTATCACTAAACTAGCTTTGCGCTCGAAATAATGAGCTCACATGGCTTAGGGAGAAAATGTCTACCCACAGAAACCACTTAGATGACACTTAGTTTAACTCAAATGAGTTACATTATATAAATACAGTATACTCACTTTGAAGCGTAACGCAGAGGGGACTCTTTTTTTTATGTCATCAAGAAAAAGACAGTTCTGCACTTGCTCAGTTGCAATCTAAGTTTTATTCAACATGGTGTCTATTAGGTCTACAGTCTGTTAGACAACAGAATGCAAATTTGTGAAGTTTAGGCCACTTGCCAAAGTGGCACATCATGCAATGTGATAGATTACATAGGATATCCTGTGCGCTGTATCCTTCTGCATAAACGTTGTGCTAGTGAGTGTGTGCGAAAACATGATCTGAGGAGTGATCTGACAGCGCCAATATATTCACCTGTTTCCTCTCAGCCAGCTGTAATCAACCGGATCTGACGGTCAAAAGAGAAAACACAGCAAGCGCCCTGCGTCGTAACAACATGGCTCCTGCATCCCAAACTGCATTGGAGGCAAACACACTCCTGATGGCTGGAGACGAATACCTTGCAAATAAGTACCAGGAAAAAGTGTGTTTGTGGAGCAGTTATCAGCATTCTTGCATTTTTGTTATAAGAGATGACAGTTGATCAATTAGTATTTTAAGGTTTTCCTAAACACTTATAAAGGGGAAGTAGGATATTTTTTCCATCGTTTTATAACCACTATTCAATATGACCCTTTCCCTTACAACTTGATTAAAAACAAATCCCTGGAGTAGTCTTTCTATAAAAAATAGTTTCATTGTTCACCATTTGTTACTATTGTCCTTTCAATTTCATACCCCTCAAGTATTTTACATTCCACCCTCTTTTATATTCAGCTCTTTATTTATATATACAGCCTCTGTGGGTGTATCAGGTTCTGTCCAGCTGAGCTTAAATGCCATCCCTGCTGACTGTCACTGTGTGCAGGACGTGCATGTGTGCGTTCGGTGTGGGGTAAGGAGAAACAAAGCAAAAGAGAGAAGCGCGATTGCGAACAATACTGTCTATCAGGCTAAGAGCATTTGTCATCGTGAGGAGAGGAGGAGAAGGAGGAGGAGGAGGAGGAGGAGGAGGAGAAGTAAGGCTGCCTTGTCAGGCAAAATGTGCTTTTTAGTAACAATGGCATTCTTGGTACACAATCTATCTCTCTCGGCCCTGTGGGGAATGTGTTTGTCTCTTCCTCCAGCTGGCAGGGGACAGAATCAATCATGACTTATGGCTGGACTTGCCTTTACAGTGTCTCTTACGTATATGTCCTCAGTGTACCTCAGCCGTCGGAAAGGACAAACGGTGCCCCCCCCAAACAAAAACAAAACCAAACAGCAATGACTGATGGTTGGCAGACCTTTGCTATTTGATGTCTGGTGGAATGTGTTGAGCGAAACACTTTCTCATGATTGCACTGCGCATTTGAATGACTTCCCCTTTGTTCTTAAAACGTTACGAGCCATTGACAAGAAAAAGTAGTGTCACGTCTAATGTGTGCCATCTTCTACATCTCTCTCTCCCATCATTTATCCCTGTTCCCCCTGATGCCCCTCTTTGGCCCAGTATTACTCTCCAACTGACACCCTAATGAAGTTGAAATAATGCATGAGCCTGGTGGAGGGAGATCCTTTCCATGTCTCATTATACGCTGTTTGGAGACGAAAAGCACAGAGAATTTTTTTATCCATCTAGCACTCATTTTACTCATGTCCTTGTAACTCTGCGGAGCTTTTCACATGGGCCAATTACTGCTCCTATAATAATGCACAGTGTTCTGATTGGCTCGGAGTGGACAACAGACGTGACCAAGTGCCAGAATTAAAGTTGCATTTATATTCATCCTCAAAGCCAACACTCGTCTCGCTCTCTGTGTTTACCGTTTGTCATCTGCACATGATGTATGAATTCCTTGCGTAACGTCACATTATCCATTATGCACCTATGCGGTGGAACATTTTTCTATGATGAATAACAGCTAATAGAAACAGATTGCCTTCACTCAACCTTGATATGCCTTTCACCCTCTCTCCCTCACTCACACTCTGTCTTTGTCCCTCGCTCACTCACACTTTCTTTCTCTCTCTCTCAGCTGTTTCTCATTTTCTTCCATACTCATATTTACCATTATACGCCACTGCATGCGCAGAGTGAATGTGGGCATTAGACTGTGATTTCAGTTTGCAAGCCTGAAGTCTGTCCCGGAGAACACCCCCCTGTTTGTTTTTTGGAGCTATCCAATCTGCCTCTCAGGGAGGGTGCAGTATGGTAATTTGAGTCTCTAGAGTCCTTTTTGAATGCAGCTTTAAGCTACCCACTCCTGTGAAGTCAGTTTGTCGCATGTGACCTGTGACCTCAAGGATAATTAAAGCAAATGGGACCTTAAGATTAATGAGTAGAAGTTTTTATTTTATCCGCTTAAATTAAAAATCTAGAATATAAGTATTGCTACTGTCTGAAGAGACTTTTTTTTTTATAGAGATTAATGTGATTGCTTTTAAACTCCCTACATTTCCTCAAGTCAGCACTTTGAAGACAATGTACAAGTGGCCTATGGTCAAAGTTCGCCAATGTTAAACTCTGCATTATATCTCAATGACTTCGACTTTGCAAGTGACTCCACTGATGAAAAAAGTTCCACTAATGTTCAATGAAATTTGTTGATAAGATTCTTAAAGGTGTTTTGCTGGTGTGATTGAACATTTAGAACAAACTGAGATTGTTCCATATTGGAGTACAATATTACTTGATGTGCTGAGAGAAAAAAAACGAAACAAATCTGTAATAAACTGTTACAGTGCAAAGAAAAAACAAGATGAAAACAAAGGAAGGTAGGTGCAGAAACGACAAAAGGCAGGTGCTGCTTTTTCTTTGACGTGGTGCGGAAAGCGTTTCAGATGGAGTGACACACAAAAAAGGATAAAAGACAGAAAAACAAAGATGGAGGGCAAGGGGATACAGGGAATGTGAGAGGCCCTGCACTCTGAAAGTAATGAGAGGTGGCAGTGTGAATTACATTACTGCTAATTAATCCACGCTTGACCACATGCACTAACGAGAATACAGATACACACTCGAGAGCACATTTCATGTGGGAGCGCAGACACAAGCACCTACACCCTACAAAAACTCACAAATGCAGTAGCCTGCACATTTACTAATAAATTGTAAAATGTTCTCATCTCAGATCTTACACTTTATATTTTCATTGACAGCACTAAAGCACACATAAGAAAGCTAAGCATGATTTGGCCATGCACCCACACCACTGGCCAACAGGCCTTTGACTGAGCCTTCGCATTAGGAGCTGTCATTATTAGCATTACCAAAAAGAGGTGTCATTTAATGCCATTCATTAAATGACTCACATGCTGTGAAATGATGTAATGACAATACAGCAAAACACTACTATGTCATTAAAGTAAGACTTGCTCTGCTCCCATTTTTCAGTATCATAAAAATGTCTCTTAGGGAGTTTAAAGGTTGGCCTTGAAGCATCTTTTAATGTTTTTTTATTAGCCGTGTGTTTGCATCAGTATTGCAAACAAAATGTCAAGATGGGCTTGTTGTGTTGCACGGCCTCATCAGCTTAAGGTTATAGGAATAAAAATGTCACTCCCTCTCTTTGTGCAATGGCTCACTCACTTGAATCCAATTTGGGGCTTTTATGTAAGGCCAGTGGGTAACATGGCTCTTAATTGAATAATAGACTGTCTAGCCTGAAAGGCCATGCCCAAAGTAAAACGCATACCGTCTGTGGCATTTATTCTGGCATTTGGCCTGTCCAGAGAGCATGCTGAGAACACGTCCCCGAACACATAGAAGCGATGCTCCCCCAAATGCTCTCTCGCTGTCATCTCCCCCTCTCTGTTTTGCCGCGCTCATTGTCGTAAGAGGCGTCTAGTGTGTGTTTGCTTTGTCGTCGCTCGCCTGAAAACAGACACAAACACGGGGCCCACTGCTCCAGCACATCACCACCTCCCGACTCTGTGCTGCAGCTGACTCTGAGTGACATTCAAGTCCGCTGCTCCAGAGGGGAACTCATTATAGAATGCTAAACGCCTCCGCCTAAAGGGCCGCGCCGTGTTAATGAGTGTTGGATAGGACACGTGTGTCCTGTCTGCTTACCATAGCGCCAACATGGGCCCACTGCTCCAGCACATCACCACCTCCCGACTCTGTGCTGCAGCTGACTCTGAGTGACATTCAAGTCCGCTGCTCCAGAGGGGAACTCATTATAGAATGCTAAACGCCTCCGCCTAAAGGGCCGCGCCGTGTTAATGAGTGTTGGCGGAGGATAGGACACGTGTGTCCTGTCTGCTTACCATAGCGCCAACATGCAATGTACTCTGACCTCGACTGCAGGCCACCCCCCCCCCAAAAAAAACTCTCTTTCTTCCTTTGATCACTCTTTTTAGACAATTAAATTGAATTGAATGAATTAATTTTTTTTTTTTATATATTTCAGTGGTCATTTTCACACTTCTTCTTATCTGCTGCTTTCAGGCATTATGAACGAAATGCACTGAAGTATTTTGCCCTCATTTGGATATGAGCGTGAAATATTAAAAAAGTTTTCTCAAAAATGTGATATCTGGATTTTGGAAATATAAAATACACTTTAAAGCAAATTTCAGCTGGCAGAAAAACAAGTTATGAGAACATATTACATTACTGTCATTGTGAGAAGTTATTTTACCAGTGGCAGCTCCTTTTTACTTACAATACAGGTAGATATTCACTCACTCACTCACTCTCGCTCTCTCTGAAATTTGGCCTCCCTCACCCTCCGCTCTTTCCAGTCCCATCCTTAGTTAAGCTGTTTCCGTATCTTTTTCCTTTTCCTTACTCCATTTCTGAACCTGACATTTGGACCCTTTCCTCGTCCTTGACATGTATATAGATAAATGTGCTTCCTTCTTTGCCTCCCCCCTTTACTTGATGTCTCCCGTGGGGAACTGTGTGTTGTTGCTGTGTTGAAATGTGGCAGAGCGCTCCTTTTCATTGTGAATTCATGTTTTTGGCATTCAGGAATTTATAAGCGTAGCATGATGGTAATTGAGCAGCTTTACATTTTGAAATGGAATTAAAAGGATATTCTGCTGTTGGTTTGGGCTCTGTGTGACAAAATCACACACATTCACACACACTTTCGATTTCTTACTTACACAAGCACTCCTCTGCCACTTTGGATGTCTCTCTGTGTCTGTCTTGGTGTGTCTGCGCACGACAGAGTTTTATGTGTGCTTCTCAATCACTGCAATACTCGCACTTTAGCTCAAGGCTACAAGAAGCGAAGAGGGGGTAGGGTAAATGGCCCAAGATGAGAGGATGGAAAGAGAAGAAAACGGAGAGAGGAAAATACCTTCAACCAGCTTATAGTTTTGTTCTAATCATGATCAGAGAAAGGGAGGCCTCGGTTCATCATTTAGTCAGAAGAAACTTATGAGAAACAAATAATCGAAAAGAAAATCGAGTGTGATCCTTCCTTTTTTCAAAACACTTAACTGCCACTTAACTTACCTTAGATTATACTAAGTAGAGCCTGTAACCTGTATGAAATGAATGTATTGTAAACTACTAAGATAATAAGAGAAGGTAACAAGTTTTATATTGTGACATAGAGCATTCCTCTTTCATAGCAAAACTTTGACCTGTTGCGAAAAACAAAAGTATACTATCACCATTAACAAGGACACTGTTCCATTCAAGAGCCCCAGTAAGCCACAAAGAAGATCCAGCATGAACAATACCCGGACCCTGAGAAGGATGCAGCTTAATATGTGGCCTCTCAATAATTTCATTATTGACACTGGAGCTGTTACTACTTTCATCTAAAAGAAGACATCCTCCACCCAAAGCTGGAGTAGTTTTTTTTCATACTAATCAAAGCTTATCAAAGCCAAGCATCTCAATTTTGAGCTCAACATGTGAGGATCATTGACTAAAAGTGAATTGTAAGGCTAATTCACAAAACTGTGTTCCCACAGCCAACATGCAGTGGAGTACCTGAATGATCCACTCAAAAAGTGGATTGCCAACACTTCTCACCGCCAACCATCACCATGTTGGAAGCAGAGCAGAAGGAGAGGGCCACCAATGTATTTTTTTAAACCTGTGAAAATGGTGGCTTAAGAAGGTGGAAATATTATCTGCACCAGTTCCCATATGACACAGACACGGAGTAAAACGCCAATTTTAGAGTCAAATGAGCATAGCAGCTGACAGGTATTTGTTTATCCGATTGTAATTCTGGGATAGTGTACAACAGCTGAGTTAAGCAGTGCCTCAGTATTGTTGCAGGTTTTGGTGGGCTCTTATAAAAGTCTTTCTCTCTTATACAAGTCTTACATACACAGTTTCAGTATTGTAAGACATTTTGCAAAACTAGTCCTGTTAGTGTCGCTTAAAGAAAAATACAAACAATCTCTGAAATGATATTGGAGGTCATTATTAGAATTTCCACATTTTCATGTCATTGTGTCACTGAAGTTGACAACATAAACAAGGGGCAAATCTATGCTGTAATAATGTGAAGACACAGCAGTCATCTGAAAGTGGATTGTTTACACGCCCTTCCTTATTCTTTTGGGAACCATTGAAACACAATGAAAGCCATTGCCCTGTATTGATTCCTAGGTTCAGCTCAATAACCCTGGATGATGACAATGCACACTGAATGGTCCTCTATTGCCCTGTAAGATCCCTGGGGAGGAGGCTTAGTGCCTGACATAACAACAATTAGGTATTTTTTTTTAAGTTATTGATTTTCAAACACTTTACTTTTACACGTTCCCCAGAATCTCAAACAAACCACTCATTAAAAAAAAACGCAAAAGAAACACATTGGTTGGTTTTTCACTATCAATACATTCTCTGTCAGCCTAAGATGATATAGAACGTGTGATGGCTCCAGAAAGAAAATCTGACAGCTCTTGTTGGATAATAACTGCGGTAAACTTGTGTTACATCACACATTTTACAGACAAATATTGCAATCATTTTTTAATTGATAAAAGTCGTTCCACAGGCCCCACTAAAATGTATCCGTTTTTTGAATGTCTCAATCTGTCCGTTCTGCTTCCTCACTCCTTAAAATACGCACAATACCCTAAACTGACTCAAACACAACAGCATAAATAGTCATGAAATGCAAGACATTATTTGTACTATAATCCACTCATGGTTTAGCTGTAAACCCCCCTTCGGTCATTAAAAATGGAGCACTCTTCTGTTCTTCGCAGTTATGTATGAAATATTAAGATAAGAGGGATGTTTTACTGGCCTTCCCCAAGTCAATATTATTATAGCTGTGGATCCTGACTTGGAGAGTATTTATATAAATCTTACAAAGCAATGACGCATAAAGCAAACTGTATGTTAAAAGGAGGCAACAATTCAGGATGTTTGAAGTATTTATTTGGTTTTACATTATACTGATGTTGTAGAACACATGGGATTAAGCATCGGACAAACTGTAAAAAATAATCGTTATTAACAGGGAGTTCATTGAATGATAGGAAACAGCCAACAATAGATTACATAACGAGTTCGGTACACAGGAAAACGCAACAAAAAGTCCCATTCTCAGTTTCTTTTCATTTATTATGAACAGACAGTAGTGCAAGTTTCAATAAAATGTGAACTCAGATAGGCCATGTTGTTTATGATGGCTGAACAACAAAACGGAAAAAAGGTTCAATAATATCTGAAACAAAAAATATGGCATGAAAATATTATAAAATAAATAATGAAAGACTGTTTCAATCACTTCAGCCTAGGGCCAAAATAAAAGGCAATACAAAACTGTAAACCATGTTCTGATGTCAAAATATAAAATAAATAAGAGCATGGCTCAGGTGACTGCCACCTCTGGGTGATGCCGTCCAATATGCTAATAGATATTTCCACACTACTGTTGAACAACGCCAACTCACCGTTATCGTCCGATCCACCACTCGGACTCCATCCCTGTTATAGTCTACGCGGAACCCGAAATGTTCCCACATAGCAGATTTGAATATAGGTGGGTCTTTCAGCTCAGTTCTTCTCAACTGGACTTGACTCAGGACCCACATTTTTCTTATGGTATTAAATCGCGATCCAATGAAGCGGCGATGCTTTTGTGTGTTGTCGGGCGAGCGTAGCGCTGCACCTGTGAGGGTTGACAGGGGCCGAAGCTCCTGTGTGTCTAGACGGAGGTGCGCCCAGTATGAGGAATTCTGCCACAAGTGACCAACTTTTTCTATCCTTGTATTCGTTGTATTTGGCGTATGAGTGTATGCACCGTACCGTGACGTCTGTACCGCGGCAGTTCTGTATGAATACATAAACCATTTCACCCATACTGGTTATATAACCTATGTCTCAAAATCACAGGGCACAAGCCATATATCTTTAACCAATTCATTGTGCAACATATTCTAAAATATTCAAGAATTATTAGCAAAATAAGCAGTGAGAAAAGTTCTCAGTTTCTGCCAAGATTTTTTTTCAATTATATTCTGTGTATGAGTAGACAAACACCAAACCACTGACACAGTGAATGTTAGAAATGTTAGAAAGAAATTTTATATTTTGGTGTGTCAATCAATATATTCAAATCTTGTGTCTATGTGAATTCAATGAAGGACGGTCTGTTAGAATTCGATTTAGAATTGCGCATCGTCCCACACAAACATGCACATGCAAACACACAATTTTACCTCTGCATTTGACCCATCTGTGGCACATGCAAGGTCACAGAGCAGTGGACAGCTGAGAGCGTCCGGGAAGCAGATGGGGTTAGTGCCTTGCTCAAGGGCATTAGAAGTGGCGTCTCTTTTGTTAGTGGCGGGGGTTCGTACATCCTT
This sequence comes from Colistium nudipinnis, assembly GCA_016785305.1. Classification (NCBI taxonomy): domain Eukaryota; kingdom Metazoa; phylum Chordata; class Actinopteri; order Pleuronectiformes; family Rhombosoleidae; genus Colistium; species Colistium nudipinnis. Next base: position 3,471,940 of record JAFBJU010001010.1, on the reverse strand, counting down.
CCAGTAGTTAAGGATGCCTCGACTGGGCCTCGAACCAATGCCTGTCTCCCTCACCACTAGGCCACCTCTCCCCATGAACATGCCATAGTTAAGATTCATTGGGGTTATATAAATTACGCAAGATAAACAAGGTGTTCAGAGTGGAAAAATAAGATTTAGTTTTATTTTGTGCAACTTAATTCAAAACCTGCCCAAGAGTTTGACCATGGCGCAAACTGTCTCAATGGCCTTGTTGTGGGGGTCGGTTTTATTTGTTTAACCTTATATAGAAAAATACAAAAGAGATACAGCTTTCGGCCCCACCATTACATTTCTTCCTCTGAAATCTCCGGTACTTTGTTTTGCATGTCGTGCCCAGAAAAGAGGCGCGTATTGTTCTTGCAATTTTGTCTCGCTCTGACACTTTGCCCTGCTGCTGCCTGTGCACAGTGACTGAGCTTGTATCTCTTGAATGAAGTGAGCTTTGCACAGCTTTCCTTGTCATGCGTCATTCCTTTGGTTCCTACTTTATCCATCTGCTCTTTAGTGTGCATGTGTATGTGAGTGCGCATGCATATGTAAAAGCTTGCAGTTGTAATCCTCGCCCCTGCTAATTCACACCAGGTTTCCCCCGTCACATCAGCAATACACAGAGTGAAAAGCTGAGGCGGCAAGTGTGGGTCTATCTTCATGTTTCACTGACGCTTCCAGTTAAGTTTGAAGACTGATGTGCAATATTTTGGCTAGAGCGACGGCACGAATGCCCATAGGCTCAGATTTTTTTATGTCGTTTTATTCCGACACAAGGTAAACCGCGTCCAGACAGCCGGAAAACGGTTGAAAATAGGGACAGAGTTGATGAGAGTAAAAAGGGACCGAATCAAGAGAGACTGTTATCAAGGTTCTGCAATATTAAAAACCACTTGATTGGGACTAAAGAAAGGGGAAGTGTAATGTAAGTCAAATGCCAATGTCTGAGTACTTGAATAAATGGGGCTTATAAAGGTTTCAAAATGCAGTGAAAGAACTAATAATTTCGTAGAGACTCATTTAAAGAAATAATAACTGTGACCATATATGAAATGGTAGAAAATAAAAGTGTAAGTCATTGAAGTCAGCTGAATGTGTGTTTGCTAAATGTATCAACAGTATGTTTCATGTTAATCAATATGAAATTATTGGGTTACGTTTGAACAAAGCTTTATATATTCAACAGTAGCACCGGCAGGCTATGGCAGGCAAATATTTACTTCAAATATTTTATAGTCACACCGATAGTCAATATGTCATGAAATCATGTACTTACAGAAGTTGTAAAAGATGGATTTCAATATAATATAATACTGAGTTTTCTTACCATATTTTTTTTTGGCTTGTCTTTAAATTGGCACTTAATTATAACCACCTTAATTGCCTTTTGTCACTTCAGTTCATCACTGTAACACAAAGCCCTAAACACACATTTCTTTTGTTAATCCATGTTTTCAAGAACTTGCAGATTTTCATAAGCTTTTTACAATGCATGTTGCTGGTTTTATGAATTGCAGGCCGTTGAGCAGGGGATTAGTTCTACTACTGAACTCAATTGCAACATGAATTCACACATGCGCGTTCCCACAGCTATCCTTCTTAAGGCATTGCATTGACATCCTTTCATTTGAGACAGCTTAACCTTCTCCCAGCTTCTCCTTCGTTTCCTTCCTCTTCATCCCTGCTCGCTTTCCCAAGCCACACAGACACAAAATCAAATACATTTGGACCTTTGCATTCTCATATTCCTATACACACAGACCCCCCCACACAGACACACAAACACACACAGAGTCTTACTTCTCCCACTGTTCCCTCTGGCCTGTGATGGAATTGACGCACTGTCTCATTTGATCAGTGTGAAACTATTGTCTGCCATCTTTATTGAAGATGGGTGCTTCGGGGCGGGAGGTTGAGGAATACAATATATGACCAGAAGTTCAGCGGGGAGTAGGAGAGATTAGGGATAGTGTTGACCAAAAGTGACCTTGAGGATTTCTCAATGAAGGAGGCAAGCTGAGAGAATGGCTGAGGGCAGGGACAGTGAGAACTAAAACCCAATCTGAAGTCTTCTCCGCCCTCAAAGGCATTGGATGCTCATGCTTGCAGCTGTGATATATACATACAGTCGAACACATAAGCGCCTTTCCAAGCTTCATGGGTTTGATAGTTTGTTTTTTCTCCAATGCCTGCAGCTTGGAGGTCACAAAAGACGAGACGTGACTTTAAGCTGTTCCAAATTCCAGTCTTACACACACACACACACCTCCCAGGGCCTGTAACTGTGTGTGTGGCTATGGTACATGTCTGTTTACTTCTGTCTGTGTGGATGTGGCTAAGTGAGACAGAGTATTTATGTGGGACACTATGCCCAATGTACTGGAAAGGATGTCGAGAACACTTGGCCGTGATGTGTTACCACGTTGACCAGAGCACAGCTGTGGTGGGGATTTAACTGGTTGTCATCATGTTAATTAGTGTTGACTTGATAATTTGAGTCTCCATTGCCGCGGCCACAGATTGCATAAGTGGCCTGCAGTCTTCGGGACACATCTGGAACCCCTGATTGCCTCACAATTAGAATAAATAAAGGTAACCCTTTCATCAGACGTAAATGGCTAAATATGAATAATATTTATACCAGCCTTTTGAGATATGAGGTTAAATTAGCATGCCATATCACGTGTGTGCACATGTGTGATTCGGGGTGTGTTGATGTATTATACAGGTATGTGTGGATGAGCCCTCCATGCTGTCGGGTGATTTAGTGGGGAGGGGTTCTGGACAGTTATTCCCCGTGATAGCCAGCACAAACACAGCTCTTACGTCTGAATTTGTGTGGGTATTGGTGAAATCTAATATTTTGTGGTTACAGGACTGTGAATCGTTGAGGACAGACAAATAGCGAGTAATTGGGTGACACTGCACACTTAAGGTTTACAGAGAGACATATAACTAAAAGTACGAGTGTGTTTATGGGGTTTATAATGTAATATTCCATATTGCACAGTAAACAAGATATGATGTAATACAATCAATTTAAAACTAATTATATATGGGTTTACCTTATCAAATGGAATGATATTATTGTGACATTTCAGTCTCTGTTGTAGAGACTTACTCAATATAAATCTTATGTCTGTTTTCTGGCTGCATATCACAAAAAACCTCCTGTCAATTTAAATGTCCACTTAGTGTCACGGTGAGGCATGAAAAATATGAGATAAAGATAACTTTGCTTTGTTGGATAAAGCATGGCAAAAATAACTTTTGCTATTGACCCTTTTGAACTGTATCGCAGAATAACATTACAATAACTAATAACTGCATGCCCGTTGCCAGGGCTACTAATGTTAGCATTGGTTACTTGTTTTTATATATCATGCGTCAGTCAGCTCTCTGTGCTCTGTCCTTTCGCAATCGGGCCTTTTGGTTTGACTTTGTAGCCATAAATGGACTCATTGTGATCAGAGCCGTCTGGTTATGGCCGGGTCTTTCCGCATCCACTCGGATATTTCACACAATGTCTAACAGACCAATGTCCGTAGATTGGGACACAACTCCGGCCCTCGTGTCCAAACTCATGCTTGTCCGGCTTCGGTCCGAGAAATTAGGTGGACCCGGGCCAAGATCAAGACTGTTATATCCGGAGAGCTACTGCCATATCCATGACATTCCAGTGTATTTATCAATTTAACGCCGATTAATTAATTTATCATTTAGCCTAATGCAATTGGCAATTCTTGGGACCCTGTTATATACTCGTGTACTATACCTATTTATTATTGATAGCAGCACTCTCCCCTACACATAACAGTGTTTTACACACTTTGCTCGATCTAAAAGTGAACTACCCTGCTTACTTCTCCCCTAACTGTGGCCAATTTGTGAAGCAACTTTATAGCCAAAGCTGCACCAGTACTTAGATCCTTGACTCTGTCTCCAGTGCTGCCAACACGCCTGTCAATCAGCCTGTCCTGGAGTGACCCACTCTATAGCTCACCCAGCATTCAGGGACACGTCTTTGGACATTTTGGCCTCGGTGGCCATCATCATTAATCCCACTCTGATGCATAAATTTCACTTTACGATCGTTCACCCTTTCTCTTCTTTTCTTGTCTGTAGGCAGCACAACATTTAATTCACAATCATCATTCTTTTATAATCTCTATCGAATAATGTTGTCATTTGTAGTTGGTATGGCATTTATTTGACACGTGTCTTCTTAATCATACCTGGTTTTGTATTTCAAACTGCAGCATCATTTTACAAAAACAAATCACTCACATGAATGATAATGTGAGTTTAAAAATGTAAAATAAATAACAGTAAAAGAAACACTGATATATTGAAGACATTACTAGTTAGGCCAATTTCACAGCAAAAGAAACCCCAAAATTCCGACTATTAAGTGTGTGTGGTAGCAGCCAAAAAAGGCACCATCCAAAACCCAGAATCATTTTAAAATATATCTGTCAGTTCACCCACTTTGGCACCAGACATTTTAGCGTTTATGTGCAAGGGTCTGGAGGCTGCAGGTGAGATTAGCTGGCATGCTACGGTCAGGTAAATAACTCCAGGACATCATGTCGCACATTCTGGACTGGAGAGAGAAAAAGGGACGTTTCGCTAATTCTTCCACCGAGGGGGTCGATGGTCCATTCAGCCGTTTAATGAGGTCTGTTAGCCAAATGAGCAGTCCTTCAAGAATAAGTGTATATGTGTGTGAGTGAAAGTGAGAGAATGACAATGAGGAAAGTGCGGTTAAGTGCATGCCAATTCTTCGACGTGCGAGCACACACGCTCGCCATTTCTTCCATAATTCCCAGCTCTCTCACAATCACTCAGGAAAAGCAATCAGCCTCACAAACTGTTACGCCTATGAATATAAAGTACAGTAAATATTTAACTGGTAATTCCAACCAAACATCAGCAGCTATTTTCTAAAAATGATGGAGCGATCAGTAGTCACTGGGCTCAGCATGCTCTTATGTGGAGCGATTAGTCTAATCAGGTAGATGCCGACATTCTTAAAAAAAAATACTCTTTCAGTTTTGCAAGAATATGTGATTATTATAGTTTACATGTTAGCGTAGAAAAGACTTCACACCAGTTTTACTGCAAATATATGAGTGAATTGTTTCCTGCTGAACTTGATTCTGTGTTTTTGGAAAGTATCCCCTCGTACTTTAGCAGAGACAGTTCTGACGTTAAGAGCCCACTGCTGCCGTAATCCACAAGATAATTTTGCAAAGGGCATGGTGAATTCGGTTTTAAGGAATGTGGATCTACTTGCAGAACTAATAATAAAGACGCAAAGGAAATAAAGGATCATTTCGTTTTATATTATGGTAAAATTTGAAAATAAATCCCAGAGCAATTGTGTAGGCCTCGCAGAAAGAAGGTAACAAAAACAAGCCAGAAATGAAATGATTCTTTAACTAGCAGCCATTAAGTGTTTAACCAGTTATTCAAGTGGAGTTTGCAAATGTTTCAGAAGCAGCAGGAAATGTGTGAGACAATAGTGTGCTGAGCACAGCAGAAAACACTTCAACTCGAATCTGATCAGAGTAACTTTGGGAATCTTTAATATGGAACATGTCATATTCTTATATTTCATCTATTTTGACATGTTAAACAGTAACAGCTTACACTCTTTCTGTGACATGTGTTGTAACATGTCAGCTGCATCTCAACAGTCATCTATTTGTGCAATGTGTACGTATGTATTTGCTTTAATCCTTCACTGACAGTCAATTTGCACAAGCTGTACAGGTATATCTTCTGCACACTTAAATAGCATGTCATGTACAACCATGAGATTCTGTAATCTGGAAATGAGCAGCAAACATGATTTTACGAGATGGCCTGTTAAATTGGGATGGCAGATTTCATACTGAGGGAATATTCTAACATTTTCAGAATAGAAAATGTACTTTTGTTTGACCATCCAGGTCAAACAGCTGTCAGATTAAAAAGGATGCTGACTATTTTGATTTGTCTCTGAATATTATAATTGGTTTACCAGGGTGACGGCAGCGCAGTGTACTATTCAAAGAGTTATTTTTGGATACGTTGCCATCCTGACTGACATTAATTAGGGGAAGACTTCATCTACCATTAACATGTCACCACACATCACTGACTATTACTAGTGTGTGTGTGGGTGGGTGTGTGTTTGTGTGTGTGTGTGTGTGTGTGTGTGTGTGTAAATGGGCGGAAGCTTAAATTAGTATAATCAACCTTCCTTGTGTGTGAGCACCCATATGCATAGACGTAAACATTCCCTGCCTTATATCAGTGTCTGCCTCTTGGCTTTGTTCAGTCCGTGTGCAGCTGTGTGTGTGTGTGTGTATGCTTGTGTGAGTATAACGTTGAGGTAAGCAGTTTGTTGTGAGACACAAGCTGGGATGCTCACACCTACACTGAGTCCTAATGAGGATTTTACTAAACCCACTGTGTCTACTGTGTAACAATACTAGCCTCCACGGAAAGCCTGACGTTGCATTTACTTCCTCTATGTGTGTGTGTGTGTTTGTGTGATTGTTTGTGCCTATGTGCGCAAGTCTGTGTGTGTTGTAAGTAAGAAAGAGTTATTGACACTTAAGGGGAAGGAAGAGGACTGCAGACAGAAAAAGAAAAGGAGGATGGAGTGAAAGATTGTAGGGGATGAGTGGGGATGGAGTGGCAGAAGAAATGGGACTGGTCTGGAGTAGACGCTAGATGGAGCAGGGTTTAATAATATCCATGGGGGTTGGGGGGGCACTGTGTAGCGTCTGCTAATGCTTCATTTGGCATTGACACTGTCTGAAAAATAGAACGTGCTTTGAGTAACCCTGAAACACCAAGCAAGCTGCTCAGACGTAGACAGAGATACTGACTTTTAATGCCTTTGACTAAACACTCCAATAAGTACTTGACAAAAAAACTAAATTGTAAACGGAGACAATCAAATCATTGACAAACACTTCGTCGTTACAGCCAATGGTTTTGGGTCCGGGAAGACGGAAAGGTTTTGTGGGTTGTCTCCTGACTGGAGGCTTGGGATTGTATATACACCTATGCAGCGATGGCCTGGACCAGGCCAGAGGCATGGTGAAGTTAAAGACTGTAATTTGTATGCAGGGAGAAGAGCGTCTGCTCAGCCTATTACATCTAATGGTTGCTCTTCAACCAGCGTTAACACTCTTCTTATCTGCACCCTGTCTGTGCAATGCGTGTTAATAGCAAACTTTCACGGATCGTACATGTCCATAGACTTGCAAACCTTTCTTGGAGAATAACCACAACCCTATAACCACAACTTGTATTATTATAATGCTAAACTTAAACCCTACCCCAGACTAATCTTACAATGCGCATTTACCATAAAAGTAGTGCTAATGAAAGATTTTACCCAATGGGGACTTCTGCTTTGTCCCCATAATGTCAGATAAGTCCCCTTTTAATGTAACCGTGTAAACGGATTTGGGTCCCCACGAAATGAATAATACCTGGACAATGTTCTGGACTGTACTCTATTCACACCATTTTCTGTGAGCTTGTTCTTTCTCCCTCAACCAAGTCCTCACCAAACTCTCCCTTCCTTTCACCACCATCTCCTCAGCACAACAATTCAAACCATTTTGTTAGGTAACTGGACAGTTTGAGTCATCCCGCTCCAGAGAAACCGCCTAAATAAAGACACCACACGGGGGAGAAGTGAAAGAAGAGAGAGGGAGTAAAAAGGGAGGGGTGGAGCGGGGAGAAGATTGCTTGCAAACTAATGACTTATTCCTGGAGATCAAACAGAGCAGACTAAACAGATAATTCCCAGCCAACCACACTTAACATTGCGTAGCCAATCTCCCTGTGCCTCGACTAATTCACAAGGGGGGTAATTAAAAGAAATGCGCTGAAAAGCACTCAAACGCAGGCACATAGGCACACTGGCGCTCAGACGCAGTACTGCATTGTGGGAGGCTTGCCACACATGGCTTTGATAGTACGAGTCGTATACCCTTGGCTGCTTATTGCCTGCGTAAAACGCATTTACAGTGTCAATAAAAACATTTCCAATCATTTGCTGGGCATATGAATGTGCATTGCCCAGGGTGCTGTGACTAACACATTTGACTCACTGCAGCTCACCTCTCCCGTACGCCAATGCATGGAAGCATGTGGGAGAACACAGACGCGTACGCACATTCAAAGATGCACACGACACAATAGAACGCAGAATGAATGGTAGATGCCTGTAAAATCTGTCACTGGATATAAGAGTGCTCATCTTGTATGGGTTGTTAATGGGTGTCATGTTTTTGTCAGAGACATGTACGGAGCTCTTTATTGCCTTATTTAATCCATCCGAGGCTGGTGGGGGTGAAATGGAGGTGGGAAAGCAAAGATACCGCGGTGAGAGAAGAAAAAAAAGAATCCTGTAACGTATTGATATGTTCCCTTTCCACACACACCTACACAAGAGATCTCATCATGCAGGCAATAGAGAAGACCCACACACTTGCGTGCATAAACGCATAAAAGCCATTTAATGCGTCCAACCTTAATACCGTCTGTGCGATTGATGCAAGTTTAACCTTTTCTAATTCCCTGCAGTTGATCCCACACCGCATCGCTGCTGGAAGCTGCTCTGTGTGTGTGTGAGTGTCAGTGTGTGCCCCTTTTTTGGCCCCTGAGTGTCTTCTGTCTGTCTGACTGAGTGTCTGATGTTCCACTTGCCATTTTCTAGGGAGTTCGAGGAAGCAGAAAGAGACAGTGCCAGTCCCTCTCCTTATGGGGCGAGGGGTCCCCTCTGTGTGTGAGTCTAAAAGCCAAACAGGACTTCAGCAGGGGTGCTAATGGGCCTCATGGTTTTTTGTGTGTTTGTGTGCGTATTCGTGCGCGCTTTAACCTTTCGCAGACTGAGAATTGTTCATGTTTAAGGAAACAAAATGCCATGGCACATTTGCTAATGCTGGTAATTACCATACTTCCTGTTTTTCAGCACTGCAGCACACACACACACACACACACGAACACACTGTATACGTTTACATGAGTGTATGACCTATGGAGGTCACTCATCTCAAAAGGGGCCGATTGGTAGTGGAGGTTACACTAATGGGGTTTTAAGTGAGGTGGGGAGGAAATGTGGCCTCCATGAAAATAGCTCAGTTCACACCCACCCAGAGTTGTCATAGCCATCTCTCTTTAGGAAGGATTGCGTCATACTGAGAAACAGATGCAAAATATGTCCCTTTGCACCAATCCCCATCTCAACCAGCCATCATAACCTTTGTAGCAATCACGGTTTGTGGCTCTGTAAACATGACAATAGTAAAAAAAAAGGATAATTATAGACTGGTTAAATATCTGTTTTGTTTTTGTTTTTTGTTTTTGATGTCTATGGTGTAATTTGGCAGGATATGGATGAAAAGGACGATGTTATTAAAGATGCCCGTATGAGGATGTTGTTCAGCATACTTACAGCAAAAAAAAATAAGGAGACTGCTTTTTACTTTTAATTTGCATTTTCACAAAGATTTGACCTGGCACTGTATCACTTAACATACTCCTATGCGACACAGCTGAAGTAATGCATGTTTGGCTGTTTTTTTCTTTCTTCCTGTTGTGAATGTGGCCCCTGAACCCCAGCTGCCATGTTTACTGATGATGATTCCCATCATGCTTTGCTTTGTGTTTGGCATGCTATTATACCCGATTGAGGCCGCAAACATTGTGAGCATGTTTCGAGCCCGAGTGAAACTAAATATCAACACAAACTTGACTAATGTATATGCTTATAAAGGCGAGCTGCATGACAACAAATGTCCTCCTCACATCTGATGAAATGTATATGGCTGCCCATTGGAAAAGATTGTTCACTATTGATACCTTGTTGTTTACTTTGCTCTGCGGTTTCTTTTTTTCCCTCTCTGCCAGTCTCGCCCTGTTAAATGCATTCTGCGCTGTTATGATCAATATTAAAAACCAAGTCCATACTGGCTTCAGCATATTTTCAGACTTACGCCTCATTGACACTGTCTCCAAGACCTGAGGAGAAGAAAATGTGAATGTATTTTAAAGAGACTGCTAGAAGCTTATATAAAATATATACTCTTTGGATCCTATTTATGATTAATAATAATGACTATTAATGATCATACATGTAAATAAGACCGTACAAATCCAATAGGATGAGGCTTCGAATAACTAGTAAATATGGTGAAAGGTACCAGACAAAATAGTTTGACATTCCTGTAAAAAAAAAAGGAAGGCAAAGTGTTTAGTGTTAAATGTCATCCTGGTATGCGCTCTACATTTTCATGAGGTACCCACAGTCTGTATTTCCAGAAAGAAATATCAGCGTCCTGAGGGAGACTGAAAGCAATAACTAGTTCAATATGGATCGGTATAAACTTTGAGTGAAGGTCTCCACAGAATAAACTATATTAACAGGGCTGTGTGGGGTTAGACCTGAAACTGAATGTGTGCAGCAAGGTGTGCATGCAGAGGGAGTAATAAGGGCTAACACACACACACACACACAGTATATTCATTTATTTTATTTATTTATTTATTTTATTGAATTGCTCATTTTATACATTGCGATAATTTTAGTGGTGTTAAAGTTTTATTGCCTGCATTTGCGATGCCTATTATGGTCACATTTTTTGTCCTGTAATGAACAATAGCAGAGGACACTGTGATAACTGCACAACAGGATATTTCACAATAACACACAATACGGGGCTTGCTGTCCTTTGAGAAGGGAACAGTTCACTGTTCTGTATTGACTGGAGCTGTGCTGAATGAACTGTAACAGCCTGGTTATTAAAATCAATAGCAATAACTACAATTCCTCAATTTCAGATTGGCTCTTGACTCAATCAATGGATATCAAATTACCCTGCCTCTACAGCGCATAATCCCCAAATACAAAGAGCAGGGTTAGGTCCTGAATATAGATCAGAGTGCAGAGTGCATCACATAATGAAGGCGCTCCTGGAGAAATGACACAACAAGTAGCTCAACTCTGCAGAAACGAGCAGGCAATAGTCATACGGTTACTTCTTTTGATAAGGGTGTTTTGATGTGGATAAGTTTTATTCCTAATTGGCTTGCTAATTATACTAAATTGAGTTTTTTCCTCAATTGTTACATGCATTTATTTCCTCTATGCTTCCAGTAGCCCAGAATCTTGCATGACATCTGTTTTGATGTTGAGGTTACATCATGCACACATTTAGCAAACAACCCCCGCAGAAAGAAGCAGGTAAACCCTTACTCACTGTTTTGAGACAGTTTAAAGCCTTAATGAAATAAGGTGAACAGAGCATAATATTTTGAATGATGCATTCAGAAAATACTGCAAGAAACTGCTGGCAGGATGCACTAAAGCTGCAGTCGTTGTTGTTTCAAGTTATTATATGGCAGTTTAGCCTTTTTGTTGCAATATGCAATATATACCCTTTCGGAAACCAAATTATAGTGATATTATTAAAAAAGAAATAGGAGAGAGAGAGCCCTCCATTATGATGAGCCAACATCAGAATGCCCATTGACTGGTTGCATAATTTGCTTGTTTGTATGACTGTAGCTCCAACCGTCAAGGGGAGTCATGAGTTCCAGTATTGTCATGTGATACAAACAAGCCCACACACAATATGAACCTCTTAGAGCATGAGCAATATTTGAATCAGTTAGGATTGAGAAAATGAATTTCATTTTAATATTAGTGTTGGATGTAGAACATTTATTTAGCCTCTGTAATGAAAAGTCATTTGTGTATATGTGTGAGTGTGTGTGCGCTTGTGCTTGGGCCTTTGGATGCCCTCAGAGTCAGGGTGCTTGTGGATAAATGGCCGATTGGTATTGACTTCAATTTAGAAAATGCTGCCCTACACTTTTCTCTATTCGAAACCTGGGAGGGGAAATCCAGAGCTGCTCTGCCAAAGGAAATGCATGAGGTTGACAAGCTACAGTTTTGGGGATTTATTTTACCCTCACACACACAAACACACACAAGCACACACACCCACACCCCATACACACCTATGTACGCACGCAGAAGAAAGGCCCCTTGTCCACTTGTCATGAAAAAACCCTATGATCTGGGTTGAGAACACACTGCTCACGCTGTCACTGCTGAAATACGGTAGTGACAGAGTGACTTAGTGTGACGACGGGTGAAGGAAGGGTGGCCCCAGGCAAATACGTCCCAGCTAGTTTCGGCTTTGCATCACATCCATATACATGGCTCAGTTTGGCTGGTATGACTCAGCTGAGGACATTCAGGCCTGGCACAGGCGGACCTTGCATCGCACCACACTTAAATGGATGAAAAGCAATGGAGCGAGATTGGGCCGTGATGGTGTCCATAAGCCAAAACCTGAATTTAGGTTCCAGAGACTTAACATGTGGCTGGCCTCTCTACAGAAATAGTCCCGACTGGGAATTCCTGCAGAGAATTATATTACAGTCACATTGAGACACACGTAGCCCTTAACTCCTCAATCTGATTTCAGTGGGGAACAGTGTCTCCCACTGCCCAAATTTGGATGTCCTGAGAAAATGGAGTCACACACACACACCGCATCACTTCACAAGACATCAAACATTGACAAAGTCCCTTTTTAGTTCTGTCTGTTGGCACAGTAACTCTGGGCTAACAAAGTCACACGCTGGCAGAATATTAATAACAGCAAGCCAATCACAGAGCGGCATGGGGGAAAGTTATTTGCATATGAGAGGTGAGGGAGTCCATCCAACACACTGCCTTCATACATCTTGAGCATAGTGGGATGTGTATCTGTGTGTAGCAGTGAGTGTTTGACACAAAAAAAAGGGGACGGCAAAAAAAAAAGAGGAGAATTACCCAGTGACTCATTTGTAAAAGTGGTCTTTCTTCTTTTTTTCTGGCCACTGGAATATTAGAGAAGAGGGCCAACTTCACTTCCTTCAGATCAGCACAAATATTTCCAGTAAAGTACACAGGGGTCTTAAATCTTTTATGGTACATAAATTGTATTCCCTGGTTGTAGAGCGGCAGCTCTGGGTTTAGGGTTGTGGTCCAGTTTACCTTTGTGTACTTGAACATTTAAACCAGTGTGGTGAACCACACTGGTTTAAAATGTGAATGAGCAACACTCCACTCATCCCTTCCCGTGGGGGCTCTGCATAATACAGAGCACTGTGGTTACTGACGAAGATCGTCAATGGTAGCTTTAAAAGAGTTGCATTTTTAAAGACAGCTCGAAACCCATATCCACTCAACACACATACAAATGAGTGTGTGAGGAAGGTCATCAGTCAGCAAACAAAGGGATCTTTGTAGAGAAAAGCACTCTTTGCACGTGTTAGGTAAAGATCGACACGTTTTATTTTACCCTAAAGAAATCAATCAGCGCACCAATGGTGTGCACGAATCCAATGAGCTGGGTTTGAGCATCCCAATACCGCAACCTATGAAAGGCTAATTTGTGATTTTATTTATTTTTACAGAAACAGTGTTAAGTCTCATAATCACTGTTATCAGCGTCTCTCGTGTCCCTAACATGGACACATTTTATTTTAAACGAAGGGATCATGTGGCAAAAATATATTCTGTAAAGCAAAGGATTTTTATGAAAACAATTGTGTATTGATAAGGATACACCCAGCATGCAGTTAGTGGTGTCTCGATTGTCACGGAAATCTTTGCAGCTGACTGCTGTTCATGTTATTCACCTATCTCCGTCTTATATTCAGTCCTATTCAATATCATTTGTAAAATGTAAATTTCAACATACATTATCTCTCATTCTGCACTTATTGATCAGGGTCTGACCCTGTTCGCTGGCGTTTGTTTGCAAACTACCAAATAACCAACTCTGTTCTCTATTGAGAGAAATCAATGACATCAATTGAGCTGCATTGTTTCTATTAAGAGCAGTGGATGATTTGATGATTTATAAACAAAATGGTCAGCTGATAGTGTGTAAGGACGCTAAGCAAAGCATGCATTCGGATGCACCATTTTGTGACTTTACTTTTTAAAGACCTGTCACAGATGTTCCTGTATGACATGTTTTAGTTTCATAATATGTAGTCACTGTAATGGTGCATCTATGACTCATATAAGAGATAACCATTTAGTTTCTCTCTCATGACTATAGAGTTTGAATTTCACATGTAGTAAAAGTTACACATCTGAAAAAAACATGTTATGCAAGTTAAACATAATATTAGATCAAACTGTAAAATAAAATCAGTTTTATCAGAGAAGTCAGAGCTTAACTAACAAACATGTGCATCAACATCACTGTTCATCACCAGACTGAAATCATTTTATCCGAAAGACACTGTTCTTGTGTAATGTAATTTACATTCAGTAACTATATTTCCCATTTTTAAAACTAAAGACACATACATTTCATTTGACACTTCAGTGAATTCTGAAACTTTTTCAGCAAATCAAGGGTCCCTGGGAACTCTCACCTTATCTACTATCCAATTATCAGTAAGTTCCATGGGGAGATAGGAATGCAAAGTATGTCATTCTGCGCCAGAATGTTTAACGTGGACAGCTCCTGGTGCTGAAATGAAGTCTAATGAACTCACCAGAGGAAAAAGGCCAGGATGCCTTGAGGGAATTCCGTTACACATTTGGCACAAATGTCCACTTGGACTCAAAGATGATCTTAATAGAAATTGCAGGTCGAAGGTCAAGGTCAGTGACGCAACACAAAACATGCATATCAATGAACTATTGATAAAATGATTGTATTTCTTATTGAACTTGTCAAAGGTTATCTGCACTGTCGAAAAAAATGATCTGCCAAAGAAAAAATACTTTTCTGGTCATTATTCAAAACTATAACTATATATAGTGAGCTTGATGACTTACCTGCATTATCCCTGCTTCCTCTGGCCATGAGTAACATACCTACCAAGTCATAGTCATGTCCTCCTTTAGCTCTGTGTCTAGTTATAATATGTACGTGCAGTCGCAAATTATTTTCACTTTTTTAAAATCCTTGAATGTGCAAACTGTGAATTTTCCAGGTGTTAGAATGTTGTTTGCATCACAGTGCTGGGAAAACCTGGCTGAGCACAAATACCAACTCCTGCAGATTCTCAGTAACACCTGCACACTGGATGTGTGATATTTATATTACAACATAATTGTTGTTGGCCTGTAAGAGTCGTAGCCTTCCCAACTACTCTGTAATTGGTCCTTATTATGAAAGATGATGTAAATATAAAACTGCTCTGGCTCCTCGTGCCTGACAAATACAAATACATATGTGTTGATCAAACTGCCTGCTCCAGCGCGGCTCCTTTGTGAATGGTGTGGGATCTTAGAGTGAGTTCAGCCCACAGCGGGGAATCGGTGTATCCTGGTGTGAGTCAACTCTCCTCAGACTGCGGGTCGATGGTGCTGACCGAGCCAGGGCGGCTAATAAATCACCTCCCGCCGTCCTGAAATGGCGAAGTTGTGATTGGGGAGGGAAGGGAGCCGTGAGCGAGGGTTAATGAATACGGGCCGCATCGATCTGCCTCCGCCAGTTTCCTTTCTCTCGCCATCCACCTCCAGTCTCCGGCCAAATGCTGCTCCAGCACTTCGCTGACCTGCCACACTGAGCACAGGCTGAGTGGCAAAGCATCCACAGGGGCCGGCACACGTCTAGCATTAGCCAGGGCTAACGCTTGCAGCTAATTAGATGTGTCAGTTCTAACTACAGAATGCGGCGAAGCTGCTTTGGTGGAACCGCCACTAACAGTAACTTAGCTGTACATGTTCCCCGGCCCTGCAGCCTCTCAGCTGAAGAGGCTCCATTAGCCTCTGCGGGAAGGGGTGATCATAATTTGACTGAAGTAGTGCTAGTTTCAGCCGCGGCCGGTCAACATATTAGTCTGGGTCTATGGGAGTCTTGACCTTTATGGCTCAATAGCATATGTGTGTGGCCCGTGACCGCAGGGTCAGCTGGCAATGCTTATCTGCAGATTTTAACCCTGACTCCCTTCAGGAGTAACAGCTGCTTCATGTCACGTTGTTTCGGGCCTAGGCAGTTGGCAGTAAGAGTGAGCTGTCAAAAAATGTAATACAAATATTGTGCATATTGTGGGCCCTCCACACATGCATATACACCCTCACGCACACCTAAATGCACCCACAAATGTGTACACACACCGTTATCAGCATTGGATTGAACTACCTGCTACGTAAAGTTTTCCCCTCTAACCCCACACAGCACTGTAGGGCAGGATGTCACTCGCTCATTACTGACCTGACCCACACGTTATACTTTTTGTCTACAGATGTTTGCACTATCTCCCCTCCACCCTGGTATGACTCACACTGAAGATTTTAGCCACACACTCGGCCTGGCCAAGCTGTGCTACTGAACCATGTCTATTTGGAATATATTGCAATTTCTGCTTCTCGGAGATTACAATATAGTGTCAAATATTATTTTTTTTTTCTTTTTTTTAAAGAAAGTGGACTTGGCCTCTTAGTTTCACGAAGTAAGAGCTTTTTTGAAGTGTAACAACTACTCGACTTAAACACTGTGAACATAGTGAACACTCCAAGGTTAATTAAATGGGTCCAAACACAACTTAGTTAGAAGTGAAGAAGCCTCTTGGATGTGAAACGTGAAACGGTTTGGATGAATGAAAATCTCCATACATATTTTGTAGGGGGCCAAACAAACAATACTGTGTTATAGGCCTATCTGTTTATGAGGTTGCAGTTTCATGTTTGTTACCTTCAATACAACCATTGTCTTATATTTGTAAATGGGTGAATGAATGAACGTAAAAACTAGATTGACAAGAAGAGATGATGGCCTCCACCAACAACAGCCACTTTAACTGGATACCCAACTAAATTATCCCTGGCACGTTGGCATCCTTACACTAAGTTTGGTTCATTGTAATACTGCTCACCAATGAACAGACGGACATGGCTGAAAGCATTACCGACTTGACAGATTTAATAAATGCTATAGTGCACCACATCCTTAATCAATGGCTGCTGTTGTCATTTATGATTTATTCTGAAGCATCCAAACACAGGAATTTGCTTAATAACCTAACCAGTTTATATATATATATATACAGTATATATATATATATATATATATATATATCGTTAATTTAATTTATTGATGTTACCGTGACACAGTGTAAGACATGACACTGTCGTACATTGTGTTACAGAGTCATTCCATAAAACTCCCTATGATTTAACACACACCATATATTTATTTTCAGATGACAGTAAATCCTCATCTCGGACCTCATTTCACATTTTAAAGGGGGAACTGGCTCACTGAGCGGCTTATATTCATCTAATACTCATACGACTGATCCTTGTAAACGAGAGGGCAGAGAAAAAGACAGAGGTGAGGAGACAGAGACAGCCATAAAGACAGTAGGGGGAAACATCACATATTCAGTATGCTGACTGACCTTTTCCATCCTTGTGCACCCCGTAATGGCAATAACACTGCAGCGACAACTATGTCCATCAATTATCTGACTGGGCCTGCCTGTGCCACCTTAACTAATAGTCATCACCCCTTTACTGTCCTGCTCTTCCTTTCTCCCTCTTTCTTCTTTCCCTCTCTTTACTCACTTTAAAGAAAAGATTATCCAATGATAATTGAATAGGTACAGGAGCTGCACTTGGGATGTTGCTTTTTCAAAACTCTCATTCCCTTTGTTGTCAATACTCTGGTTTTCTCCGTAATACTGTACGGTAGGGGTTCTCAACGGGGGCAGCAGCGCCATCCCAGGGGTCATTCACAGAAGGTCAGGGGACGCTGTAAGCAATACTATAGAATGGGGGCATGTAAGTGTTTCTGGTGGGCATTCCCTTTCTAGGCTATGTTATGTTAGTAAATCTAAGATCTGGAATTAAGAGCATGCATGTGTTGTAACAGCACCACCTTTATTAAGCATTAAAGTAGTGTATTTAAACAGCGCTGCCTTGAAGAAGCATTAGGCATATAACATTAATCACTACATGCTGTAGGTCAGGGTTGCCAACTCTTAGATTTTTATATTAGAAGTAAGCCGGGAACTGTGTGTGGGCGGGGGCTTCCCAACATGCCTTTGGGCAAAGTAAATGTTAGGATTTGTGTTAGATGTGTAGTAGCACCATGAGTAAGGACAGATGGGCTGTTGGTCAAGTGAAACTTCTCCCTTATTTTTCCGATCAGCAATATAGCTGCAAAATGGCGCAGAGTAAAAACACAACAGAAGAATTCTGTTTTGGGTTTGTGCCTTTCCTCACCAATGCACAACTTCCAATGTGCCTCTTTTGTGAAAGATTGTTCTCTCCCTGGGTAAAGCTTATCAGGTAAGGTATTGAAGGTAAAAACAACAAAAGATTATTTTAATAATACAATATTTATTAATATTTAGAAATGATATAATGATATAACTTCAATAGAATTTGAGTTTTTTGATAATACCATAATATAGCAGCCTAAAAGGTCAAATAATATAGATTTTTTAATACAAAAATAATGTAAATAATAAGTGATATAAATAATAATAAACATCATAATTTAGTAAGGGACCTGGATAATGGATGGGGGGCACTGGCCCGAAAAAGGTTGAGAACCCCTGCTGTAGGGCACTGAAGGACATTCTGTTTACTTCTTTATTCAGGTCCACATTTCTTTTGTATTTATTCAAAACTGTGGTTTTGAAGATCATGTAACTCATGGCTCTTCCTAGGTAGAGGACATGAGTTGTGTTTTTTGTAGATGAACTTGACATAATATAACATAATTAATTTAAAAGGTTTATTGTTATATGATCTATGTATAACTTATTTGATATCATTTTAAAGTGTACAAAACAATTCTGTTAATAAAGACACAAAGGCATAGTCATGCTGGCATTGGTAGAACAATATTCATCTTGTGAGTTATAAAATAGATGTCTGCAAACAATTGAAACCTATGGATGCTCAGAAATGCATTCACTCAAGGCAATAAAAAAAACTATTAGAGCTATATTGAATCATGTCAATCAGTGTGGTCTAATTAATCCATAATGCACAAGCACCTCGTAAAATGCTTATTGATGATATATATATTTTTAATAAGGGAAGAGATAATTGTTTTATCGTCACATGAATGCAGAAGATGCAGAATATATATCGGTTGCAAGTAAAATGCAAATTGAAGAGTAACATCCTTCATTACATTATTTAAAAGCACTTTAAGGATAATAACGAGATTTATAATGTATTTATTGTTATAGTTTATTCATATTCTTATATGCTAACACAAACAACGGATCACATACTCTGACACAAATGTGTTAGTGCTCATACACTAGTTATATAAACTGTACCATGCATCCATTTAAATGAGCTTATGTGTCACTTTGTCCTCTTTATGATTCAATGTGAAAATGGAGCATGAATTTTTCAATAACATCATAGTAGGAAAAAAAAATCCCAGTCAAAATTAGATTGGGGATCATTCATTATTGTCTTGCATGTAGTATGTGTATTTTCCACTTTTCTTAATTAGGAACATATGCGTACATGTGACAGGAAAGATCAGAGAGAGGGAGGAAGAGAATGTGGTCATGAACCAAAGGCAGAGAGGGAGGCTCCTTGTCTTGCATTTAAATTGTGTGTAATCCAACTGAATCAACGCTCCTCTCGTCCCTCCTACTCCTCAGCCCTAATCCTCATCCTTCGCTTTCTCTGCCCTTCTGCCATTTCACTGAGGAGGCCATTTCGCTTCCTTCTATAGACTCCTCCTTATTTCACCAAGGACATGGATAGATCTCCTACCCGGTCCCATCTCGCCCCACCCCCCTCCTCTCTCTCTCTGTAAGTCTCTTTTCCCTATCTCTGCGTCCCTCTCTCTCCCGTCTTAGAGATAACTGTGTGCAAGCTCTTTCATCGTTCTCCTCCCTGAAGAGAAAGCTGCCCAGCAGACACAGAGAAGCAGAGTCAGCATTTCAGTCCTCTATGATGTCACAGACCCCTGACCCATCCTTCAACACGCGCGCACGCACGCAACGCTACTTAATGCCTTAACTAATTTAAAGCTAAATCTTATTCTGAGCCTAAACCTAAACTAAAAGCCAAAAAGCCCCTTGAAGACCGGCCAAAATGACCCCACGGTAAATCAAAATTAGTTTTTACAACCTACTATAGACACACATAAAAAAAAATATATAAATCTTCTGTAATTATCAAAAAAAGTTACAGCAACTCTGTCTATATGTGTTGGAAGCTTTTAATTTCAGCGATGCATTGAAGGGAGGCAGGAGAGAGGGGAGAGAGGGGAGGACCAGCACCGGCAAAGTTGAAAGAAGTGAAGAAAAGGCGACGAGGGACAGAACATGTGAGGAGCAGGGCTGGAAGGAGAGAGTGAAATCAAGGATCAGATAGTTACAGTGAGGGGAAGGGGGGGAAGGAGGAGGAGGAGGGGAGATTGAATGTGTTAATACACAGGAACACTGCATCAAACCAATGCACTGCTCTGAGGCTGGCTGAGCATCTGAGAGGAGTGCGTCAGCAGTACATTCACGTTCCCACTGAAGGACAAAGGGAGGGGGCAGAGCGAGCATCTTAGCTGCCTGCAACACCGACACACAGCGGAAAGAGAGAGATATTGATAGAGAGATAGAGATTGCAGAATAAACCAGGAGACCAGCAGATGTGGATTAGAATGGCGCTTCTGTGACGGTGGGCTGCCTGTGTTTTCTCCTCACCATCTCTCTCACACGCTTTCTCCTTTGCGCACTCTATCTTTCTCTTGCTCTTAATCTGTCAGTGGTTCTCTCTCTCTCTCCCTCTCTCTCTCTCTCTCTGTGTCTCTCTCTCTGTGTCTCTCTCTCTCTCTCTGTCTCTCTCTCTCTCTCTGTCTCTCTCTCTCTCTC